>OY982569.1:23462123-24046608 GCA_963859945.1 Euplagia quadripunctaria | reverse complement strand
CACTCAAAGCAGATACTATCTTCAAATGCCTTATTGAATCCGTTAGATAAACAACTGTTTCAACCCAATTGTGTAAACTATAGCAGTTTATAAAATGGCAACTTTTATAGAAACCTCTATGAAAGACCGAATCAAATGCCTTTGTTATATCCAGGCAGATTGCTAGTGCCTCACTTTGTCTCTCAATGTGCTCAACGGTGTTTGAGGTACATTGAAATAATGCTGACTACTGTTAAATAATAATAAACTTACATTGCCTTGTAAAATTGATTACAAAATTAAGCCTTTGTTAAAATTATATCGTACGTTTTAAGAACAATACTACACTAAAGTGTCGTGTCAATCAGCTTTTGGTATATTTTTCAAACTGTAATTGCATTTAATGTATAATTAAGTGTCGAAGAAGCTTAGATGAAACATTTTTATTGTATGTATGTTACAATAAGGTAATGACATATTTTTGTAAATTTTATTATTTAAATACACTTAAGTATTTCGTTAAAAAGTATAAATTAATTGTAAATAGTTTTGTGTATTTTGTAAATAATAGATTAGAATAATTGTTTTTTGTTTTATTTGTCTTTAAAGCCCCGTTTTACTAGGGGACATTGGTTCTACGACCTTGTCGCCCGACACAAAATATTCGTGTCGCGTGACGTTCCACGCGATGTCGCCCGAATTTACCTGCCCTCGCGTCCCTCTACAGTCGTTCGATAGCCTTTGAAGAATGAGGACGCGTGTTGTTTTGTGTTCCACTAAGTCGCAGTCACACCACGTGAAAGGTTTTTTTATGTTATAGGCAAAATTATGACGAAAACATTTCTTGAATGTCTGAAAAAATTAGTTTGGTTCCTTACCTCAGTTACGATTCGAGATGATATTGGATATTTTTTCTTTATTTAGTTAAACAAAAGTATAACGTTATAGGAAGGAATTTTAACACCAAATTAAGTGTACCTACACATTTGTACAAAAGTGAATTTGCAGTCATTTTTGGTTGAATATTGCAGTATGCCCAACTGCAGTAGCACTGCATTACGAATGTGGAAATAGTCTGCAGTCAGTCAGTACAACTGCAAGCAGGCAGTTTCGATACTGCTCGAAGGCACCTTAACCGACTAGGTAGGTAGGCACCTCCCGTTCAACACACGCCTATTAGGTCACTTGTGAAGATATTAAACGCTTTAAAACTTATCAGCAGTTCTGTAAACTATGATCAATCATGAAATAAAATATTCAAAACAGGCTGCCTAAGCCAGCTCATGTCACACATACCTTCTTTACCACCAAGTATTTGATCGCAAAATTGCCCTTATCAACATGACATGGCGGGTGAATATAAATGTATAAATTAAGTTATTCCTGACACGATGTGCGCGTGGGGGCTGTTTAATTGATACTAATATTTTGATTGCGCTATTTTACGACTTGAATATTCAAAATAAGGATAGAGAAACTCGAAGGTAAGTAATAACTTAGTAATCACAATCACCAATTGATTAGTTTAAATAGATTATACTCAGCGGTAATTACATATTTGCCGCCAGTAAGCTATTAAAATTTTGCCGCCAGTAGGCTACTAAAATTTTGCCGTCCCTACCGGTCGGTCTATCAAATTCGATACCCCAGGACTAGACAAAAAATAATGTAGGGCCCAAATTTGCCGCCCTAGACTCCAGCCTACTCAGCCTGCTGGTAAATCCGCGCTACTGGTTATACTGATAGATGTTTTCATCGTTATGAAACCTGTAGAGGCATATCTACGTATGCCTCCACAGGTTTCATAACGATGAAAACATGTATGTGGCTACTGCGATCCCTTCGTAAATGTTTTTTTTCTAACGTTTTTAACGCCTTTATTAATGATATGTTTGGGACACAGTAATCAAACACCGAGATTCAAAGCAGACTGAGTTTATTGCGAATTGTTAAATCCTACCCTCTGAACTGTAACAATTGTATACTAGGTGACGACATGTACTTATATCGAAGTACCCTACATAACACTGTCCTCCTCACATTCATGTACAGCGACGGATATTGGCGTGCAATGGTACAATGTTACGGTATGTTTATAAAAGAATTACAATGCACATGGCTTATCAAACAAAGTTATAACAACGTTTCTAATTAATGGGTGTACATGTATACTTACAATACAAAAAAGCTTTTATTTATGATACACACAAAACAGAATAAAATAACAAAAGAAGTTGTAAAGTTATCTAATGAATTAATATTTTTTTAACTTTGTTATACACTCTAAAGCGGCTCTCCGACGTACACGATTATCGGTAATATCCTTTTGTTTATTAGCTTCGTCTAAGGTAGGCGAAGTGCTTGCAGGCACACTTATATTTGAGCTTTCATCTGCAGTAACTTTCGCGTCTGGCGTCAAATCCGGCTTACACTCTAATGAGTCAGTATTGGCTTCTACACTATCTCGTCTGCACAAGGAATATCGCGACTTCCTACGCTCCTTTGTTAGTAGCTGATCTATATGACGTTTGTGCATACGTCCATCGGACTGGTTCAAAAACCCGGAGGGGCGCACCAGCGTCACGCTTCTCGCGCATCAGCTGTTCGTCGCGAACGCGTTCACCTACGTCGGCGCGCAGCAAATTAGTCTCCCGCGCAGCCTTCTTCCGAACATCGCCACTGCTGGCTCGCGTCCTATTGTGCTATGTTCGTACATAAATAGGAATTTACTCAGTGCGGTGTTTTCATCAACCCCCTCCACGTAAGCCTTCTTTAAAACTCTTTTAATTGTGCGCACGGCATTCTCAGCTGCCCCATTGCTGGAAGGATGGTAGGGGGCGACTAGTGAGTGCTTAATACCGTTATTGTCAAAATATTTCTTTAATTCTTAAGACGTAAACGGAGGCCCGTTGTCGCTTACGACTCTTTTAGGAATACCAAAACGCGCAAAAATCTCTGAAACGATTTATGATAATAATGGCGGATGTGGATTGCACCCTTTCTACTTCAATCCACTTTGAGTGGGCATCGATTATGACCAAATAATATTTATTATGGAGAGGACCCAAAAAGTCCACATTCAGGCGGGACCACGGTTCGGTCGGCCACGGCCACGAGTGTGGTGGCGCCGGTGCAGGCAGCGCGCTCTGCGACCGGCATGCCGCGCACTCGGCGCATACGCGTTCTATGTCTGTGTCTAACGTTTCCCACCATACATAATCATACCATATCTGTTTCATTTTGACAATGCCGGGATGACCGTCGTGTAATTCATTTAGTAGTCCTGCCCTTAACAATTTGGGGATTACGATACGATAACCCCATACCAAACATCCCTGATCTAAATGCAACGAGTCTTTTCTGTTAAAATAGGGGTATTCCGACGCGTCCTTAACCCTCGTCGGCCAACCAAACCTTACGTAGCCTATTACTTTATTTAACAAGGGATCTTTCGCCACTTCAGATTTAATTTCTTTAAAACTGAGTGGTAAGTCTTCCTGCACAAAATTAAAATAGCTGCACTCCTCTCTGTTACTTCTCGCTTGATTACTAGTCGAACTCAGAGGCAACCGAGACAGTGCGTCTGCATAACTATTATTTTCCGATCTTACTCAATTTCGAAGTCGTATGCGGCTAATTTAATAGCATATCTTTGAAGACGACTCGCGGCCGTCACGGGTTTACCTTTATTTTTGCCAAATATATAGCTGAGTGCTCTGTGATCACTACGTAAGATAAATCGCCTGCCGTATAGATAGATATTGGTGGTGTTTTGTCACCCCGAATACAATGGCCAAAGCTTCCTTATCTAACTGTGAATAGTTAGTCTCGGCAGCGGTGAGTGTGCGAGAGGCGCAACTCACGGCTCGCTCGACGCCATCCGCGTTCGGTTGCGTTAGGACCGCGCCAGTGCCATACGGACTGATGTCCACTGACAATACAAGTGTGACAGACGGATTATAGTGCGCGAGCATCGGAGAGCTACTTAACATCTTTTTAATTGTTACAAACGCTTGTTCAGTATCGTCATCCCACCGCCACTTGACATTTTTTTTTAGTAAACTATATAATGGTTTTAAAACGTCACTAATATTGACAAAGAATTTAGAATAAAAATTGAGAAGTCCTAAGAAACTTCGTAATTGAGAAATATTAGTGGGCGATGGTGCCACAACGATAGCATGAACTTTCTTTTCATCAGTGTGCAAACCATATCTGTCTATTTTATACCCTAAATAGGTAACTGGTTCTTAAAAAAATTGGCACTTACTAAAATTTACTCTCAAACCATTCTCTTTCAATCTCTGTAAAACCGCCCTCAAATTAGCCATATGAGAAGCTTTGCATTTTCCGCTGACACAAATGTCATCGGCAAAAACAGCCGTGAACGGTAGGCCACTTAATGTCTCTTCCATTATTTTCTGAAAATTTTGCCCATGGGCACCTGCAACTCAAGAGTCACGTATGTTGCCGGCCTTTAAGGTGGGAGTAGGTTGAGAGAGAGTGAGGGAGGAAGAGGGAAGGATTAGGGCCTCCGGTAACCTCACTCACTCGGCGAAAAATAATGAAATCATCACTTTACTGCCGGTTTTCTGTGAGGCCGTGGTACCACTCCGGTCGAGCCAGCCCATACGTGCCGAAGCATGGCTCTCCCACGAAAAACGGATTGGGTTAAGTAACGAAGGTCTGATGGTGAAGCCAGAAGGTGGATAGTGGAAATCTTTTTAATTTGTTTCACCAAGAGCGTGTTTTTTAGTTTGACTAAATTATAATTATTTAAGTAGGTATTTATTTTGAACGTACAGGCAGGCCTCAGAACTTGCTTGAGTTTTACCCAGGTCTTAAAAAAGTGGAAGGTACAACGTATACAACAAAATATAAAGGCTTAAACCATCGTTATTCACATAATCTGTTATTGTGAACAATATCTGATAGAAATAAAAGAGAAAGCTGTCCAAGGTACAATAAATATGATGTACCTTGGATCACACCAGTTGTACCTCGGACATACTGTACATGACGATAAACACTTGCAGCTATCGTAGTACATTTTTATTATTAGTAGGTACTAATGACAGCGATAAGTGGCTGATTATATGGATTGCCCATTGTCTTCACTTAAATGTAGGTAGCTTTCGTGGTTAACCGTCAAAACAATATTTACTCAAATACATCAGGAATGTACTTAAGTCTCCTGACCTGCTTTCTGATGCTAACGGCTCTCAGAGTAACCCTCAGAAAAGGATTTCAGGAATAAATCCTCCACCAGCATTACACACAGCTTTTATCGTAAAAGTTTTTTCGCTTTCAGCATTTTTTATTGATCAAATGTACTGGAGCCAGTATTTTTAGAACGGATGTTTGATGAACTGTTGAAAATCCTTAAAACTCATGTTGTCGCCACATCAAAAACTCTTATTTATGTTATTAAAAATAAGGACAAACTATAATAGATGATTCAGTTCACTATTTAATAAAAATAAGTTAATAGACATTATTTTCACAAGTTATATCGGTAATGCAATACTATTGGTCGATTGCTAAATATTAACGAATAGTGCGATTATAAAAGGGATTATAACGTGGAGAACTTCACTTGAGTGCGAATAGAGGTACAAACGTGCGTACGTTTATATCAGTGGTTTTGAGACTGTTTCTTACACTCGTATGTTGTGTGTTCTGTATTTTGTAGCTTTTGAATTTCGAAGTATGTTTTCTTCTCTCCTCGAAACCTAACAACACAGCTCCGAACATCTACAACATCTAAGTATCACCCACATAAAATGACGGTAGGGTTATGTAAAATGTGTTTTTTAAATGTATAGCTTGCTAAATAAATAAAAAATGAGTAAAGTCCAAAAAACGCCTACTTACTGAGCAAGAATTAATGAATTACTTACTTTTTTCTGCGTTTATCCGGCGCAGGAAAATCTAAACTACTTTCACGTAAGAGTTAATAAATTATACTTTAACTGCCGTAGATACTATTATTTTAAAGCATAGGTTTTTTAGGGTTCCGTACCTCGAAAGGAAAAAACGGAACCCTTATAGGATCACTTTGTTGTCCGTGGGTGGTCCGTCAAACTTCTAAGCCAACGCTATCAAAAGATACAGCCGTTTATGCCGCAAATTTTCGACACTCGCAAGGGAATCAAAACCTACAGGGTACTTCCCGTCAACTCAGAATCTTGAAATTTGGTACAACAGTTAACTCTATCCACGTTTTGTAATCAGGCGTCATAACAAGAACTTATGTACCTACTTATTACTTCTACATTTTACTTAGGTAAGTACTGACAATTCAACAAATTATACAGCAATTCCTGTGGCCGATTCTTAAAAAAACTGGTCTAGATAAATATATGAGAATTTTCATTATCTAAATCGAAATACTACCACAAACATGCGAATCTGTAGGTATAACCTAAAAAAATATAAATCGTACGTTTAACATAAGCTTAACGTTACCGTGGATTTGAGTTTTATGTCGTAAACAAAGTACAATAAAACGGACTTACACACACACGTAGAATAAGACTGACTTTATACGTTCCGGCTACATTTTATTTGCCATTAAAAAGTAAAGGTTCACTATATATCTGTTTATTGGGTACCTTGTTTGAATGTCAAACATAATTCGTTGTATCTTGTCATTTCGTAGCACGACTATGAATATGGTTTTTGACTCTCAAGTCAAATCAGTTTCAGTCACAATGTAGATTCTGTAGAAACTATAATGTCGTAGTTCGGGAGTTAACGCGATCACGTTCAATTCCCTGCCGTTTCGACAGGTTGCACTGGCCGTGGTCTTAATCTTCAAAGTGTTATATAACATCTAATTTTACGATGGCTGAAATACTTTAAAATAAATATTACTGATGATACTTTAACAATAAATTTATCTAGAATAAAAGCAAAAGGCAAGATTACTTTGAGAGCTAAAATAGACAACAATATAAATGTAAATACAATGAGGCTTATACATTTACGAATAAAAAAGGGAAATGAATAGCCTCCGGTCGATCATTGTTTGAAAGAGAGAAGCAAAAAGAACAAAACGTGATTAAATTCTATTTATTCTTAAATGAACCCTCGCAATACTAATAATATTTCTTAAGTATGTATGCACTAAATAATTATTAAACTTCGGAGTTGGTGCCTTTGGAATGGTGAATTTAAATGCCATAAGAATTATCTATCAGTCTTATACCTACTTCGAATTGGTAATTTTTTTTAATTGGGAGAGCCATGCTTCGGCACGTATGGACCAGTTCGACCGGAATGACCACGGCCTCACAAATAACCGGCCTCATGGCAACGCTTGCGTTGTGTTTCGCTGAGTGAGTGAGGTTACCGGAGGCGCTAACCTTTCCCTCTCACCCTCTTACCCCTCTCCTCCTCCTCCTCCCTCTTCTCCCCTCTCCCTTCCCCTACTCCCACCTTAAAGGTCGGCAACGCACTTGTGACTCTTGAGTTGCAGGTGCCCAAGGGCGGCAGGAGTCATTTACCATCAGTTGACCCGTCTGCTCGTTTGCCAACAATGCCATAAAAAAAAAGTAAAATGTGTGCGTGTTTCAAGCGCCCTAGATCAATGAGAGAAGCGACTTGTCACATCAATATCAAGAACCTCTGTTGAGTCAGAAACTAATCGGACTTCCTAAAACACGCGGGAATACAATCAACTATCAATATTTACCACTCACGTAAATTATTATTCTAGTGTAAATGTTTGTAGTTTGTACAAACATATTAGATGTTTGCCAGTTTAATTAGAACAAATTATTGACTAATAATCAGATTGCTTCTAAATTAATCCTACTAATTTATAAACGTGAAAGCTTGTGAGGATGTATGGATGTATCTATGTATGGATGTTTGTTACTCTTTCACGCCAAAACTACTGAACCGATTGCGATGAAACTTGGTATGTAGATAGCTGGAGATCTGGATTAAAGCATAGGCTACTTTTTATCCTGATATTCCCACGGGATCGGGACTTACGCGTGTGAAACCGCGGGGTTTATACCGCGGGATAGTTTTTATCTCAATCACAATATTTTTTTTACAACTTAGATACAGCAACGCGTGGCCGGGTAACTAGTACCTACATATTAATATAGATTTTTAAGTAGACTAAATATCGTTGGTGTAAGAGTATCAATGTCAGCAGGATGATTCACCTGGTTGTTGTCCGTAATTGTGACTGCCACAACTCTTACTGCCATCCTCTTTTAATTTTCTACCCGCCATAAATTAGGTAATTAACTAAATTGCGCTTCGTCACTATTAATTACCCTTTGTTGTGAGAAAATGTAGATTAAACCTTAAACGAATAGGTTCACGTTACGTTTTTTAAAATGGGGTCGTAAATCTCATGAAAATATAAATTTTATAGGTATTTGCAGTATTAAGAAATAACTAAGGATCGCTTGGTAGTCGAAGTTCAACCATAAATAATAAACTTTTAAACTTTCGCGTTCCATGATATAATTTTATTATGTATTTCCACGGGAATTAACGCGATCACAAAAAGGTTGCCTGACGTTTCGACCAGGTTGCACTGGCCATGATCACAGGCTGACTGGCTCAGCGGTGCACGCCCTCGGTCGTTGAGATCGTGAGGTAGAAGGTTCTGCTCACATTTTCCATATTTTTGATATTTTGGTTTCGCCATGTACCGTCACATACTATACTAACAGGGTCCCTATTCTGTAAGCAAACTATTCTGTAAGCAAACCGATATGTCCCTATTCTGGTCTTCACCCGACTGCGCATAAAAGCGAGGTGGCATGTTTTTTATCACTGGATTCCACGCTGTTGATAATTTGAAACCATCTTCCCGATTGAAAGTTTTGTGTTTTTTTAATTTCAATCGCTTCACGTACAACTTTTGAGTAAGAGTGACGTTCCGTGAAGAGGACTTGCGTACAGTGAAACTCGATCCAGTGATTGGTGTCCGCTTCGAGTGCATGTTCTGCAATCGCTGATTTGCTAATCTATCGGTTCTTCACAGCAGCGATATGTTCTTTGACCCTTTCAGCAATAGTCCGCTTTGTTTGGCCTATGTAGGAACTACCGTAGCTGCAGTTTAAAATACACTGCTGCAGTTGCGGTTTAAGTAATTAAATTTTGAATATTTTGCTCTACTTCATTGACGTATTTAACATATTCAAGCTGTACGTTTCCAGTACAAGTTGACCTGTCATTGTATAGACTTGCCGTACCATGACAGATCTACATAATATTATGTACCTATATACCGGACCTTTGTAGCTTTTTGTAGCCATTGGTGTCGATTATGTAACACTATTCTCTAAACTATAATATGACATAATTTTTTCCTTCATATAAGATGTAAAACTTGTACACTTTGAAACAAAGTCTTATTTCAAATTTAAACAAGTAGGTAACATATGTCGCTATCAAAATAAGCAATTTATCTGTTGACACGCTTAAATAAATTTTAATACCACGTAGCGAGAGCCGTTAGTCGTTGAATGCCATCTCTTTACTTTGTGTTTTTAGTAGCCATCTTCGCAGGTGCCGATTAAAATACGTCATCTTAGTTCGTTTTGAACAAGCTTTTATACGGCATTTGAACAAATGGGGATTCTCGCTGCGTGGAAATAAAGTTGAGTTTACGTTGACAGGTTTTAGTGAAAGCAAATAGACCTTGTTACGAAGAAGACAAGGCTGTTTTTATATGAAGAAATTAAGTCAGATTATAGTTTAGTGAGTGTGTCACAGAATCACGGCCAATGGCACATCATTTTTAAATTGATAACGGATATTGTTTACAAAAATTTAGCTTTCTGTCAGCAATTCTTCTACACATAAACTTTCACTATTTCAAATTTCTCCGTGCGCGAAATTTGCTTAGAAATTATATTTATTATATGTAGTGTAGGAAGTTAAGTGTATATTAAAATTTTCACTTGGCAAAAATTTCATACACGAATAATGAAAAGGTTCACAAAAGGGGTTTTGCAGATAAACGGCGATTTTTAAATAGGATTAGGTTTATTTTCTAAGTTTACGGCAGAGAGCGCGCGTGACATGCGGCGGATATATCGTTAGACTTTTATATTTCAAAAATGGAGGGTGGTGGCCAGTGCCACCTTACCATTCCGCGCGTGCTTCACCCCTCGCTCGCCCTCTTACAAATCATATAGTATATTATTGCCTACCTACTTATTAGTGATTTTTAAATATAAATAGATTAATTACATTTTACAAAATTACATAATATCGACACCTGTATCGCTAACAAATAATACAAAATAAAATACCCTATTTTTGGCTTAGGTAAATAATATGGATCGTATATGAGTGCTTATTACTGTAAATAATTTGACCCATATTTGAACTGTTTAGTGTAGAGTGTGACTTTAAACCCGCGCGGGTTCCCGCAAAAAAATATTTTTAACACGCTTTGATTGGCTTTACTTGTAACGAACTACTTATAATTATCGTATCAACTAAAACTTTGTATGTATATCTCGTTCTGATGACCAATACCTACTATTATTTGGCATCTTGAAGCTGGTCTGATGATGTCAGGAGGTGGATAGTGGAACTCTTCAGTGACTGCTAGTAAACCCTTCGAGTTTGGGCTCATATGATTCGTTTTGACCAGTCCAACGGATTGGGCTTGGTGACGATGGGTCGATGATGGAGCCAGGAGGTGGTTAGTGGAACTACTTTTTAATTAGGTTCGCCGTTAAAGCTTTTTTTTTAATTTTACTAATTTTAGTTTTACTTAACTATAATTTATGTAAAATTTGATATTCCAGGATCTATTTCGCACACACATCGCTATTTAAACCCAAAATTATAGTAGTTTGCACGGATAAACATGCTTTCTTAATTTTTTTTTCTAATACAAATATATTATACCTGCATAGAAACACCCCAGACAAATACACATATATATATTTATGCCTGCAAATATTTACACTTCCTGAGTATACACGGGTGTCCGAGTATATTCAGGAAGACAGCAGGAAGATCTGTCCCAAACTTCTGTACTATTGCGTTAGCATTTTCGAGAGGCTTTGCCTTACTTACTGGCAATAGGTATATCTTAAGTGTTCACCAGTAGTACCCTTGCTAGCGAAAGTCTGACGATATTTATTTTTATACTATTGGCTTTTAAATGTGTCAAAAATATTTACAATCTGTATCATAATTACTGCAGACGCGAGACGCACGGTCTTTAGCGAAGGCCTCTCCTGAAGACTCCCACAGAGCGGTCTTGCAGCGCATCATCACATTATCATGAAATTACCTAAACTATTCTTTAACGTACGCGTAGAAAGTGGTCAAGATGACTACTGAAACTCTCAATACAGACATACCTACACAGATACACTGCCGTTAGATTAACGGTAACAGTTTGATTAATTTCCATTCAATAAGATTATATTTTTTTACTCGCCAGAAAATTTCACCTAGCTTAGTTGCAGAATTATAATTGTTTTTGTACTTTTGCGACTTGTATACTTACGCGTAGATAATGTAATCGGAAATGGTCGCCCACGTTATCCTGGAGTTCGAGGAGGTTGGTCACACAATTGGCATATATGCGGATGCGAGGTTGCTACTAGAAGCCTGTGAAAGCCCCAGGAGGTTTCTGTGCTTCTGGAAAGAGCTAGGCTGGCTTAACTAGCCAGCCATGTCTGCACTCATAATGGACGGTTTTTGAGTCTAAATGCGGAAACAGAGCCATTAACTAATACATTGGGTTTGGTTAAGGGCTCTGTATTGGTATTGACCAATAGTGTAATCGGAACTTAACCGATTAATTATGAGGTACGTTACTATTTTGGCTTCGTCGAGTTGTGTAAATTCAATCACGTTTGCTTTTTGCGGATGACGGTCTAAAATAACATTTTGATTTTAACTTTTGATTCCGAGAGCGGCACTTATAAAACTTTTGCTTCACGTATTATTTTGGAGCAATAGTGAAGAGTAGTTGATGTAGTTCAATTCAGTGGTTTGGTCTCGACTCCAGCAAATGCTCGATCGCCGACTTATTAACTGTTTATTTACGGATGTAATGTGTTTTTGTGACCCGTTCTGCGATTGTACTTTTGATCTGTTCGATCTAATCATTACCTAATACAATGGTTCGCCTAATATAATCCATCCAATTTCAGAAAAACGTTCCGAAAGTAAGTGATACAAACTGCATTAAACCACACAATTTCAGAAGCCACTCTTATCCTACTATCTGGAGTAGACGTCCACCATCCATCTGAATCTCTTTATCTCTAGTATTAGAGGTAATCTAGCTTGGAACTAGCCGAGTCTAGACAAACAGATGCGAACAGTTTTCTAGTCGTTGAAAAATATATTACGGTACGACTTCAGAAGTGCGTAGCGTGAAGCGAGGCGTTTCAATCTCACATGAATGAGGTACAGGCTGAGCTTAAAGTTTTAACACTTGCTACAAGTTCTTCGGGCAAAAAAGTTCATATGTGGGAGAGCCAAGCTTCGGCACGTATGGGCCGGCTCGACTCCGCTCGCTACCACGGCCTTACAGAAAACCGGCCGTGAAGCAATGCTTGCACTGTATTTCGCCGCGTGAGTGAGGTTACCGGAGGCCCTAACCCTTCCCTCTCCCTTATTCTCGTCTTTCCCCTCTCCCCCCTCTTCCCACTCTTCCCCCCCTCGACCTAATCTCCTACTCCCACCTTAAAGGGCGGCAACGCACTAGTGACTCTCGAGTTGCAGGTGCCCATGGGCGGCGGTAGTCATTTACCATCAGGTGACCCGTCTGCTCGCTTGCCCCCTATAAAAAAAAAAAGTACAGTTTTGGCATTTTATCATTTTTGATCACACCGTCAGGTAAGCACATATTTTATACAAGACTAGCCGTCCCCGCAGTTTCGCCTGCGATTATGGTCACTGCTCTGCTCTTATTGGTCGTAACGTGTTGTTATATAGCTTTCCTCGATAAATAGGCTATCCAACAATAAAAGAATTTTTCAATTCGAACCTGAGGTTAGCGCGTTCAACCAAACAAACAATCAACCAAACTCTTCGGCTTTGTAATATTAGTATAGATAACAAAAAATATTATATAACATTAAAAAAGTTCCTCTATGACGCGTCAAACTGTTCCATTGCATGCCACATTGAGAAAAGACTTCGAACTCACTCGCAGTCGTTCCTTGCGCTCAACCATAAACAAGTTTTCAGAGTTCTGATGGAAACGTTCTATTAACCAGGAATCTCGATTGTGTATCGTGTCTTTGTTCGCGATTCTTCCTTGTAAAGTCTTCATATTTAGAATTCTCTGCCCGCTCCGCCTTTGGCCAACCTATGGCCTTAGTCGTTGGAAAATATACTCTAGAGTGCCAGTGATAAATGATTGCATTCAGACTCAGATATAAGTGAAAATTTTATTGGACTATTTTGTTGAGTTAACTCAAGAAAATAGCGTACAGAATACGAATTGTTTCTATTAAACATAGAAAGTGTTCTCGTGTGTATGTTCTTGAGGTATAAAGGACTGTGAAGAATTGTTTAAAGTTGAATGTGGTCAGAAGACAAATTATCTCAATTCAGCCCGTTTGTTGAACATAATTTGACATGTAGTTGGTTTCTGTTTTGGTAACTGCAAACACAAACCAATTGACGATATCTGCTTCTAAGTAAGAGGTGAGAAGTTTAGTTTTACATAGTTTAGTATGCTCATCAACATTATAGTCATTATAGTCGATGCCAGAGAAATTTCGCCAGTTCCTACCACAAAAGCTCACTGCGCTTGACGGTCTCCTGGATTCGGACTCAACTATTGAATTTGGATGAGCGTTGATTTTGCATGTTGGAAATTCAGTGAGGAAGATGCATGATCAGGTTATTTTTTTTAGATTTGTTACTTTTTAAAATGTTTTTGTTGTAATTTAAACTAAAATAAATAAATAATAATAATAGAAGAATACCCTAAATAGATTATGATTTTAAAGTTTCTTAAACAATACGTATAAAAAATATTAGGGAAAGAAAATTTAAAAAAGTTGCCGGAAAATGCGTCAAAATGGAAGTACTTTTTTCCATTTAGTTAAAAACAATTTACTAAAGTTTTTATAGGACAATGTATGTCGGGTCAGCAAGTATAAATTAAAACCAATAACTATGGTGACAAGCGATCAAAAGCTGACGTGCAATCACATGGTGACAAGCTTATAAAGGCTGTCTTGTTCTTCCAAATGAATGATCAAAATCTCGCCCTTGCAAGGCGCAAGCATGTACTAGCTGAGTTAGACCAAAATACATGTATTACTATAGTAGGTTTTTGTGATGAAATATAACGAGGATTATAAACAATATTGCAATCAGTTTTTAGTACAGTCACTGGTTATAAAGAAACGTCTGGCTGATTTTGGGTATTTTAAAAATAAAGTTGTTTAAATATAATATTATCAACGGTGCTTGTCTCTGTCATTAAGTATTTATACAAACTAGAGTTCGCGTGTTAGTCGAATTTCGACCATGGTTTATTTCAATGGCCAATATTACTTGACCTGTCATTGTATAGACTTTTGTACCACGACAGGTCAAAATATATACTGGACACTCATAGCTGTATGTACCCGTTTTTGCATTTTTTTTTAACTTTGAAGCAAATATTATTCAAAATTTTAGCATTCGTCACTTCTTCTCTGTATAAACTATAAGTGTGCGAAATTTCATACTCCTCCGTCCGCCCAATTTTCGTAAAAAGGGATCCAAAGTTTTCGCTTCACGTATTAATATATAGATTATGTCAGACAATATTTTGCACTATCACAAAATAATTGCTGACCTTGTGAAACCTTTTAAATGGTAGGCATTTTATTATTATCGTCCCTCAACGGACATGTGTAATTGTGTACAGCCTATTTAATTAACTTTAGAGAGGTTACTCACGCCATGAATAAAAACAATATTCGATTTTGTTTTCTTAGTAAACAATATTAATATACTCACTCCTGTTTTGTTGAAAGGGTAGCCAGAGGCGTATCAAACACCTACATTTTGCTATATATATAACTATAATTTGGTAATGGTAATCATAAACGCATTAACTACGAACTTATTGCAGTTTTGCATATCAAAAACGCGCCATGTTCGAGTAAATGCGCCTATTGCTTGGTTTACTGACTTGAGATAGCGTAGAGAGCAGCGCAAGTTATGTTTTTTTCACGTTATTAGCACTAATAATTCGTTGGCATATTACGTGTTATGCTGCATGACCCGTCAATCTTACCATCTTCGTCCATAAAAAGGCCGCCAGTTCTGACAAACGATAGCTGATTTTTTTCAGCAATATAATTAAAATAGATATATGGCGCCGACCCAGTATTTTGTAAAGGCCAGAAAGATGAATTTGCGTAAACTCTAAATTTAGCTGACACACTTATAAGATACATTTTTATTACTATTTGTAACTTATCTTACACTACATACCTTGAGAGTTCGATATTTCTGACACTGAACTCTCACAGAAATACCTTATTGCATGTCTGTCTATTTGTTAACACTGTTTCTCAGATTAGTGTAGACGTATCAAGTTGAAATTAATATCAAATACGTAGGTCTATGGTCGTATCGAGCTGTAAAAATATCAAGCTTACAAGTTAACTTACAAAAATATATAGACTCGTGTTAGCAACAATCTCACCACTCTTGTTATAAACTATAAAAATCACTAAATAACAGTAACTGTTATGTTGTTCATACCTCAATTAGCACTCTAGTGATTGTTTTCAACATATGATGCTTGCCTAGCCTTTTATTTTTAATAAAATAAATGCGAGTTTCTGATGCCACACTCTTAAGGTGACACAGGAAGGACACGAAAAAAATTTAAAATCGCCTTCAAAACAAAGGTAAGGTGGGAGAGAGAGAGAGAGAGATAAATTGTAAACAAATAGTAAATTGTAAACTTCAGTCGTGGGTCGTTGTCGGACCTGACACATACCTTATTTTTATATTACGTCGACGACCCGCCTGATGGTAATGGTTACCTATGGACGCTTGCAATTCCAGAGAACTCGCATGCGCGTTGCCGCCCTTTAAAAACCTGTACACTTCTTTCTTGAAGAACCCCATACTGTAGTCCCTCGGGAAACCCTTGACGTTCCACAGCCGAAGCGTTCGATGGAGGAAATAACCATACAGTGCGCGACCATTTAGGTTCCAATGAGTGAGGATGAAAGCCTTGCCGGCGGCGAGCGGTGCGGTGGTACAATACGGTGGTGAGTAGGCATCATGTCAAACAGTTCCTCAGAGCACAACCCATTATACAAGCGGTAGAACACGCACAAGCAGGCAAAGTCTCTCCTTAGGCTTAAGGGTTCAATACCGCTTGTGAGTTTGGGATCGTCGATGATTCTCACAGCACGTCTTTGGACGGAGTCAAGAAGCCCAAGCTGGCAGGTTGACTGGCAGACGTGGTGTTCCGTCATGGAGTCCTTCTTGCCGGGGTCTCAGGTGTACCCTAGAGAGAAAATCGTTTGAATCCAGACAGACTTAGACGCCTGTTGAGCGATAGGGGACTCCAACATGGAGTGCAAGTTTATATTCGCGATAAACTTCAAGGTCATGTTTATTGCTGTACCAAAATTCATCAAAATAAACTTTATAAATTATTGGTCTCCCATGCAAACTTTGATACCTTATTTTGCCACCTTCAAGGTTTATTTACTACTAAAGTGGCCTGTGTCCTTTTCCAAAGTCTTGTTTATCTCAAAATTCATAAAAAATGGTTCAGCAGTTTAGGCATGACAGCGTAACAGACAGAGTTACTTTCGCATTTATAATATTAGAATGGATTATAAATTTAAGTTCATTATTGGTGTTTGATGATCTAGAACGAGCTATAACTACTTTCCCAAGGAGGTCATTGAAAGGCTGTTTTTTTACACATAGTAAACTGTTTCTATAGAAGAAGATCATCTAATTGAATTTCGTGAAGCTGTATAGTTGTTAATGTTAAAAAAAACATACAAGTCTACATGTTCCATGTCATAATCAAATTAATATACTTCAAATTGTTAATAATACTCGAAAGTAATTCGATATTGGTTTTGTATTTGGTTTGATTAAGCAGTCTTTCAGATCGAGCTGAAATGAGAAACAAAATTGAATTATATTTATTAAAGAAATATGGTTTTATGCGAGTTTATTTCAGGGATGCCCGGCGCTATACCTGGTGTGACGCTTGACACCGTCGCGAGAGGACGCTTCACTCCTTGAAAAAGGGCCACCGTCGAGTCCGAAACTAGTAGGGCATCCTGGAAATAAACAAGGAAGTTGTTATTTTAATATAACAAAGAGGAATGGCCATTCCGTGTTTCACTTTTGGACGTTCGTGGCATTATATTAAAAAAATATTGATTTTCATGTGACTTTTCGACCCATCTCTTGGGGTTTGAAATTAAATCTTACAAGGACTAAAACTTGAATCGATGACCGTTTCCATTTTAAGTTAAATGTTGCCATTATATAAAATAAACCATTTACGGTTGAATGCAAATAAACATTGTTTTAAAATAAAATGGTTAAATAATAATTATTATTTAACCATTTTATTTTAAAACAATGTGATAAATAATTCGTAATGTCACATTAAAATATATTGCAGTTTAGTAATCTTATTATTTCGTGAATGTAGTCGTAGTTTATTTAGTAAATGTATACTTCAGTGTTAGTTTTGCCTTAATTTATACATCGTATCCCTGTCAAAAACATGATGCCACAAACATTATTAAAAAAAACTCTAACGTCACAATATTTTCTTGGCCTTGTTATCGTACTTATCGTTATTATCTTTAAACATAATATTGACATTTAACTTCTCAATAACCCCAAGTTCTGTTACAATATATGTTTATATTTCAGATAATACTCAATGCAGGCTTAATAATACAATTTATACATATTTGACACACCAAAAAAAAGGCATTCTCCATTGAATCAGTTCCTGAATTAGCCAAAACAAGAAAAATCCTCAATTCCTGATATTTGACGAGCGCATTCCTGAGGTCTACTTTCAACTCGCGCGTCTTCTAGACATACGCGGTGCTCACTTACAATCTAAGTACCTAATATTGTTTATAATAATTATTTTAAAAAAAACCGACTTCAACAAAAAAAAACTATTCCATAAAAGACTTATATATGGTTTTCTCATGGATGCCATTGTCAGAACTGGACCAAATTGAAATGGGACCACATGGGAAGCACCAGCTTTCAAATGAATAGAATATCGAATCATCAAAATCGGTTCACCCAGTCGAAAGTTCTAAGGTAAAAAACAGAAAAAAAAAGAAAAAAACATACAGTCGAATTGAGAACCTCCTCCTTTTTTGGAGTCGGTTAAAAACGCATTAAAGCTTTTTTAAATACTTTTTATTGTAAAATACTTAATTTTATTACAGAGCAAATGTGCATAGGCACATTGAATTTACAAATTACTATGCTACTAATCATTATAATGTTGCCAGTACAATATCTTATTTCATACTGAACTACTAAGAAAAACACTACATGGTCAATAATAAATTGAACAAATATAAATAATTATAGTATAGTAACCATGCTTTAATAGTGGTGGGTTCGATAACTTGCTTAGAGATTGTTGAAATACGAAACGTATAGTCTATCTGTAACTATTGTATTATGAATTACATTAATTATACAGTAATTTTAATGTGTATCGCGTACACAACCCGAGATGACCAGTGAACCGACTTTTTTTTAATGGTATATGGGACAATGATGTAAATGACAGTCCACGGGCACCTGCAACTCAAGAGTCACAAGTGCGTTGCCGGCCTTTAAGGTGAGAGTAGGGGAAGGGTGGAAGAGGGGGAGAGACGGGGGGGAAGGGTTAGGGCCTCCGGTAACCTCACTCACTCGGCGAAAGGCAATGCATGCTTAACTGCCGGTTCTCTGTGAGGCCGTGGTATCACTCCGGTCGAACCGGCCCTTACCCCCCGCGCCCCGCATTGATGGTAAAGCGAAGCCGCAACAAATAGTGAACTAAATTAAAGAGAAAAAAAGAGTTTCACTATCCACATCCTGGCTTCATTATCATACCGTCTTTACATGCCCAGTCTGTTAGACTTCTCAAAATGAATCATATGAGCCTAAACTTGAAGGGTTTACTAATAGCTACTCAACAACTCGGCTATGCACCTCATTCTCTATCACCAGATCAGCTCCTTTAAACTACATAGACATACAAAGTTTCATTTCGATACGACAATTAGAAGTAAGTTAAAATTGATTGCCAAGATTTGTTTACAAATGTAGCTAATAAGAGTATGTCAAAAATGTTTTTTTTTGCATGCATAACTGTGCGTGCCATATTATACCTTATTGCTCGCTAGATAGACTCTATTTATTTAAGTGTCCCTGTAAATTGCACGTACTTTACGCCGAGGTATTATTTATATCTTAGGCTCAGTGTCCTGATGATGTCTCGGGGCACTCATTTCTTTCGCAGTCTCATTGGGATTAATATTTTGTTATCATTGAAGTGAATCAGTGCAGATTTACAAGTTAGCTTCTGCAGTTGCTTGCAATTTACTTAATTTATAAATTAATCACGTCTTATCTACTAGGGCACTATATAACTTTTGTCTTTTAGTGTAGTTTGATTTGTGATTTTTTTCGGAGTAGTCTCCACTGGCTGTAATACAGGTCTTTATACGTGATGACTAGTGTCTTCGTACTTTCAAATGGTCGTGAAGAATCCGGTGAACAGTTCGTGTACTTAAATTGGGGGTTTCCTAGATCTGTCGATATATGACACCACGGTCTACCTCCAAAAAAAAATCGTATAGCCTCAATGTTTCTATCGGAATATACTCGTAACACTGTTCAATGGTCATTGAAAAGGGACAAGTTTCCCTCAATGCACTACTCATTTTCTCGAAACATTTTTGTGTAGTTAAGCCACGCTGAAAGTTATACGAAAGTCATAACGAGAGAAGCCCACCATTTTAATTTAGAATATTTATTTAAATATCGAACAAACGATTCCTTGCCTCCAAATTTGTTTTTTAATTTACTTATAGTTTATGGATATGACTTCGAATCACAATATTATGATTTCTAGTTTCCATACGACAAAAGTTATGTCACGGCCTACGTATTTTTATATTTTCTTTTCGAATACTTATTTATCCTTATTTTGATGCACTGATTGAAATACCTTACATTTGTCTTATAATTAACTTTAGAGAGGTTACTCACGCCATGAATAAAAACAATATTCGATTTTGTTTTCTTAGTAAACAATATTAATATACTCACTCCTGTTTTGTTGAAAGGGTAGCCAGAGGCGTATCAAACACCTACATTTTGCTATATATATAACTATAATTTGGTAATGGTAATCATAAACGCATTAACTACGAACTTATTGCAGTTTTGCATATCAAAAACGCGCCATGTTCGAGTAAATGCGCCTATTGCTTGGTTTACTGACTTGAGATAGCGTAGAGAGCAGCGCAAGTTATGTTTTTTTCACGTTATTAGCACTAATAATTCGTTGGCATATTACGTGTTATGCTGCATGACCCGTCAATCTTACCATCTTCGTCCATAAAAAGGCCGCCAGTTCTGACAAACGATAGCTGATTTTTTTCAGCAATATAATTAAAATAGATATATGGCGCCGACCCAGTATTTTGTAAAGGCCAGAAAGATGAATTTGCGTAAACTCTAAATTTAGCTGACACACTTATAAGATACATTTTTATTACTATTTGTAACTTATCTTACACTACATACCTTGAGAGTTCGATATTTCTGACACTGAACTCTCACAGAAATACCTTATTGCATGTCTGTCTATTTGTTAACACTGTTTCTCAGATTAGTGTAGACGTATCAAGTTGAAATTAATATCAAATACGTAGGTCTATGGTCGTATCGAGCTGTAAAAATATCAAGCTTACAAGTTAACTTACAAAAATATATAGACTCGTGTTAGCAACAATCTCACCACTCTTGTTATAAACTATAAAAATCACTAAATAACAGTAACTGTTATGTTGTTCATACCTCAATTAGCACTCTAGTGATTGTTTTCAACATATGATGCTTGCCTAGCCTTTTATTTTTAATAAAATAAATGCGAGTTTCTGATGCCACACTCTTAAGGTGACACAGGAAGGACACGAAAAAAATTTAAAATCGCCTTCAAAACAAAGGTAAGGTGGGAGAGAGAGAGAGAGAGATAAATTGTAAACAAATAGTAAATTGTAAACTTCAGTCGTGGGTCGTTGTCGGACCTGACACATACCTTATTTTTATATTACGTCGACGACCCGCCTGATGGTAATGGTTACCTATGGACGCTTGCAATTCCAGAGAACTCGCATGCGCGTTGCCGCCCTTTAAAAACCTGTACACTTCTTTCTTGAAGAACCCCATACTGTAGTCCCTCGGGAAACCCTTGACGTTCCACAGCCGAAGCGTTCGATGGAGGAAATAACCATACAGTGCGCGACCATTTAGGTTCCAATGAGTGAGGATGAAAGCCTTGCCGGCGGCGAGCGGTGCGGTGGTACAATACGGTGGTGAGTAGGCATCATGTCAAACAGTTCCTCAGAGCACAACCCATTATACAAGCGGTAGAACACGCACAAGCAGGCAAAGTCTCTCCTTAGGCTTAAGGGTTCAATACCGCTTGTGAGTTTGGGATCGTCGATGATTCTCACAGCACGTCTTTGGACGGAGTCAAGAAGCCCAAGCTGGCAGGTTGACTGGCAGACGTGGTGTTCCGTCATGGAGTCCTTCTTGCCGGGGTCTCAGGTGTACCCTAGAGAGAAAATCGTTTGAATCCAGACAGACTTAGACGCCTGTTGAGCGATAGGGGACTCCAACATGGAGTGCAAGTTTATATTCGCGATAAACTTCAAGGTCATGTTTATTGCTGTACCAAAATTCATCAAAATAAACTTTATAAATTATTGGTCTCCCATGCAAACTTTGATACCTTATTTTGCCACCTTCAAGGTTTATTTACTACTAAAGTGGCCTGTGTCCTTTTCCAAAGTCTTGTTTATCTCAAAATTCATAAAAAATGGTTCAGCAGTTTAGGCATGACAGCGTAACAGACAGAGTTACTTTCGCATTTATAATATTAGAATGGATTATAAATTTAAGTTCATTATTGGTGTTTGATGATCTAGAACGAGCTATAACTACTTTCCCAAGGAGGTCATTGAAAGGCTGTTTTTTTACACATAGTAAACTGTTTCTATAGAAGAAGATCATCTAATTGAATTTCGTGAAGCTGTATAGTTGTTAATGTTAAAAAAAACATACAAGTCTACATGTTCCATGTCATAATCAAATTAATATACTTCAAATTGTTAATAATACTCGAAAGTAATTCGATATTGGTTTTGTATTTGGTTTGATTAAGCAGTCTTTCAGATCGAGCTGAAATGAGAAACAAAATTGAATTATATTTATTAAAGAAATATGGTTTTATGCGAGTTTATTTCAGGGATGCCCGGCGCTATACCTGGTGTGACGCTTGACACCGTCGCGAGAGGACGCTTCACTCCTTGAAAAAGGGCCACCGTCGAGTCCGAAACTAGTAGGGCATCCTGGAAATAAACAAGGAAGTTGTTATTTTAATATAACAAAGAGGAATGGCCATTCCGTGTTTCACTTTTGGACGTTCGTGGCATTATATTAAAAAAATATTGATTTTCATGTGACTTTTCGACCCATCTCTTGGGGTTTGAAATTAAATCTTACAAGGACTAAAACTTGAATCGATGACCGTTTCCATTTTAAGTTAAATGTTGCCATTATATAAAATAAACCATTTACGGTTGAATGCAAATAAACATTGTTTTAAAATAAAATGGTTAAATAATAATTATTATTTAACCATTTTATTTTAAAACAATGTGATAAATAATTCGTAATGTCACATTAAAATATATTGCAGTTTAGTAATCTTATTATTTCGTGAATGTAGTCGTAGTTTATTTAGTAAATGTATACTTCAGTGTTAGTTTTGCCTTAATTTATACATCGTATCCCTGTCAAAAACATGATGCCACAAACATTATTAAAAAAAACTCTAACGTCACAATATTTTCTTGGCCTTGTTATCGTACTTATCGTTATTATCTTTAAACATAATATTGACATTTAACTTCTCAATAACCCCAAGTTCTGTTACAATATATGTTTATATTTCAGATAATACTCAATGCAGGCTTAATAATACAATTTATACATATTTGACACACCAAAAAAAAGGCATTCTCCATTGAATCAGTTCCTGAATTAGCCAAAACAAGAAAAATCCTCAATTCCTGATATTTGACGAGCGCATTCCTGAGGTCTACTTTCAACTCGCGCGTCTTCTAGACATACGCGGTGCTCACTTACAATCTAAGTACCTAATATTGTTTATAATAATTATTTTAAAAAAAACCGACTTCAACAAAAAAAAACTATTCCATAAAAGACTTATATATGGTTTTCTCATGGATGCCATTGTCAGAACTGGACCAAATTGAAATGGGACCACATGGGAAGCACCAGCTTTCAAATGAATAGAATATCGAATCATCAAAATCGGTTCACCCAGTCGAAAGTTCTAAGGTAACAAACAGAAAAAAAAAGAAAAAAACATACAGTCGAATTGAGAACCTCCTCCTTTTTTGGAGTCGGTTAAAAACGCATTAAAGCTTTTTTAAATACTTTTTATTGTAAAATACTTAATTTTATTACAGAGCAAATGTGCATAGGCACATTGAATTTACAAATTACTATGCTACTAATCATTATAATGTTGCCAGTACAATATCTTATTTCATACTGAACTACTAAGAAAAACACTACATGGTCAATAATAAATTGAACAAATATAAATAATTATAGTATAGTAACCATGCTTTAATAGTGGTGGGTTCGATAACTTGCTTAGAGATTGTTGAAATACGAAACGTATAGTCTATCTGTAACTATTGTATTATGAATTACATTAATTATACAGTAATTTTAATGTGTATCGCGTACACAACCCGAGATGACCAGTGAACCGACTTTTTTTTAATGGTATATGGGACAATGATGTAAATGACAGTCCACGGGCACCTGCAACTCAAGAGTCACAAGTGCGTTGCCGGCCTTTAAGGTGAGAGTAGGGGAAGGGTGGAAGAGGGGGAGAGACGGGGGGGAAGGGTTAGGGCCTCCGGTAACCTCACTCACTCGGCGAAAGGCAATGCATGCTTAACTGCCGGTTCTCTGTGAGGCCGTGGTATCACTCCGGTCGAACCGGCCCTTACCCCCCGCGCCCCGCATTGATGGTAAAGCGAAGCCGCAACAAATAGTGAACTAAATTAAAGAGAAAAAAAGAGTTTCACTATCCACATCCTGGCTTCATTATCATACCGTCTTTACATGCCCAGTCTGTTAGACTTCTCAAAATGAATCATATGAGCCTAAACTTGAAGGGTTTACTAATAGCTACTCAACAACTCGGCTATGCACCTCATTCTCTATCACCAGATCAGCTCCTTTAAACTACATAGACATACAAAGTTTCATTTCGATACGACAATTAGAAGTAAGTTAAAATTGATTGCCAAGATTTGTTTACAAATGTAGCTAATAAGAGTATGTCAAAAATGTTTTTTTTTGCATGCATAACTGTGCGTGCCATATTATACCTTATTGCTCGCTAGATAGACTCTATTTATTTAAGTGTCCCTGTAAATTGCACGTACTTTACGCCGAGGTATTATTTATATCTTAGGCTCAGTGTCCTGATGATGTCTCGGGGCACTCATTTCTTTCGCAGTCTCATTGGGATTAATATTTTGTTATCATTGAAGTGAATCAGTGCAGATTTACAAGTTAGCTTCTGCAGTTGCTTGCAATTTACTTAATTTATAAATTAATCACGTCTTATCTACTAGGGCACTATATAACTTTTGTCTTTTAGTGTAGTTTGATTTGTGATTTTTTTCGGAGTAGTCTCCACTGGCTGTAATACAGGTCTTTATACGTGATGACTAGTGTCTTCGTACTTTCAAATGGTCGTGAAGAATCCGGTGAACAGTTCGTGTACTTAAATTGGGGGTTTCCTAGATCTGTCGATATATGACACCACGGTCTACCTCCAAAAAAAAATCGTATAGCCTCAATGTTTCTATCGGAATATACTCGTAACACTGTTCAATGGTCATTGAAAAGGGACAAGTTTCCCTCAATGCACTACTCATTTTCTCGAAACATTTTTGTGTAGTTAAGCCACGCTGAAAGTTATACGAAAGTCATAACGAGAGAAGCCCACCATTTTAATTTAGAATATTTATTTAAATATCGAACAAACGATTCCTTGCCTCCAAATTTGTTTTTTAATTTACTTATAGTTTATGGATATGACTTCGAATCACAATATTATGATTTCTAGTTTCCATACGACAAAAGTTATGTCACGGCCTACGTATTTTTATATTTTCTTTTCGAATACTTATTTATCCTTATTTTGATGCACTGATTGAAATACCTTACATTTGTCTTATAAGAAAAGGTAAATGATGTACTATACTATGATTTATTCCTTTTATTTATAGAATTGTTTACATACACTTGCTAACGGCGCCTTTTATTCTTCTCATTTCCAAAATGTGCACTGTGACCATCCTACAGACCAGTCGTAATAATATATTTCTGATTTAATATTTTGGTTCCTACTTACTTTGAGTTGCCAAAGTCTGGAATAAACTACCTGCGTCTACTTTTCTAGTAAAATATAGTCCTGGAACGTTCAATAGTCCTCACTATGGAAGACAAACAACTTTTAAAGTTATAAATAAAAAATTACTTTAATTATTACGTTTCATTTTTCACCCAGATAAGTATAATTATAGGTACTTGTAGGGTTGGGTTGCATGGTATGCGGTCTTCTTGATATAGAATATATATATCACATACATACATATCGGTACCACTTATAAATATACATACATACTTAAATTCACGACCTAACTTATTCCTAATATAACAATGAAATGTTACATTGGTCCCGACAGACGTTGTCCTGCCCTTACGTAAATTTTCTGTTTGGTGTCAAAATCATATCCTAGAACCCGGTTGCAGCGCCCCGCCCAGAGCCAATAGTTTTTTTAAACCATCTACCCACTTAAACACATAAAACAAATATTTCATAAAAATGTTCTAAGAATCCTAGAATCAGGTTGCAGCACAACCAATTGGGTTGGTGAAAAAAAAATCTTTTTTTAATGTATTTTAAAACTTTATCATAAATAATATTAATGGTCGATGCGAAAAACTTAATTTTTATTTTTTAAATTAATTATAAACAATTCAAACTTTATAAAATTTTCAGAAGAATCACGTGACTACGAACACGCCTCGATTTGTCGCCATGTTTGTGACGTAATAACGAAATTTCACGACAGTAAAGTGTCAACGTCTTCTACACAGTTAAAACCATAAACTTAGTAGTAAGTTTATGGTTAAAACACTGTATCAGCTGTGTGCTACGATGAGTAGAAATTAACATTATGACGTCCTACGCGCTCGGGTTTGTTCGAGAACTGTCGGCGTGTTGTCGGTACTGGGTTCAAATATTCATTTTTAATTTTCTATAACTTTTTAATTATAGCAAAAAAAAACTTATATTAGTATGATCTTTCCATTTATCACAATTTTCTTTTTTTCAAACACCCCATTCTATATCTCGGTCCAGCGGTTTGGGATAACTTCAGTGACATAGACACGTACAGAAGTATGGTAGACTGCACGTATGGCGCAATGGTTTAAGTGGTCACCTCGCCACTACGCCGCGCCGAGTGTTGTGGGTTAAAATCCCACACGGGACAAAAATTTGTGTGATCCACAAATAGTTGTCCCGAGTCTGGGTGTTCTTTGTGTCCGTTGTTTGAATGTTTGTGAAGCCACCCCCCCCCCCCCGCGACACAGGAGTATTCCTAATGCGGGAGTCGTTTTTTAAACAAAAAAAAAAAAAGTACATTTAAAAAGATTTTGTTACTAAGTATAAAGAAATAAATATATTTACTCGTAAATTGAATTCTAACATTTTTATTAGGGTTACTGTTAGAAAGCTTTTATAGGAACAATTTATCGTCTAAGCTTAACGCGACAGACAGGGATCCTGGAGGATTTTTCGTATTTTATTAGGCATAACCCGTGAGTTAGGACGTGTGTTACATCGATATAGCTACATATAAGTAAAATTATTACTTGTAGGGAGGATATTCCCACCTGAATCATTTATCATTGACCATGTTCTCGTCAATCCATTTAAAACTATGTAAATTTTTAGCATTCTGCACTTCTACACATACACTTTAAGAATAAAAAAAACAGTCAGTCGTAGGACTGCACGTCAGAAGTGAAAACATAACTTCACAATGTATTTGCATATACATACACACACACACACCCACATCTGTATGTATATAATTAGGTTAAAAATAAAAATTAGGTAATAACATATCTAAATGTATGCATACGCTGGTATACTAGTAGTTCTGCGCTCCTGACCGCTCATAAATGTTTGAATTTCGAATGTTATATTTTTTTAAATATAAGAAACTCGGCTCCGTCTTACGAATTTTCGATCAGGCTACGTGTCCTGACGCGAGTTTAAAATTTTTTACCCATCCCAAAAGTGCATAATGCCGCAAAAAAAGTTTTCACTTCAAAAATTCACATTCCTGTCTGTGCGTGTTTGCTTAAAAAATGCGTACAAAGAATTCTCCTCACGTATGAAAAAATAATGAAAGAAAGTTTTTTCAAAGTAGCGTGAGTACGGTGGCTCTTCTTAAAGTGATCATGAAGAAACCCTTCCGATAGTCTACTACTAAATTTTACTCAAACTGTCAATTCTGAACTGTAAGAATGTTCTTTGTAATTCGTGCCACTCCCTGGAAACTTCGACTAATCGCGTTACCCAAACTAAGCAAAAATAACATGCCGAACTCGAGTTTACCGAATTCCTTTTGCCAGAAAGTTGCTGTTTGCTTTTTGATATGTAAACTAGCATACATTTAAAATACTCCCGGCAATTATTAGAAAGAGTTAATGATCTTCGAACGGCTCAACAGATTTGCTCTTGACTCAGAGCTAAGAACAGTCTCGACCAACATATAATGTTATAATGAAATAATGCTAATTGGAGTTTATACGCTTGCACGCCTTAACTGTTCAAGCGATTATCGTGAAAATTTGCAAACACATTGTTAGGAGCATAATAATGATAATCTTTAACTGCTGAATAGATTTTCTTGAATTAATACTCTAGATTAAATCGCCTTTCAGTTAAAAAAAATCAAATTAATATCGGTTTAGATATTCATTGGTCACAGACACACAGACACGCATGTTGAACTTATAACATCTCTTCTCTCTCATCTATCGTGGGAGAGCCATGCTTCCCCACCTATGGGCCGGCTCGACCGGAGTGATACCACGGCCTCACAGAAAACTGGTAGTGAAGCAATGCTGCATTGCTTTTCGCCGAGTGAGTGAGGTTACCGGAGGCCCTAAACCTTCACTTGAGTTGCAGGTGTCCATGGGCGGCGGTAGTCATTTACCATCAAGTGACCAGTCTGCTCATTTGCCCCCTATATCATAAAAAAACAATACTTAGTAAAATGTATTACAGCACTGTTTTGTGATTTGGTTATATTATGAAGATTCAAAGTAAGTAATCTAAAATTAAGCTAGGTAAATATGAATATTAAAATCCAAACAAGATACAGTTAAAATCAAAACAAAGATAACAGAGAGACAGAAATTACTTGACAGTGAACTACTGAATTCACTGTCTCGTCTGTGCATTACACATACGGTATGGGATTCGATAATAACTTAAATAAAATATCAATCAGTGAAGTTGTTGAGTTGTTGGGAAAGTGTCCAGCAATGGATTGCAATAGGCTGATGGATGGATGGAGTTGTCTGATTCTTGTGGTAGTTAGATGTATCTAAAATCGACTTTTATCAACCGAATTTAAAATGAAGGAGATTCACTATTTGTTGGAATGTACTTTTGTAACGAATTAAATCAGGTTTTATATTTCTTTATTGGCAAACTATATGCTGTTAAGTTTAGACGCTTTTAGTACCCATACTTAGGATCGGTAGTTGCTTTTTTGTTCTTTTACAGACTTTGAGCCTTGTGTAATCCACATTTTTTTATAAAAAAAAACTCTGTTGGCAAAGTGTAGATATTTTTCGAGTGCGGAGTGTCTTATAAAAAAAGTGTATAGTACACATACACTTTTTTTTTAAGACACACACACACATATACGCACGTAGAAGTTATACTTTTATCTAGTTAAATAAAGATAATTTAAATATAACCTCAAATTCTACAAACGTACTCAAAGTAATATGTAAAAACTATTTTATCACTATCGTGAAATTGGTAACTTTAAAAAAAAAATTAAAATGTTGTCTAGCTAACTTCAGGGTGTCGGTTTTTCGTGACGGTGTGCGCGCATCGTAAAAATTTACTCTCATCATTTTTCTATAACGCGCCAGAAGAAGTATAACGTCAAAAAGCTCACGTAAAAATCACTTTTATAGTAACTTAAGCCTTATGATCGAACAATTCGTATTTTCACGAATACTCTAAAGATTGTTAATGGTACCGATTCTGTTATTATAAGACCATCTAAACTAAACTAATAAAAAGCACTTCGATTGGTTTGCTCTTAACAAACAATATTTCTAATTATAAAAAATGTAGAACTATTTAAGTTTAACACAATCACAATTCATTAAATTAGTCAATCTTGTCAAGCATGGCTTAATTGGTTGTTGTGTTTACAATTTGAACTTAAAATAGTCTGAAATAAAAAACACTCAACTAAAATGAAACATCATATCAACAACAACAGTCTTAATTAACCTTGGTAATACCAGAATCGAATAGTGATCTTAATTAAGTCTAAATTGAATTTTATTCGTGAACAGAATAACATATTACAACAACTAAAATAAGAAAATTTTAGGGATTAGTTTAATTTAGTGAGTTAAATTTAGTTACAACATAATCAGCATCAATATTAATGCAGAGCAGCTTTTCCAGCAAATAGATATCAAATATGCAAATTCTAAATCTAGTTTTGATTAAATTCTATAAGATTCAAGTCTAGATCTACTTTCTAGATACAAATCTAAGTCTAGATCGAGCAAATGTCTCTACTCTATTAATCGTGTCAATAAAATTTTCCCCATCTTAATATTCCAATCTGAAACAATATTATTCCAGTGTAGTTGTAATAATAACAGATTAATGATTACTGGTTATACAAAGGTGTTTGGTTATCATTATAGTGGACGAGCGGGCAGCGCGTCGTAGCACCGTAGCACGGTGAAGCCAGTACCTCTACGGGGACCGTCTGCTACGGACGTCATCTACGGCGCTACGCACGCGAACTCGAAATTTCGAGTACAGGACTAATTTGGGCTTGTAGTTTATTCAGTGCGCAGTGTGATTGTAACAAATATTTGTTCAATTATTTGTACAAACATTTGGACCAAATTAATTTATTTAGTCCAGTCCGCAAGACTTGACGGCGGTTGTGTATTTAAGACAACTTCATTGGTTTATAACATTATCGAGTGAACTTTTTTTTATTGACTGGTTACGGAGCTGATGGAATACATATAAGCCGTAAGTAAATGCTATCTGTTTTTCAATTTTACAAAATTGTTATTGTCGCAATTTATATATAAATAAAGTGTAATCTGTTGTGACAGATTCAATAAATCTATTCAACTGTTTCTGATCAGTAGTGTTCGCCCACGGAAATCATTATTATTATTATTCATGTACTAGTTTGTTTCTTGTTAACGCTTTAATCTCCGGAACTACCGGTCGGAAATTGAAAAAATCTTTGTCATTTGACAGCTCGATTCTTGACAAAGGTTATAGGATATTTAATATTACGTTAAACCTTAGAAGCAGTGAAGAAAACTTGGATGAAACTGCGAGGTAAGCTTATTAGAAAATATAATGCTGAAAATCTGAATTTATAATCTTAGGGGAATTCGGAAATAAATGTCCGGAAATTGTCCATTCGACAGAAAACTGGTGTTAAACAAGTTGTCGTGTTCATCTATTCGAATACCTTAAACCGACTACTTCGAAGACATGATTGATGTTAGGCTTTATCACGAAGTATTGACTGAAAATTTAATACTACATTTGCCTGCGACTTCGCTTGTGTTAATGAGATTTTATAAACCATTTCACTATCACTAGGATACATAACTTTTTTTCAGCATGACAGATACCCTATGCCCTTTTCTGTACGCTATGTACCCCAACGTGTTAACAAAATTGCAATTTATGATGATTGGTTGAGTGGTTGGATGTGAGAACATAACAAACAAACACACATCCCACTATTATTATAAATGTGAAAGTTTGGATGGATGGATGGATGTTTGTTACTCTTTCACGCAAAAACCAGTTAACCGATTGCGATGAATCTTGGTATATAGATAGCTGGAGACCTGGATTAACACATAGGCTCCTTTTTATCCCGATATTTCCACGGGATCGGGACTTACGCGGGTGAAACCGCGGGGCGCTGCTAATTTATAATATTAGTTTGGATGTACTCGTATATCGACTTGTGAATTTGCTCAATTAACTTTCATTAAATAAGAAATAATTTAAAAGTAAATATTTCTAGTCCATCATATAGGGTAATTCTGTCATCACCATCCAAATGTAATCAAAATAACAAAGTAGAATCTTTGATGAAAATTATGGGAAACCTGTTTTTTGTTTTGATATCACTTAGCACAAAAATATTGAGTAATTTGCATCACAAAGTTGTTGAGACAAATCACAGTTTGTAGACACAAAACACTGTGCACGTTGTGTCAAAAACCGCTCTATCGGAACTGCCTATTTCGCCGCATTTAATATTTTTTACATTTGACTTAGTTACCACGCATCTGGACAATGTTTTTGAAAATTTGGAGAAACTGTTCTTACGTTGGATTAAGTGACCACGAAGTTAAAATTTTGTTTCGGAAAAAAATAATTGTGAAAATTTTATCTAGATAATTTTTGCAAATAACGGTGTCCTTGAGTGATACCTAGTTCCTAGAAAAAAATTGGATCGTGATGACAAATTCACCCTGTATGTAAGTAGACTGATATTATATGCAAACAATTTCAGAAATAAGTTATACTCGGTGAGCTGTAAAAATTTAATGAATTATTAGGTAATCTCTATTAACTATAATAGTTCTACGACATATAACACAGCATTATTTGGAACCTTACTAAGCATAGCTTGTATTGTGTGTTTTAGAACACGGATAACAATCTTAGGCATATTTTAAATTACATACACATACATGGCCACACCCAGACCGATGCAAATTATAATAATAATAACTTGAGACACCTCACACACGGCCGTCTGATTCCAAACTAGGCAGAGCCTGTACTATAATAACCAGATTGCTGATAAACATACTTATATATTTCTAAATACATAATTATTTGTCGTGGGTGGGAATCGAACCCACGAACTCTGTCTCAGCAGTTAGGACCACTAGACCAACAGGCCCGTCAGGATGACGTCAATGTTCCGTTTAATGCGCTTATAGAAACGTGTTATTTTTCTTAAGGTTATTAGTGACTGGAATTAGTGGCTTATTGTAAGGTATGTATTACACATGACTTTCAATAAGAATAAACACGGTGCTTACAATAATGATATTTATTATTGTAGACAAAGGGTGCGATAATTTACATTTTTTTCTATACAAATTTTAGAAAGTAATTACTGAACTGTTGAAATCGCATGTATATGGTGGTGTTAAAAGGTGTGAAAAAATACGTTCGGAAGCAGAATAGTAAAATTAAAAAAGTAATTAAATGAAATCTTAACATTTATTCAACAACTAACGTATAAGTTATTTTTATATGTCTCTGGATATCCTATATTCTTTTGTGGCCTCTCCAATCACAGGACGGACTAAAGTACGATTCACACCGAACTGGCCCCGCCGGAGTTGGCTTTATATTGATTACTTAAAATTCATTTTTACATGGAACTTGCCGCCGTGGGCAATCCGCTCCGCCCGCTTGCGCTTGGCTACCGAGGTCGGCGCGGCCCGTTCAGTGTGAATCGTACTTTATAGGTAATGCGACCCCGGCTTCTTCGAGCACCTGCAGCTTCAGTCCCGTTTCCCCATCCGAGACTTGCGGTATCCCTTACCCTAGCTCTCTCGCCCTATCTGTTCTCCTTCTTCCTTCGTTCTGTCTGAAAACGATTACATTCCCAAGGAGGGTTGGCGTCAGGTAGGCGGCCGGCTTAAAAACAAACCAGCCAAAACCTGGTAGAATGCGGCCGTGGGCATCATGTAAAACAGTTCTTCGGAACACATCCCGTTATACAAGCGGTAGAACACGCACAAGGAGGCGTCTCTCCTTAGGCTTAAGGGTTCAATTTCGGTTATGAATTTGGGATCGTCCATGATTCAGTCAGTTAGGGTATGAAGGCAAACAAACATACATACTCGTATATTCACATATATACTACTAGCTACCCGGCTAATCGTTGCTGTGGCTAAGTAATTTGCAAAAAAAAAAAAATTGTGACTATAAATTGAGATAAAACTATCCTATCTCTCATTAGTTTAGGAGTTCATCGCTAACAAACAATGTGACAGGAAATTTATATATATATAAAGATTAGTTGAGTATGTTTGTTTATTAGCAACACAAGTGTGTTTAGTGAGTAACGTTATCACTACATCACTACATTTTGTAAAACAAAGTTCCCTGCCGCGTCTGTCTGTCTGTCTGTTCGCGATAAACTCGAAAACTACTGATTGGATTTTCATGCGGTTTTCACCAGATAGAGCGATTCATGAAGAAGATTTAGGTATTTGTTAAGGTTTTGTCTAAATTGGTTGAAATATGATGATGATTGTTGAAGATGTCTCTGCTACCCGTGCGGAGCTGGGGCGGGTTGCTAGTATTAAATAACTTCGTATTTTCTTCTACTTAGACTATTCTGTTTTCTTTGGGGTTTATTCTCCAGTACTTTCACAAATCTCATGCATGTAACTTACAGAGGCTGACAAGCTATCTTTGCTGTCCCATGGGGCTTAAATATATCCAAGCGAACTGAGCAAGTCGTTCTACGAAATAATTACACGTGGTTCTGTTATACGAGCCTTATTCTCCATTTACAGGAAGATAAAGTTGCCGGATTTTTTCTGGCTTCGGTACAATATGAAACCATTTAAACATTTTACTTCATAGGATTTATTTTCTTATCATAATAATATAACACCATTTAAATTTTAAAATATACTCAAAAGACAAGGCAGGATTTGTTTTGTGTGTGTTCTAGTTTTACTAAACTATAATATCTACTAAACAATGAAAAAAATAAAGTGGTTTGACAAAAAGAAAAAAAAATTAAGCCTGATGAAAGACAGGCCTGTTGATCTAGTGGTAAGTGATCCTGACTGCTGAGCCAGAGGTCGTGGGTTCGATCCCCATCCAGGACAAATAATTGGGTGATGAGCACTATCATTTGTTCTGTGTCTGGGTGTAATTTGTCTATAATGTATGTATTTAGAAATATATAAGTATGTTTATCAGCAGTCTGGTTGGCATAGTACAGGCTCTGCCTAGTTTAGGATCAGACGGTCGTGTGTGAGATGTCTCAAGTTATCATTATTATATTTATATATAAAAACTAGCTGACCCGACAGACGTTGTCTTGTCTTAACTATGAATATTGAATTCGAATTGGTACAATTAATAAAAAAAAAAACCAAAAACATAGTTCCAACCGATACATCTGTTTTAAACGATATTTACAGAACGCATTCTGTCACTCGCGCCAACTGTCAAACGACTGACAGTTATGTATGTCAAAAGCGCTAAAGTAAAAGTTGTCCTGCCGGAACGCAAAAAATATTTTTCATGTAACCCTATCGCAGCGCCATCTACCGGGTCCAAACCATTCTCGAATCCACCTGAAGACACACAAAAAATGTCATTAAAATCTTTGTATCCGTTTAGGGAGGAGTTCAGTAATATACACACGCACAGAAGAAATATATATTTAAAGATTTTGTTATTCTAGACAGATATACTTATTGTCTTCTCTGAATTCAATGTCCAAAAGACAGTTTGTGAAAAATATATATGAATAAGTAAACAAAGCTAAGAACTTACGAGTAAAAGTTTCTCAGGAGTGAAATAAAGCTAAACGTGGGGAGATTTATCTCTAAACTTGATCTTAAGACTCAAAGCAAGTAGCTGAGGGTCCTTCAGAAAGTACGCTTCATTTCTTATTCTACCCTCGTACTACATTATACAATATCGTACTGGAAAATTCAAGCATTACAAGTAGCAGGGTCCAAGCAACGCTCTCCATAAAATCAATAAATTATTCTTTGATTTTAGAACTGGAATTCTTCAGATTTCTACAAGTAAGTGGGTTTTGAAGGAGCGCTTTGACATGGGAATACATTTTTAACAGGTTCTCTTTATATTTTATTTTTGTAAATAAAATATATAAACATTATATATATATATATATATATATATATATATATATGTACACCAGCAACCCGCCCCGGCTTCGCACGGGGACAAATTATACACCTAAACCTTCCTCATGAATCACTCAGTCTATTAGTGAAAACCGCATGAAAATCCGTTCAGTAGTTTTTCAGTTTATCCGAACAAACGGACAGACAGACAGACGCGGCGGGGGACTTTGTTTTATAATATGTAGTGATTGTACATACTTACAATAAAATTATGTGCAAAAAAAGTGTTTAAATTTCATATTCTAAAAGTACTTATAATACTTACTTTTACGCCAATTAGTAAAAAAATATATATTTTTACTAGGAACGTGGACAAGAGGAGCTAATCTAAAGTTATTGGGAAATGGTTCACGTTGATAGTGTACAACTTGAGATTTGAACCTACGACCACTTGTCTTGATCTCAGATCCGACGGGTCAGCCATTACGCTATTGTTACTTATTATATAGTGAGCTAGTAGCACAAGTATTAACTAGCTTCTGTCCGCGGCTTCGCTCTCTTATTTTTCTATCCCTCGGGAATAGTTGTGCTTTTCTGTGTGAAAGGTATGCCTATATCCTTTTCTGAATCCCTGACCACGTATATAAAAATTTCATGATGATCTGTTGAATAGTTAAGGCTTGAAAGCGTAACAAACAAACAAACAAACTCTACTTCGCATTTATGATATTAGTTACGATTACAAAAAAAAAAAAAGTATGTGTGTGCCATTTACACACGGCAGAAGTGAAACTTCAGAAAAGTAGCCTACGAGAGAATGAGAAATAAGAAGTAAAATCAACACAAATAATTTACTAATGTTAATAAATTTAATTTTAGATAATTTATACTAAAGTTTTTTGTCAAATTAACACATGTGTTAAATAATTAACATAAATTAATTAACCAACCTATTTTAATACGCAAATGTACAAAAATTACACGAAAAGACAAGGTTATAGGAAACACTGTCTACTTACATTCTATCTCATTCTCCTATTTACGAATATGTTTGTCTCTTTTTAGTGTGAGTTTTTCGTTTCATCGAATTTCAAATCACAACAATTCCATAAAGTTTCTCTTCAATAACTAGTACGAGACGCTATTAAATAATTACAAACACTTTTCGGGGAAGTCCAACTAGTTTGGATCCGACGGGAGCGTTTTATCAAGGAGTGAATCTGTCGCGTCGCTATAAGACGCTGCACTGGACTGATAAACAATATAATTAATTAACTTATAGCGTTTGCTCGCCGCTTCGCTTGCATAAAAGTTATTTCTCTACCGGTGAAGGGTACCCTGTCTTTTCTGTAGGTACCCCCGACAAAGTGCATGCGAAATCTCATGATGATCGGTTGAGGAAGTAGTTAAGGCGTAAAGCGTAACAGGCAGACAGATATACTTTCTTATTTATAATCCCACTAATATTATAAATGTGAAAGTTTGGATGGATGGATGGATATTTGTTACTCTTTCACGCCAAAACTACTGAATCGATTACGATGAAACTTGGTATGTAGATAGCTGATAGCTTATCCTAATATTCCCACGGGATCGGGACTTACGCGGGTGAAAACGCGGGGCGCTGCTAGTATTAGTATAAATTTATGTTAGGATGAATACCGTTCACGGAAGTTATAATTATAGTGTTACTAGCAGCGCCCCGCAGTTTCACCCACGTAAGTCCCGATCCCGTGGGAATATCGGTATAAAAAGTACCCTATGCGTTAATCCAGGGCTCCAGCTATCTACATACCAAGTTTCATCGCAATCGGCTCAGTGGTTTTTGCGTGAAAGAGTCACAAACATCCATCCATCCATCCATCTATCCATTCATCCAAACTTTCACATTTATAATATTAGTGGGATTAGTGGGATTGTAATACCCGGTTTGAAAAGATGATCAACGCAAAAATTTACGAATTGGATGTCAAATATCTTCTCAAGTTATATATTAAATTGCTAAAGGCATGGTTCGATTTTTTTAATGGATCATCAGATCAATTGTAAGCTCTGTTAAATGTCGAATGTTCAATTAAATTGATCATAGATTAGTAAATTTTTCTTTGATCAAAGTTTCAGAAACTCGAATTGATTTGACACCACTGTTAACTTGACAGCTATGTTAGTTGAACAGCATTTTGATCAGCCTTTGAGAAACCTGACGTAAGAGGAGTATTCGCGCCTTGACAGATCCGCACAATCTTAATTACATGGATAGTTTAAGGGTTCATATACCCCGAAAATCCCCGAACTAATTAAGTTACTGGAATTCAATATAAGAAAGTGTTGACCAATTCTCCAACTGCCAATGTAAGTTGGTAAATAAATTAGGATAATATAATATATAAATAGTAATTATGATTTGCTTTGCTTCTGGACTATTTTATCATAGTTTATCAGAAGATACCGTAGGGGATTACACTACTGCATTTTGTACGCTACATGTCATAACATAGTGAACATAATACATTTTGTCACATCTACAAAACTTTGTTAAACAAATAAATAAATGATTATGATTATTAAATTTAGAGTGTCATATTTTGACACTCTAAATTTAATATTTCATAAATGGCCGTATTTATTTATTACATTGAGTTCTAATCTCAACCTTTCTACAGCTCTGAAGGACCGTTTAGTATTTAAGATTAATTTCAACTGGATATTTCTGTTTCTGAAAAACTTAGACTTGGTAACTTAAGAGAGAGAAAGACATAAACGGACAGCTAAGGTAAAAATTTTGCTCGTGTGAGAGCCATGCTTCGGCACATATGGGTCGGCTCGTCCGGAGTGATACCACGGCCTTACAGAAAATCGGCAGTGAAGTTTTGCATTGCAAGAAGGCATTGCATTGCTTTTCGCCGAGTGAGTAAGGTTACCGGAGGCCCTAACCCTTCTCTCCCCCCCTCTCCTCCCCTTCTACCACCTTTCCCATACTCCTTCCTTAAAGAGACTCTTGTCTTGTGACTCGAGTTGCAAAAAATCCTATAAACGGAACGTGTTTCTTACTGAGGCGCCCAAAAATGATTAAAATTACTCTATACATATATTTACAAGAACTAACTGACGTGTAAAAGTATCTGAAAATATTTATTTACAAATAAACAGTTCATTCAATCATTCATAGGTGGACTTAAAGATATTGGCGTTCTTTATAAGGTGTTTTTTAGTGAATTCTAGTAAATTCGTCAAATTAGCATAGTGGACATATGTGTAACAATAAAATACGTACATACACATCCTATCATACAAAATATTACACATAAATATCCTGCTAATATTATAAACGTAAAAGTTTTTGAGGATGTATGTATGTATGGATGTTTGTTACTCTTTCACGCCAAAACTACTGCACCGATTGCGATGAAACTTGGTATGTAAGTAGCTGGAGACCTGGATTAACACATAGGCTACTTTTTATTCCGATATCCCCACGGGATCGGGACTTACGTCGGTGAAACCGCGGGGCGCTGCTAGTATATTAATAAACCACTATATGTCTATATTTTATTTCGATTAACTAAACATTCACATAATAAATTAATACAGATCCCCAAAATTGACAAATTGTGATGTTAAATTATGTATTCAATACCATTGCCTTGCAAATACAAAATGATTACTTCAAAGGCCCATCGCTTCGAACAGTCGCTTTTCAGGATAGCTTGAGTTGATCGAGTTTACCGCTGGCCCTGACCGGGTCACTACTTAATTATATTTGCCATCTTTTGAAGTTACTACGCTCGAGTTTGTGCTAGTGAAGTTAGCTTGGTAATTAAATAACTGACAATATTACTTTCAGTCTTAAATATTTTTGAATGATCGACGAGACGCCGCGGTAGAGCAATCAACTGTAAAGTTGGTTTTGAGGGTTCGAATCACACTCTGTTCAAATATTTGTATGTGTTACCGGTAATTCCGATATTCTGTAGAATTTATTAAATAAATTCTTGAACTTTACAAATTCCACCTGCTTTTATGAGGAACGGAAGTAAAAATACCTGGAAATGCAAACGGATAGATGGAAATAACTTGTAAACGTATAGTTTTTTTTTAATTATTATTGTAACTGCATGCAAGAGTCATGCCCTTTCAGTGATTTAAGTAAGTATTCCACTTCCAACACCCTATATTTGCTCAAAGATTAGGGTACTTATTAAAAATAACCTTTATGAGAAAGGTATGTATTTTTTTGCAGTAGGATTAAGAATTACTGAACTCAAAAAATACTATTTGTACAAGAGGAAATAGTACCTAGGAGACCGAGCTTTTTGTGAAATCCTATTCTTTTTTTAATATTTTTTTTGTAAAATTGCATTTTCACAGGAAATTAAACTATGCAGTTGAACTTAAAATGCAAAACTGTATCTGTATACAAAATTTCATCAAAAACGTTAGAGCCGTTTCCTAGATACCCGAAATTTAAATACATACTACAAGAATTGCTCGATTTAAGTTATAAAATTACACATTTAAGACACACTTTTCACTTATAATATTTTTTTTTATAATCAATAAATTATTCTAATTAATTCTAAATATCTCTAATTAACTACAGTACATCTAGTAACTTTCCATAACTACAGTAAAATCACAATATAATCGTAATGAGATGCAAGCAGCAAGCCAGTAAACAAGTCGCAGCGTATTTACCTACTGCCTGCACGTCTCCCCTGTTCCTGCTCTTGTGTTTTACACACATTACCTGCATATTCGGTTTTGAACTCATGAACTAGTCAAAGTTTAATATAAATAATATTTCATACATTACCTAAACGTGTTAGATGTTCTATACATTGCCTAGGTGCGACAGGTTTCGTGTAAAAAGAAAAAAAGTGTGTGGCAGCTCCGACCCACGACTGGAGTTTACAATTTACTAGAGGTTCTCTCTCTCCCTCTCTCTCTCTCTCGCTATATCTCCTCTCTCTCTATATTTAGTGGTCCTTTAATGTCCTATATTCTCGCGGCCGCCTTACGTCTTAGTACAATATAGGGGACACTGGCCTTAGCTAATTAGATCCGTGTTTGCTGTCTTCATGCATCAAGGCGGGGGCCAGTCGTAGCCCGCAGTGATTCAGAAGACTGATGTAATCTTCGTTCGAGTCGAGTACACGTGGCTGGTAGAAACACGGCATTCTCAAAGCGTACTTAAGCCCTGACTTTTACGGAGAGCTGATACTAGACGCTTGTACTCTAATTTGAAACAAGAGCTTGAACTTTAGCTTTGAAACGGTAGCTTGAAACCTGGAACCCCCAAAGAGGGAGGCATGGGTGAGCTGCTTAGACGGCACAGAGGTCAGTTTAAGGTTGTTTAAAGGCCAGTGTCCCAAATAAAGGAAAATTAAGACAGTATAAATGTGGGTTAGAATAATATTAATTAATGACGATAATAGAATAAAGTTTAAGAGTTTAAGAGAGTATGTTAATATAGTAATATTATGAGAATTAACTTTGTAGAAAATAATTAGTTCAGATAAACTTCGTCTAACGCTGCTAGATGCGACACAAAAAAGTAGACAACCATTCGTCGCTAGATGCCGGGCGTTCGTCGCTTGCTACGCGCTTGTATACTCACACGCGATGAAATCACAGCAATGAGTCTGAGGTGAAATATTAAAATGGAATGGTTTAGAGTGACTAGTACAGTTTAAATTACTATTTATGTCATTGGATGTGTAAATCAGCACTTACAATACCTTTCTTGGTTCCCCGACTATTCGATCGAATTGCACCGATCGTGGTCACGGGTAGACTCTCGATTAACACATCGAATATCCATTTATGTTATTTCTTTAGTATATTTCAAGAATACAACTTTACATAGGTTTTGTATACAATACCAGATTATACAGATTACCGGTAACATGTGCACGTATATCAAATACTATATTATATATAACACAAACTATACCTACTTAATTTCGGCGTAGATGTATTTACGTCCCAGAATAGTATTATTATTACTTCAAGATATCATAGTCTGCTTTCTGCGGTATTCACAATACTTGGCCGAGTCTTAATAACATCTTCAAGTGAAATAAAAAAAAGAATCTAAAATATACACAGATAATTTTAACAGCGCTTTCTATGCCTAAACCATGACTTTATACTACAAGTTCTAAAACATAGATGTACATATAATAATACCTTCATAAAACCTTCGTTCACAATAAATACCCTATTCCTGAATGTACTATCCCTCGATGATAAAAATATTCAGGTTTGCGTAAACAAGGAATTTGTAATGGTTAACAGACGAGTACCTTTAAAACTCACCATAAATTAAAATTTGTTTACCTTCTACGAGCACTTTAACCGGCAGCAAGTTTTATCCGGTTACTGACTGTTTATCCGGTTAGTTATAGCTGTTGACCCGGTTGATTGCTTATCTTTAACCTTGTTACGTATACTTCCTTTAACGTTGTAAAGACTTGGATGTTGTTTGCTTATCTAGTCGAAGAATATCTAGTCAAGAAAGTGTGTAATTTAAATTTTTGGTACAATTTAAGTGCGTCCTCAGAGTTAGTTATTCCTTTTAAATTGGATTTTAATAGTAATATCAATAGGAACTATGTGAAAATTCTATGTACTAGCTATAAAATATATTAACTTTGCTACGTTTTGAGTACGTGTTGTGGTTATTTAAGTATACAAATTTCACTTTACTTTGCACAAATAATATCTGAAGTTTATAATTATGTATTTCTGAAGCTGCCCCACGTTGGGCGCCAATCGTACAGCTGGCTGCAAACGCGATACAAAACAAGCAGTTCGAGATTAGCTTATGAAAGAGTCAACTTTAGTTAACATAACACGGCACCAGTTAAAAATTAGTGTAACATTTGTTTGTTTTATACTTTTCTAATAATAAGTCAACATTTTACATAATTATAAAATGTCAATCACCAGAGAAATTGTAAGAATTGTGTAGATTACAAAACATTATATAACATTAGAACAGAAATTCTTTTAAACGACCCAGCTAGTGGTTGCAATAACACGGAGTTATGAAGATTATCAATTGACGATCGACTGTAAACTCGATTAACGATATTATCGGTGTACAGTCGTAAGGTTTGTGTTTAGTTCTAGAAAACCCGAGTGTTAACGGATGAAATTAAACAAAAAAACCTTTTTTTTATTGTACAGGCTCACCGTCCACAATTGCAATACCTATGCAATGATAAAAGAGACAAAACGTGTTACAATCTCCGTCCACAAATAGAATACCTTTCCTTATTACAGAAAAGAAACATTGTGTTTATTTTATATAAGAGACGTTATATTACTTCGTACATGAGAACGCAAATATTAATATATTTTAAGTGTGTTTTATTGCGGTGCACGTCACATTCACGGAAAGTTGAGCCACTCTTCAGCAAATTGCTTGTGCACGAGTAGCGGATTACTGTTTAATTCTGACAGATTCTGACAGAACTGATTTTAGATGTATGTTTTTATTTTTAACACAGCCTCCATTCTAGGGAAGCACTCCGGGGATTATACAAACATGTTATGAACGAATGTATATGATTGATTCTGCTTACCGAAATTTGTACTAATATGAAGCTTATTTGATGTGTGAATCGGGACTTGATCGCACACCAACCACAGGTCGTCTCCCCCGACCGACACTATTACTCTAAAATAGTACGGGAAGCAGTTGAAATCAAAAAGTTTAAAAATTTCAACAGAGAAGATGGGTACCGCTTGTCAACATCTTGGAATTCTGTCATCAGCAAATGCAATAGTCAGCGAATACACGCTACTCGACAACACTCAACGGACGTCGTAAGTGTGGTGTGTCGAAGTACCGACAGTGCGAAGGTAATTGAAAACAATGAAGACCAAGTGCGAGTAGTTGCCGAAACTCGCACTTCACGGAGGCGTCGCTAAGTCGTCAAATATGTATAGTCGCGAAAGTTTAAAAACAACCATAAAATTATATCCGTTCTCATTATTACATAACAATAAAGGTACAACAAAGTAATTTTATCACCATCATATATATCTTCTTACTAAAGGTAAATACTTTGCTAGTTGTGATGTAGTTCCCAAAGACTTTAAACCAGATTAAATTCTTGGGTTACGAACTAAACTAAGTATAGATATACTAGATGTACAATTGGGATAAATGAAAAATTTTCTTCCACTTCTATTATTGTAGCACACACGGACATGATTTTCGACTCCTAATTTCTAATACAACAGAATATAAAGCCTGTAATAATTGAAATTTAGTAAAACTAAAAACAAAACGGTATAACCGAACTAAAAAGTAAAAAACAGTTCCACTATACTAAGCCATCGTTACCAAGGCCAATCTGTTGTACTCGTCTAAACGAATCACTTGAGCTCAAATTCTTACTTTAGGAGTTTACTAGTAGCTACTGAAGAGTTCCACTATCCACCTCCTGGCTCCATCATTGGCTCAAGATGCTAAGTTATAGAATTGTCATCCAAACTACATATACATATAAAGTTTCATTTCAAAATAACAAATAGAAGTAAGTTAAAATTGACTTCTAAGATTTGTTTACAAAGGTAGATAGTTTGATACAAGTCAAGCTAATAAAAGCGTGTTGAAACAGGACCATTATTATTTATTAATAAAGTTAAGAATTTGAAAGCTTGTAAGAAACAAAGTGTACAAGTTTCCTACTTCGTAAGCTCATTATATTGGCCGAAAGCCGGTGAAACACTAAAGTGCCAAACTTTGTTTACAATAATGGCGCGATACGGCTCTTAATTACTTTTCGGCTTCAGCAAAAAGAACATTTTGAATATCAATTTATTAGCCAACTTATTGAAATAAATTGCTGTGGGTTAATTTTTATATTAGTTGTGAAAGAAAAAAAATATGAGTGACAGTAAATATCTTATATATTTTATAGACATTCCAGTTAAATTACATTAATTATTGTCAAACAGGATAGAAACCTCTATCCTTTTAATCTTTTTTAAGTCAGCACGTCAGCTTTATTATCATATTACTACCTACTGTTATTTGTACGTTAATAGGTTGGAGATACACATACCCTCTTAAATATACTCACTTATGTTATAGAATTGGTCAAAGGTATTTGATGAAGTATCTTTCTGTCATAATGTTGTATTTCGAATAAGACTGAATGTTACTAGATACATTGCAGATGCGATAAATAAGGTGAGCTAATTATATTATTTTCCTTTAGTCTTCGTATTATTAATTTTCTAATGATACCTACTAGTCATGGGTTGTTATTTTTATCAAAAGGTTTAGACAGAATAATTACAAGTTTCGTGAAGCTTGTTTAAAACTTGCTTTGCACCCTTTATAAATGCACATTCATTTACATAAACCAAACCAAACCGTAGCATCTAATATGGTTACCAAGTGAATATATCTGACAAAATAATATTCTAATAAAGACATGAAATATGCTCGCAAGCGCCAAGAATAAAATAACTACATTTTTTTAAGGCGATAAATTAGAACATAGATATGCACGCATTGTCTTTACTATAGTTTTCACAAGATACTCTTTGTGTTTTCACTCCATTGTTTTGTAGTAATAGCTAAAATATTTAGAAGCTGCAAGGTATTAAAAAACAAGTATCCAAATATGTTTCAGTGAATATTTACCGTTTGGTATTATAGCCTTATTTGTCGTAAAAACTCAAATATAAATTTAAGAGTTTGGTCTAATAAATTATGTATTTTAAGAAGCTTCTCCGACTACTCATGAGAATAACTTCTTCACTTTTTTAACGACCTACTTCACGAGTATATTTCCCAAAATCTTTTTATTGGTCGAAGGCAAATTCCAGTCCATTTTCCTCATGTTTGTAAGTAATATAATTATAATATTATAACAGTTTTGAACGCGCCTACGAAACAAATTAAATTGTGTTACAAACGTGGAATAAATGTGAAAGTTATAATTTCAAAACTTTAGGGATTGTAATATTATTGCTACGACAATTGTGTCCACTTATTTCAATATCACTTATATAATCATTTATTAAAATATTATCACAAGCTAATTTTGTGAAGGTATTTTATTTAGCTATTCTTCTATACATATAAGTTTTAACTTATATATCAATTCATATACGTTGAACTAATTGAACATACGGAACAATAATTTGCATCATGCAAATATTACAACAAACTTAGACAGTGGCTTTTTATGTTCTATAACGACAGTAGAATAGAAAAATAAATGTATGGGATTGTATGTAGCTAAAAAAATATCACGTGAGTGAGCGTAAAGATGTTTGAAACGGTAGTGACGAAGCCACGGGCAACGTGACAATTCAGCTTATTATAAATTATAGTATATAGTAGTAGTAATAGTTGCGGTTAGTTGATTACTTACAAGTATTTACTTACATATAGTGACAATGGTTGTATGTTATTTTGTAATCAATTTATCATCCAAAAATTATTAAAATATGTATTTTGTATAAATTTCAACTTGATGCGTCTACAGGTTCCTGAGAAAAAGATTCTTGACAGACAGGCGGCCAACAAAGAGACCCTAAGGGTCCTTAATAAGAGTTCCTTTGTTTGCTATTGAGGAGCGGAACCCTAAAAATTGGAAAAGTTTTTTATTTCATTCGATGCTAAGCTAGTTACTACGTACGAACGTACTTCATTAAATTATAGCTATAAGCTATAATTTAATGAAGTACGTTCAAATTTCAGACCTCTGGGCGAAAACAAGTTATTTTTCTAGACCATTCCACGGCTTACTGTATCAACAAGTTACTAATTTAAAAGGCACAACTACTTGGAAACGAGCGGTTATAGATTGTCACTAGCAGATAGCGACCTATTTGCAACACGATGTTATTAATTTTTTACATTTTTTGTTTTACTTTTGACTAAGCCACCTATGTAAATCTCCAGTTTGTAAAAACAGATGTATTCAAACAATTCTTAATGAATAAAAAATCACCACCCAGCCAATTGTTTTTTCACATTTAAAATGACGTCAAACCATTGCCATATTATTTTCTTTTTTTAATTATCACTCTGGATGATGAAAAGGATTCTAAGGACACCCTATTCTGTTCAGGCATTTAAAAGTTATGGGGGAATGCAAAAACTCACCTAAGTGCAAAAAACAAAAAAAATACATGTACTCTGAAAACATTACAACTCTTTTTGGGCTGTCGTGTAACAAATATTACTGACTAGCAGCGCCCCGCGGTTTCACCCGCGTAAGTCCCGATCCCGTGAATCAGGATAAAAAGTAGCCTATGCGTTAATCCAGATCTCCAGCTATTTCGTTACCAAGTTTCATCGTAATCGGTTCAGTGGTTTTTGCGTGAAAGAGTAACAAACATCCATCCATCCATCCAAATTTTCACATTTATAATTTTAGTGGGATTTACGATCTATGCCTGTTACCATTGATTGCCTACGTTTACAGAGCTCATTTTCCATTGATCATCAGTCAGTATCTATAATCTAGCTATTCTATGACCGGGTTAGCCTTAATTGTTTTGTTTCACATGTCGAACACCCCCGTAATGTATACCCACATATATAGAATTATCGAAACGTGGAAGTACACCCTACGTTCTGAGCTTTAGAGTGATTCATGGAAATTTTTGTCCACTTCTATCGAACATTAACGGTAAATGAAAACAGGGCGTGTATTAAATAAATATTTTCCCTATGCGTATCATGTGTCACATTTGTTTTTGTTAACGGTTTGCGTTGTATTGGAAAATATAATTTTGTCATCAAATATAAATTCTGTTGTTATATCAGTACTGTGTAACTCGCTTGTGCTACGATGCTCACTTGTGTCAGGAGAGGATTTATTTGAGAAAATGGAGTAATTACGAGAGGATGCAAATGAAATTCTGGAAGCCGGAAATAAATTTATATTGGGGTGTAATAATAATATTACTTTAATACAATTCACTATTCATGTTTTGTCAACAATCATTTGATCCCACTCATCAAATAGTGAGCAAGCCTACAACAGGGCACTTTGGGAATTAACGATGGGAAAATTGGGAGTAAATTGTAAAAAGGTAAGAAAAGAAGGCAATGAAAGCCAAATTACATTGCTTGTATGGATGGATCGCGGAGTGAAAGCAATAACCATAAGTGTACTTGTAATTCAAAATGGCTGATGCCGGGAAGTCGAAACCCCTTAAATTTTTTGCACCCATTGACAAATATTTTATTTTTGTTATAATGTATGTCCATATCACGTTGTTTAGAATACCTTAGAAACTGTTATTAAGTATAGTAAAGAAAGAAATTGTATCTTCTTCTTCCGACCTTATCTCATCTCTATTTGGGGTCGGCTCTCCCAATCATTCTTCTTTACAAATATCTATTCTGGGTCGTCCTTGGGTCGATATCCTTATCTTCTTATGTCTTTCCTAACTACACCCATCCATGTAAGTAAGGGTCTCCCGCACTTTCGGTCTTGACTTATGATCGAGCACGTTTCTGGTCATGTGATCCTCCAGTCTTCTCATGACATGGCCGTACCATCGCATCGTGAAACTTCCTCTGATATATACGTTTGGTACTTTATCCATGAGGGTGACTCCGGCAGAAAAATAAATTGTATAATTTAAACAATTCAAAATTCATATACTTACTGAATAACATTTCAAGTATTTAAAATACTTAGAACAACGGTTAGTATTATTGGGGAGACCATGTTAAATAAAATAAAAATATTGGAATATTAAATGTTCTTTTACGTTTTAATTTCTAACAAACTCAATATACGAGTGAATAACAAGTTCAATAAAATCTGTATAGGATTCCACTTCGTGAACACAATTTAGAAAGGTTGATTGACTCCTTCGTAGAGAGACTTCCAAAACTGATAATCATCCTCATCAGCAGCGTAGTCTACCGTCATGTCGTTGTCTAGGCGAGGGTGGTCGTGTCATACGCCGGCCAAGACAGATCAGGAGTGGGATTTCTGTAAAGAATAATAATATTTTATTTTGTAGAAAGTAGGAAAAATAACTCAACACCTCCATTCCACAGAATATTGCAGTTAACCAGTGAGTGTTATGAGTATTTATGGGCGTCGGTACCCTCTGAAAATCAGACGCACCATGTGCTTATGACCCATGTCTTGTACCCCTGATATGTTCACATAGAGTATTAAAAAATATAAAAGTTGTAATTAAGAACCCTACTGGTTGACAGATAATGACAAAACTTACCCGTATTTGGCGAAGTTAATCATAGATGTTGTGAACTGTTTCAATCATTTTGTTTTCGATACTGCCTTTGACATAAGGGAAGTTTATCGATTTCGGGTCAAATGTATAGAAAACATCTTCGAAATGTGCGGCGCCCGTTATTCGACGACGTTAGACGAATAGGATGATAATTTAAAAGAATATGTAGTTCCAAATCGAGCCCATCTTTTGAAGAATCTCTGCATGTCATATGATATACTGATATTGCTTGCATATTTTTTAAAATTAGAAAGGTTATCAACGCTAATTGATTTATCTCCAAAATAGTATTTGACGATATCATCGGCCAATTTTAGAATTGTACTTGGAGTTAACACGTTCAGCAATTTGCTGGGGACAAACAACTCTCGGTATCTATTATATTGTCCAAGTAACGCCTGCACGTATGCAGGGAGCAGAAGTAAAGCTTCCTTATTAGTGTAACCGAACATAACATCAACATTGTTCACTTCTCCAGAGTCTAAAGCTGTTAAAACGTCTTTAGTCAAAAAGTTGCCTCGAGGACATTCCTTTTCAACGACAGGTGCCGCGAATGGTTGAAGCTTAAATGGAATAGCAGTGATTTCTTCTCCCGCCAACACAGTGCCAGAACTGACTGGAATGTTTACTAATTTAGCTACTTCAACGCTTTGCAAAAATTCAAGAAGAGCAGTTTCGTTTTTCGTTTCAAAGCCCAATGTTTGAGCGAGTACAAATGCTCTTCTCCGAGGTTCAAAACCAACATTAAAATCACAAAACGGTGAACCACTCGATGCTATAGCTCTTTGGAATAAACCTTTGGATCCTGGTGAAACCAAATGATAACCAACAGAAGCTGCTCCAGCTGTGTCACCTTTAACAGTGACGCGTGTTGGGTCACCTCCGAAAACATGAATATTTTTCTGAACCCATTTCAATGCCGCGACTTGGTCTTTTAATCCTGCGTTACCAGATACTTCGCAGTTACCCAAGCTAAGGAAGCCTAAAGTGGCTAATCTGTAGTTCAGCGTGACAACTATTACCTCAGAAACAAGGAAGTCAGGCCCGTAAACGTCAGTATCTCCTGATCCAAACAAATACGCTCCACCATGAATTTCAACTATAACTGGTAAAAGGGTGTCAGGAGTCAAATTAGGACTATACACATTCAGAAACAGGCAGTCTTCATCACCTGCAATGAAGGTATTTGTTAAAATGTTCACTTGAGGGCAGACGGATCCGTGAGCTGTGGCATTTCTTATTCCTTCCCATGAGATGGGATCTTCAGGATCCTGTAAAGGTTAAGTTTAGTATATCGTGATGTTGCAGTACTCGTAATGGGAATTGTTAAATCTGTTAATAAGTGAGACTAAGGTAGGTAACCATTTTCGGTCAGAATAATCGTATGCGTTGTAATTGTATATAAAATGTAAAACATAAAACCACTACCCAAAAAGAAAGTTGTTCAAGTTGTAAATGTAATTTAAAAAAAAAAGAATATGAATTTATAATTCTAAGAAGAGTATTTCATTTGGCGTATTATGTTTAACATTTCCGTTATAAGGTAGGAACACAAATCAAAATATAGATTTCTATGGGTAAGAAAGATGGAAGTTCTTTTAACCACCTACACCGGTAGAAGAAACTTCCAACGCGTGGATTTAACTACTAAGGGCGAACATCGTTGTACCGGTCAACCTGTCACCTGCCAGTATAACCTGGTTGAAACGTCAGGTACTTTTAAGGTGTGCTATTCACACCCTATACGCGTAGTTTCAGTTCGATTATCATATTTACTAATTTGACAACGTGATAATTCAGTGATAGGGTTAGTCAAAAATAACTAATACAGAGTTTAAACATAAAAATATAATAAATATGTATGTACCTTAAATCGCAGTGGACCCACGGGCGGTTTAGCGTAAGGAATTCCTTTAAAGTTGTAGTAAGAGTCGCCAGTGACACTGTTTACTTGTTCACATCTAGGGCTTCCTGCTCTACTCGTACCTCTATACCACTCCCAGATATACCTTGAAGTCTCCTAAACGATGAAAAATGAAAAAGAAAAACAGATAAGAAAAAAAAAGCAAATAATAAAAAAAAAAAATTTAAAACTTACAAGCACAGAAGTAAGGAAACTGCATAAATACACGCCATTGTGAATGACTTTTAGCTTTCTGCAGAGCTGTAGCCCCAAGTTACAACTGAATATGACAATTAAACGACTGTCTTTTATATCATTCTGCCTTGACCAAATGGTGGATATTATGCGCACTTTAGGTAATGAAAAATATTTAACCATTGTTAAAAACTCAACTCAAAAAACTTGTTGAAAACTCATTATTTGAGAGAGTTCTGTACAATTAGTCTAGTACGATTTGGATGCAATTCTTTCACATGTTTATAGATGTAATTTTATCACCCGGTTTCTGAAAGGCTGATCAAAATATTGTTTAACTAACAGAGCCGTTAGGTTAACAGTGGTGTCAAATAATTCGTATTTATGAAACGTATATAAAAAAAAAACACTAATCTATGATCAATTTCATTGAAGTCGAATGGCATTTGACATAGATTTTGTATTAAAATTTGACATTTGATCTTATGATCAAATTAAAGTGCACAATCATTAGCAGTTGACTGATGTCTGATCAGGAGGCAAGACCTAGTTAGACTGCCATCTGTAACTTTCAATGGATCTTTTATACCTTTCAGTACGTTAAAGATCTAGACCTGTTTATTGATGCCAACCTAAACTGGCAAACCCAGGTTGCTATTGTCAGCCAAAGAGTAACATGAACACTGCGTTATATCGTCTTATAAACCATCCATGCCGGCCCACTGGCCGGTACCGCCGCAACCGCTATGTCCCTGCATTTTAAATCTGTAATATCTTCGAAAATATTCATTTAAATTACATGCTGTAAAGGGCCATTTTGATTTATATTAAATGCACAATATATTTAAGGTACTTAATTTGATAAGGATTAATGCTGTATTGCTTAAAATCGCTTCGTAAATAAGCCATTATTTCTCGTAAAAAGTATAGGATAAAAAATGGTTATTGTGGGTTATCCCCAAGAGATAGACATATACCATCGCCAACTTTTTTGTAGACCTTTTTAAGGTGTACAATACTGTGGTACATTATTTTGATCTATCTCGTAGGGTCCAGCCAGCGTTTGCAATGTAAACGCAAAAAAAAAATGTGTTATTTACGACATCACATTAGAAACCTCTAAAGTTATCAGTGTTTCTCTACTATACTATACATTTTAACCTTCCTCTTGAATCTCTCCATCTATTAAAAAAAACCGCATCAAATTCCATTGCGTAGTTTTAAAAATCTAAGCATACATAGGGACAGACGGACAGCAGGAAGCGACTTTGTTTTATACTATGTAGTGATCGAGAGTTTAGTTTAGCGACGCCACGGGCATAATAGAGAATTATTTTGACTAGTAGCTGCTGTCAATATAATCATCTCTCTATCTCTACAGCTAGCCGTTTTCCACTACTTTTGTAAATGTGGAACTCTAATACAATTGTGACAATTATTTAAACTATATGAATAAAGTAAATTTTAAATGTTGATACAGTTGATATCATTTAAGTCAAATATTTTAACATATGTTATAATTCATCTTACATATAACTCACATGTACATAACTCTTATATGCGGCTTCGTTCGCTCGGAAATCCACATTTTTTTTCGGGATGAAAGTACCCTATGTCCTTTTCTGTACCTCCGACTGTAATTAAAATTTCATGACAATCGATCAAGTCGTTAAAGCGTGGGAGAGCTATGCTTCGGCACGTATGGGCCGGCTCGACTCCGATCGATACCACGGCCTCACAGAAAACCGGCAGTGAAGCAATGCTTGCATTGCAATTCGCCGCGTGAGTGAAGTTACCGGAGGTCCTAACCCTCCCCTCTTCCCCCCCTCCCCCTCTTCTTCTACTCCCACCTTAAAGGGCGGCACCGCATTTGTTACTCTCGAGCTACAGGTGCCCATGGGCTGCGGTAGTCATTTACCATCAGGTGACCCGTCTGCTCGTTTGCCCCCTATACCATAAAAAAGAGAGTTACAAACAAACAATCACACTCATTTATAATATTAGTTAGTATAGCCGCTATTTGTTGTGTGTACACAATATCCGCCATATTTTGGACAAGACGAAACCATATAAAAGACGTACACTAATTGTCATAATTATTCAGTTGTCACTTGGGCCTACAGCTCTGAAGGAAGCTGAAAATCATTGATAATGGCGTGTATTCATGCAGTTTCCTTACTTCTGTGCTTGTAAGTTCTGAATTAATTTTTATATTTTGCTATCATCTACTTATTATTTTATGTTTTTTTTTCAAATTGTCATTGTTTAGGGCACTTCAAGGTATATCTGGGGGTGGTATAGAAGTACAAGTAGAGCAGGGAGTCCTAGATGGTGAACAAGTAACCAGTGTCACTGGTGACTCTTACTACAGCTTTAAAGGAATCCCTTACGCTAAACCACCCGTGGGTCCACTGCGATTTAAGGTACATACACATATATTATATTTTTAGGGTTCCGTTCCTCGAAAGGAAAAAAAGAGAACCCTTATAGGATCACTTTAGAGTCCGTCTGTCTGTCTAGACCTTTTTCTCAGGAACCCGTGGACGCATCTAGTTGTTGTTGAAATTAATACCAAAGACATAAGCCTGCGGTCTCTTAAAGCTGTAACAAATCAAGTTTCCAAATCAAAGCAGTCATAAGATATGGCCACTTAAGTCTTAAATTTGACCCAATTTGCATTTGTACTTCCCATTGACCTGGAATCATGAAATTTGGTAAGAAGCGAGGTCTCACAGCACAAGTAAAGGAAAAAATCCGAAAGTCGTTAATGTGTTGTTATATCACATAAAAAAAAATATTTTTGTGATTACAAACTTATATTTTGCGTTTGGATTGTTGACTTTGTCGTACATTGCAACCGCAAAGTTAGGTTTGTCTTTCGAAAAAGACGGGCAAAAGTCTTCGAGAATTGATTCCCGAGATGGACGTTCTATTTACATACAAGTTTGCTTGCTTACGGAACCCTCGGTGCACGAGTCAGACTCGCACTTGTCCCGTTTTATGTTAAAACTCTGTATTAGTTATTTTTTACTAACTCTGTCATTGAATTATCACGTCATCAAATTAGTAAATAAGATAACCGAACTGAAACTGCGCGTATAGGAAGTGAATAGCACACCTTAAGAGTACCTGATGTTTTAACCAGGTTATACTGGCAGAGATGACAGGCTGACCGGTACAAAGATGTCCGCCCTCCGTAGTTATATCCACGCGTTGGAAGTTTCATCCACCAGTGTGGGTGGATAAAAGAACTTCCATCTTTCTTACCCAAAGAAATCTATATTTCGGATTTGTGTTCCTACCTTATAACGGAAATTTTAAACATAATACGCCAAATGAAATACTCTTCTTAGAATTATAATTCATATTTCTTTTTGTATTCTTTTAAATTACATTTGCAACTTGAACAACTTTCTTTTTGGGTAGTGGTTTTATGCTTTACATCTAATGTACGATTACAATGTTAATCACGCATACGATTATTCTGACCGAAAATGGTGACCTTAGTCTCACTTATCACCAGATTTAACAATTCCCATTACGAGTACTGCAACATCACGATAAACTAAAATTAACCTTTACAGGATCCTGAAGATCCCATCTCATGGGAAGGAATAAGAAATGCCACAGCTCACGGATCCGTCTGCCCTCAAGTGAACATTTTAACAAATACCTTCATTCCAGGTGATGAAGACTGCCTGTTTCTCAATGTGTATAGTCCTAATTTGACTCCTGACACCCTTTTACCAGTTATAGTTGAAATTCATGGTGGAGCGTATTTGTTTGGATCAGGAGATACTGACGTTTACGGGCCTGACTTCCTTGTTTCTGAGGTAGTAGTTGTCACGCTGAACTACAGATTAGCCACTTTAGGCTTCCTTAGCTTGGGTAACTGCGAAGTATCTGGTAACGCAGGATTAAAAGACCAAGTCGCGGCATTGAAATGGGTTCAGAAAAATATTCATGTTTTCGGAGGTGACCCAACACGCGTCACTGTTAAAGGTGACACAGCTGGAGCAGCTTCTGTTGGTTATCATTTGGTTTCACCAGGATCCAAAGGTTTATTCCAAAGAGCTATAGCATCGAGTGGTTCACCGTTTTGTGACTTTAATGTTGGTTTTGAACCTCGGAGAAGAGCATTTGTACTCGCTCAAACATTGGGCTTTGAAACGAAAAACGAAACTGCTCTTCTTGAATTTTTGCAAAGCGTTGAAGTAGCTAAATTAATAAACATTCCAGTCAGTTCTGGTACTGTGTTGGCGGGAGAAGAAATCACTGCTATTCCATTTAAGCTTCAACCATTCGCGGCACCTGTCGTTGAAAAGGAATGTCCTCAAGGCAACTTTTTGACTAAAGACGTTTTAACAGCTTTAGACTCTGGAGAAGTGAACAATGTTGATGTTATGTTCGGTTACACTAATAAGGAAGCTTTACTTCTGCTCCCTGCATACGTGCAGGCGTTACTTGGACAATATAATAGATACCGAGAGTTGTTTGTCCCCAGCAAATTGCTGAACGTGTTAACTCCAAGTACAATTCTAAAATTGGCCGATGATATCGTCAAATACTATTTTGGAGATAAATCAATTAGCGTTGATAACCTTGCTGATTTTATAAATTATGCAAGCAATGTCAGCATATCATATGACATGCAGAGATTCTTCAAAAGATGGGCTCGATTTGGAACTACATATTCTTTTAAATTATCGTCCTATTCGTCTAGGAACTACTATGGTGCTGGAGGTGAGGCGTACGGAATAACGGGCGCCGCACATTTCGAAGATGTTTTCTATACATTTGACCCGAAATCGATAAACTTCCCTTATGTCAAAGGCAGTATCGAAAACAAAATGATTGAACAGTTCACAACAGCTATGATTAACTTCGCCAAATACGGGTAAGTTTTGTCATTATTATATTTTGTCAATAGGGTCGTTAATTACAACTTTAATTTTTTTTAATACTCTATGTGAACATATCAGGGGTACAAGACATGGGTCATAAGCACACGGTGCGTCTGATTTTCAGAGGGTACCGACGCCCATAAATACTCATAACACTCACTGGTTAACAGCAATATTCTATGGAATGGATCTGCCTGACACTTGAGTTATTTTTCCTACTTTCTACAAAATAAAATATTATTATACTTTACAGAAATCCCACTCCTGATCTGTCTTGGCCGGCGTATGACACGACCACCCTCGCCTACGTAAACTTCGGCAACGACATGACGGTAGACTACGCTGCTGATGAGGATGATTATCAGTTTTGGAAGTCTCTCTACGAAGGAGTCAATCAACCCTTCTAAATTGTGTTCACGAAGTAGAATTCTATACAGATTTTATTGAACTTGTTATTCATTCGTATATTGAGTTTGTTAGAAATTAAAACGTAAAAGAACATTTAATATTCCAATATTTTTATTTTATTCGGTAATGTTGTTAAAAAATAAAATTTAATGCAAACTTTAACATTACATTTTATTTTTACTTAATATACTCGCATAGGTGCAGTTGCATTTAGTCTAGCAGTATATTCATGATGCCAGACACATTCCCAGGCTCCATTCTTAACGGATAAACATTAACAATTCATCCGACCTGGGAATCGGTACGTAAGTTAAGCGGTAATTTCTGCTAAGGACCGACAAATTATATAAAAATCAGAAATTATTGCTTTTCTGCTGCATTAAACAGTTGCCATGGCTCAATATGAGAAGGAAAGTAGGGGCTTTAATTATTCTTGACGATACGATTGCGATGGATAGAAGCCAATGGAGACAAATAATCTACTCCAGGTGTAGACCACCTAATGATAAACATGATCCTCGATCATGAGGGGCCGTCTACAAAAAGAGAGAGAGAGAGAGAAAGAGAGTGAGTGAGAAAGGAAGGGCAACCCACTACTAATCCTAGGATTGTAAACCCATAAAATGACAATAGTTAATATGGTAAAAAATGTATAAACTTCAAGGAACAGCCATTGACAAGGATATCAAACTGAATGCCCTCGATAAAGTTCTACTTACTAGATGTAGCAAGTACATCATAAGCCTTAATACGTAATCTTTCGCTGGTAAGTCTTCAATAAATTTTTGCCAATGCACGAGGAACTGTTTTCTTCCTTACTGACGCGTAAACAAAATATTTAACATATCAATATGTCAAATTAATAAGGTGGAACCCGTGCTGTGAGAATCGTCGACGATCGACGAACTGTTTGACATGATGCCCACGGTCGCATTCTAGCAACACACCGTTCGCACCGGCAGGGCGTTCATCACCTTTAAACCTAAATCGTCGCGCATCGGACGGTTCCAGAGAAATTGCCTCCTGATAACGCTCCCACTGTGGAATGAGCTCCCTCTTGCTATGGCTTTCTTCAAGAAAGCAGTGTATAGGTTTAAAAAAGGTCGGCAATGCGCATGTGAGTACTGTGGTCTACGATAAAAATTAAGTTTAAAAAAACTGTAACCCTACTACGAAAAAAATATTTTTATTTAATACTTCATAAATTTTTATTTCTAATTTATACTTTTCGGTTTTATTGATATTTGATATTTAGGTATATGATATTTAATATACAGCCGCGCCATACGTAGAGCAGTTTTACTTTTGCTTGTTTGTTAACAATTTAAATTTATTTCATTAGACAATATGATATTTATACATATTTGTAATGTGCTCATCAAGATTTTACTTTTGATACAAACATGTCATCATTACCTCAGTTTAATTTTTTTCAAGGTCATACGACGATATGAAATTTAGTTAAAATTCATATAACCTATGTCACCCAGACTATTATTACGAATCTATGAATACCTCATTTTTTTAAATCGGTTCCGTAGTTTAGGCGCTACGCTGGAACACACGTACTTACAAAGCTAAAATCATTACCCTTCCGTACTCGAGTAATAGCCGCTTACCATCAGGTGGGCCGTATGCTTGTTTGCCACCGATGTGGCATAAAAAATCCATTTGGTGTTGTAAGTGTATAAAAGCAACGTTACCTTGTACCTTGTTCGACAGCTTGGACCAATAAAATGTAATAAAGATCCCCTCGTGGTCGTAATTAATAAATTATAAACATATTTGTAACATAAATCGAGCTGTTAGTTTCCAGTATACGTTGAATTGTCATTGTATAGACTTCCCGCACTATGACAGGTCTACATACATACTGGACGCCTGTACATCCTTGTAGACTTTTTCGCAAAATTATTATTAACTAGCAGTTCCCGCGCAGCTTCGCTCCTGTGTTCATATTTATATATTTTGCGCGGAGCCCTTATTCTTTTTTCCAAAATAAAAGTAGCCTAGGTTACTCCTTATAACATCAGCTATCCATCAGTGAAAGTCCCGTGAAAATCGTTCCGGAGATTAGCCGGAACAAACAGATAGACAGACAGACAAAAAATTTAAAAACAAACTGATTTTTAGGCATAGGTATCGTGCAAATACTTAAATCAGCTTAAAAAAACTATTATTTTGACCTTACAAACAGACACTTCAATTTTATTTCAATTTTTATTCGACGATAACATTAAACGTAAACCCGAATTCCCTCAGACAACAACCACAACACGACACATGCTGAACCCTTACTTAAATCTCATTATAATAACCTTCATGGACAAGATAACTGGCTTACATCGTACCGCATCTTATTAATCAGTTATCCTCACATATTACAAACTCCTTCATTGAAATTAACATCAAATGTAAAATTAAGCAATCGATACTTAACAGAAAATACGATTTAAACTAAAAATTGCACCTCAAAAACGGCAATTGTACAAGTTACCTTATATGGTAATGCAGGACTATTTTTTTTTTGATTAGGAATAACTTTTTTTTTTTTGTAGGAAAACAGAGCTGATAAAAAGTAGCAAAAGTGTCGTAGAATAAATTAAATGCTGTATTGGCATCGTTTTCATTATAAATATCTAACCATGTTAAGTTCGATATGCTTTCCAAAAGTCTTTGAATGTTGTCGCTATCATAATCTTTTCTCATTATATACCAATGCTGTCATTTATTTATCGGTGTGGTAGTGGCAAAAGTTAGAATCTGAGATGTGTTATGATCTGAAGAGTCTGTTTATAGTATTACCGTGAGCATTTTTGATATTGCTGTAGACGTGGTCAACGCATGTTTTGTCTCTAGTCGGTGTATTAATATGTGATATAAGATTATAATTATGAAGTATGTCATGTAATTGTGTTGTTGATTTATTAATTTTTAGGATGTCGACATTTACATCCCCTGTTATTTATATTTTTTTAATTTTATTTAATTGTTAATAATGTGTTTCATTTTTGTAGATAAATGTTGGTATTTTGTTGCGGTATCCTGGGTCCTGGGATTTCTATACCACGACATTCAAATGTTTCAACAATGTTTTTTTGATGATTAGTATGGGTTTAAAATCCAGCATTTTGTGTACCATTATACAGACACCGCCTCTCTTTATTTTTGCTCGTGAAGAATGACATCCTAGTTTAAAATTCTTCAAGTATATAGTGTGCATCCCCATGTTGTACAAAACTTTCAGATATGCATATGATGCTAATGTGAACATGATACGCCATTTAAGCACATCTCTAAGGTATTCAATAAACCCGCAATATTTTGGTGTATTAGTGTTACAGTGCCTTTTTTATAAGAGAGTTGTTGCCTGTATCTTGCCTTGCAGCCATAACAGGAAAGTAATATGATATAGTACCTTTTAAGGGTTTAGATATACGTGGTTCCATTAAAATGTTTTGATAACAAACATGTCATGATTACCTCAATTTCATTGGTCAGATATTTACGTGTAACGTCCGCCATATTAAATTTAGTTATTATTTATATAGCCTATGTCAAAAGCCTTAATAAAGAGCTATGATAACAAAGTATCAAAAGAGCTTCTGGAGCTCAAAAGATTCAAAATTTTTGCAGTAACAAGAGTCCTCACCGGACACTGCAAACAGAACAAACCTAAAATGTTCAACATAAAGTTGGACGAGAACACAAGATCTGTCAGATTGATTGTCTGATTGATGTCCAGATTCTGTCAAGAGGCAGATATTCTATGCTCTTGTGGCCCACTAATGCGACACCGAAGTATTAATCTAGGGTTACACATCATGCTACCGCAGGAAATACAAACAATCACTGCTGATGATCTGGAGGTTTTTCGAAGCCATAAGTCTGTGCAGTGAACTGTAAAGTAATAGTGCGCTGCAAAATACCAGAAATGATTGAGGTAGCACTAAGCCTTTAAAATAATAAAAATAAATAATAATAGCTTATATCACCCGGACCATTATTACAAATCTTTCGATACCGCATTTATGAAAATCGGTTCAGTAGTTGAGACGCTACGGTGGAACACACGTTTATAAAAACATACATAAATAGACTGCTAAAATCATTACCCTTCCTTTTAGCTTTGCCGTAGTCGGGTAAAAAGCTTAGAAAAAGGTGCAAAAAAAAATAAATGTCTTAAAATGGTTTTAAAATCGGGTATTTTTACCTACAGGAAGTGAATGCGTATTATATGTATTTAAAAAAACTATGCGTTATAAAATACAAAATTGCCCGACCTTGCTAGCTTTAAAACAATTCCAAAATGTTGGATATTGAAACAGTTAAGTCAATATTGATATGAATTATTATTTGAAATATTAATTCCCATTGAATTATATGAAGATGAATATTTTTATGAAGGCGTTTGTGTACACAGCTGAAAACGTATACTTACAATATTTTTTTGTAAAATTTAATTGTCACATGAAAAACGAACTCGTCCTACTTTGTTGAGAGACCTTAAAATATTTTAAGATAACTAGTTCTTTGCTTTCAATAAGAATATTTTATTTTAAACAATTTTAGAAAAGAGCTGATGTTCTTCGAACGGCTGAACAGATTTTCTTGAATTATATCTAAGAACACTCCCGACTAATTCCTCTTTCAAACAAAAAAACACAAAATCAAAATCGGTTCCTCCGTTCGGGAGCTACGATGCCACAGACACACACACACACACACACGCACACGCACACGCACACACACACACACACACACACACACACACACACACACACACACACACACACACACACACACACACACGTCAAACTTATAACACCCCGTCGTTTTTGCGTCGGGGGTTAAAAATAAAATGACAATTTTCTAGAGTGGTTACTTATATTCAATGTATATAATACTACCTCTGCCCCCGGCGTCGTTCGCATTAGTCTAGATTCTGTTAAGCCAGAGGATTACTTATGTTCTATTCTGCACTCCTTGATAGTATGTTGGTAAAATTTCACGATGATTGGTTTTGTGGTTAAGGCGTGATATCATAAAAATAAACTCATATTGGCATTTATTATATTAGCTAAGATACAAGCGGATAAAGAAAACTAAAGAAAGAAACAATTGCGATTAAAAAATTAAAAAGAAGCAATTACCATTACGTACATAACTAGCTCAATGACACATTCAACATTCAGTTGACAAAGTCACTTATCATTATTTGATTTAATAAACATTTTACTACACTTGAGTCAGCCTGTGACCACCGCCAGTGCAATCAAAGGTGTGTTAAACTTATTAAGTACGTGATCACGTTAATTCCCATTAACATAATTGTGTATATATTTATGGCATCGGGGGTAAACGAGCAGACGGGTCTGCAACTCAAGAGTCACAAGTGTGTTGCCTGTCTTTAAGGTTAGGGGAAAGGGGGGAGATGAGGAGAAGGGGGGAGGAGGGGGAGAGGGAAGGGTTAGGGCCTCCGGTAATCTCACTTACTTGGCGAAATACAACGTAAGCATTACTTTACTGCCGGTTTTCTGTGAGGCCGTGGTATCACTCCGGTCGAGCCGGCCCTTACTTGCCGAAGCATGGATTTCCCACAACTAAAGCCGAATTATATGTTTATATAAAGAGTATGCTAACCGCTTATTCATTTAATTATAAATAAAATAAGTACTCCAACCTCACTATTATTGTTACGTCTCAATCTAAAACATTATTACCAACATCTTCTTACCCTATTACCAAATTTAATTAGTTTCGTCGCAATGTGTATTCTTCTTCCATTCTAGTAGTTCCATCTCGTTCGTCATTTTAACACGCTCTTATTAGCTTAGTTTGTTATGTATGGAACGGAATCTTCTAAAGTGATTTTGACCCATCTCAAAACGTCGAATTAAATTGTTGCTGCTAGCCATATGGCTAGTGAGGGAGTAAGCAGTTAAATGAGAAAAGATGGATGGACTCCGTGAAATTCCTTGAATTGTACATGTGGGAACTGTGTAGTCACAAGTATTAAGTTAATTTTCTATGTTGCCTAGCAGCTCTGTGATTTTCTTTTTCATTTTAGAACAATATTATGTTATATTGTCCTCACATTAAATTGCACTTATAAGCAATGTATGTCCTTGGAGTTTCTTGCCTGTTCCTCTCCATAAGATCTACGTTTTGGAACAGGCAATTAGCTTCACGACCGACTTATACTGACTGACTCCTCCTGACAATTCAAAAATACCTACACTACCTACCTACACTACTTGAAATAAATAATTTTGATTTGAAAGAGCATATTCTTTCAAGCAGTCCACACATCTTTTCTTTGGTCGTCCTCTTCTCTTCACAATATAAATATAGGCGCTTCTGTAAATATATTTTACATAACTTAATACAGTATACCGTTAATAACTGCTTGTTTAAACGTCGTTATTGTTTGATCCACTTTGTAAAGACCTTCAATACAGTTTCTACTATCAACTAATACTAAAATTGGTAGGTACCGTAACCTGTAGTCAACATAAACAGACGTAGATCGATGGTAATTGGTTGTGTCGTGCCGTAGAACACCAGCTGTTTGCCAATAAAATAGCTAGTAGTTGTGTAGTTACATTGCTATATACACATACAGCTGTATGTTGTGGTAGTTTTTTTGTTTGATCCAGGCGTTTCCCGCAGCTCCACCTGCGTTTGTGGTCACTGTTCTGTTTCTAAGCGTTGTAGAGTAATTCTAATTAGCCTTTAACCTTCGTCAAGAATTGGGCTCTCCTCAAATGCTGAGTTTTTAAAATACGACAGGTAGGTAGGTAGATAAAGATAAGCGCATTCAACCAAAAAAAGTTATTTTTTTAAATTTGCATACGTGTGAGATTACTGTGAATTGTAATATTCAAAAGTCAAATGAATGCTTAGTATTATAGATACGAGGGTTGATTGATAAGTTTCTGAAACGACAAAGAAAAACTTTAATAATAATCTATTTAAAATAAATTTATTTCTAACCGTAGTTTCCTTCTACCTCGATGCATTTAGTCAAGCGCTTCTCCAATGCCGTTACACCAGTTTGATAAAATGTTTCCTCCAACCCTTCAAAATAATCGTCTACGGATACAATGACTTCATCATTTGATGAAAATCTCTGACCACCTAACCATTTCTTCAGGATCGGGAATAAGTGGAAGTCATACGGGGCCAGATCAGGGGAATAGGGTGGTTGCGGTAGCAATGCGAACCGCAATTCATGGAGTTTGGCGACTGCAACCATTGACGTGTGTACAGGCGCGTTGTCATGGTAGAACAAAACTTTTTTCTTGGCCAAATGAGGTCATTTCTTTCGGATTTCTTCACTTAGTTTTTCAGCAAGCTTGCGTAGGACTCTTCATTTATTGGTTTTCCTTTTTGCGGATAATCCACTAAAATAACCCCTCGTGCATCCCAAAAAACAGTCGCCATCACTTTGCTGGCCGACAAAACCGTTTTTGTTTTCTTCGGCGCTGGTTTTCCACTCTCAGTCATCTGCTCAGATTGTTCTCTTGTTTCAGAAGTATAATGATGTATCCAGATTTCATCTACTGCAACATAACACCCATAAACTCATTAGGATCTCGCTTAAACAGCGCCAAACACTCCGATGAATCGTCTACTCGACGTTGCTTTTGGTCAACAGTGAGCAAACGCAACCCATCGCGCGCAAAGCCTTTTCATTCCCAAATGTTGGTGTAAAATATTAAAAACGCGTTCAGACGAAATGCTCACCATCTTTCCTATCTCTCGCAACTTCAAGCGCCGATCGTTCAATATAATTTTGTTAATTTTTTTGATCATGTCCGGATTCGTGACTTCATAAAAAGAAACCGGACAAGTGCAACCGTACAAACTTGTATGTAGATGGTTCATCCATCTCGGAAATCGATTCTTGAATATTGTTGTCCTTTTTTTCCGAGTACGTCTCCCCACAAAATTATTCCCCGAAATAAAAAGTATATTTCTAGTTGAATTTAAAGACAAACTTAACTCCACTGTTCTAAAAATACTCCTGCATACATCTATATACGTCGCAGTAAATTTTTCAAGTGCATAATATAAGATTTTAATCGCAAAAAATTTTTTTTTTCTAACAATAAATTAACGACTTTATTTGTGGCTGTGACACCAAGTTATCACAGCACGAATAAAGAAAAAGTCCGAAAGTCGTTAATTTATTATATTTGTTAGTTTCATTTGGGTTTCAAAGAAGCAAGCTTCTCGCCAAGTTTTATAATTCTAGGGCAATGGGAAGTAACCTACAACTTTTGATTTACCTGCAAAAAAATCAAACTGTTAAAGTTAAAGACTTAAATAAGCTGTATCTTTTAATTGATTTGAATTAGAACCTTGTTTTTTTACAGCTGCAAAGAACCGCAGAAATAAGTTTCGATGTTAATTTCAACTTGCTACCGTTACGCATTCCTGAGGAAAAGGATCTCGACGGACAGACGGACAACTAAGTGGTCCTATAAGGATTCAGATTTTCTTTTGAGGTACGGAACCCTAAAAAAGAATCTTTTGATAAATAACGAGAAAAAGGAAGTGTTTGGTCTTTCCTTATTTAAATATACATACTTAGATATCACTTCGCGTACCTTCAATATTAGTTAAATATTAAGATTTTCTTTTGTGAAATGGTAAATTTTCAGTTGAGATATTAATATATATAAATATATATATGGCAGTCTGCGAAACATTCCTCCATTGTAACTAGTTTCGCAGCAAGACAAAACACTTCGCCGTCGTAACTGATGACAATTACGGCTGAAGGCGGACGTTCCAACTGTACAATGAGATTTGGGAATAGAGTGGTCTGAGCAACTCCCTGTAGCCACCAACGAGTTGATATACTGCAGTATCGATATAAGCCCTTCTCTAAATATCTTGTGAATTACGTAAATTTAGGAAATAAGGGTGAGCTAGTTATACCAGCACCTAGACTTCAAAAAATGAACAAGGCGTTTGTGTATAGAAGAAGAATAGACAGCTAAAAAAATACAGTTCAAGTTACATTGGCTAATGATATAAACTAAAAATCAATTATTTTCGAAATTAAACACCAGATAATCTCTAGTATTTACAACTAGCAGTTTATAGCAAAAGTACAAGCCGTGCGAAGCCAAGTCATAAAAAAACTATTATTTTGACATTAAAAACGGACACTTCAATTGTATTGATAAAATTTAAATCTTTATAATCATTATCTTTATCAATTCGGATCGGAAATTGGATTTCCGATTCTGAACATAGACCGTTGTTTAAAACTTGCAAAAAGAGTGGTCGTACGCCACCTTTATCCTCCAGCTCCGTGCCACGTTGACTCAATTCATCTATTCGCCAAACGCCCACATTCACTTGTTGAATAATATTGATAATTTAAATTGATTAACAATTTTAAGGATAATTTTACTTCAAATAAATGGAGGCAGTAAACATATTTCATCGTTAGAAGGCTGGATATATAAAAATAAAATAATCAAAAAAAAAGAAAAAAAGAAACAAGAATAAGTGAGAGCCATGCTTCGGCACGTATGAGCCCGCTTGACCGGTGTGATACCACGGCCTCACAAAAAACTGGCGTGAAACAATCCATGCATTGTGTTTCGCCGAATGACTGAGGTTACCGCAGGCTTTATCCTACTTCCTCCCTTTCCCCAGTCAGACTCTTGAGTTGCAGATGTCCATGGGTGACGGTAGTCACTTACCATCAAATGACCCGTCTGCTCGTTTTCTCCTTACTCATATAAAACATTCAAATACTTGTATCAAAGTACTCTAGCTAGTCAGATGGCTAAAATCGTATTCAATATATAGCAATAGACTGCTAAAAGCGGACAGTGTATGTTTGTAATTAATTTTTTTATAAAAATCTTCCCTTGTTTTAAAGGCTATGCTCGCTTTAAATTAAATTTTGCCTTCGAAACTTTTTATCCCCTGCTCACCTAGGGCTTACAAAGACGGAACAAATTAGATTAGATTAATTCTCAAGCCTTCTTGACAATATTCAAATTAATTCGTTTCAGTTCTTAAATTGAAGTGAGATCGTTATTGCTTTTGTCTAAGTCCTCTGTATCCTCGATTAAATCAATATAAATTTACGCAATAATTTCTAACATTGGATATACTTTCATTAATGCGATCCAATTTAAGACCCTTTGTTAAATAGGGCTGCTAAGAGAATGGACATTTTTTATACTGCTGAGACCTAGAAATTTTTGAAAATCAAACTGCATTATAAGACACCGTTGTAGACAAATATAGTCCTAAGTAATATTATAAATGTGAAAATGAGTTTGTTTGTTTCGTTTTCAGGCCTTTGCACATACGTTGTCAGGGGTATAGAGAAAGATTAAGGGTAATTTTCAACCCAGAAATAAGAACTGTTCCCGAGGAATAGTAGAGTAACTTTAATACGAGCGCAGCCGCTGGCAAAAGCTCTCTAAAATGACTGCTGTCTACTACCAAAGAGTCCATATGACTACTGTTTCCAATTACATAAAACAGGGGATGGTAGCGCAATGGCGAAGGCATCAGACTTGCGATCAAATGGTTCTAAACCCAATAAATTACAAACTTGAACCCATTCTTAAGACAAGCTTTTTTCTTAGCTGTTGGGGTTGACAAGAATACTAGCAATGTGTGACCCACGTTATAAATATTAAAGAAAAATTGTTATACAAAGAGGTTATACATAACGTTACCAAATTATACGGACGTACCATCCAATTATAAAATCTTGCAACCCTGCTTCTCAATAACACGTAAACTTACCTTTACAGATATGTAGGGAGACGACGTCCGCTTTTTCATTGAGAAGCGTATTTGACCATTTGTTACGTGTTTGACCGTTATGACTTTTAGCGTCTAGAGGTATATGTAACTTTGACCTATTTTTATGGATTACATATTTCTTATCATTAACTAAGATAATGACGTTAGGTTGTTCTTCTCTAATTACAACATAAGGACCTTTATGCAATGCATCTAATTTATTTGTTTGGTTTTCGTTTCGAATCAATATTAGATCACCTTTGGTTTATGAAAATGAGTTTACATAATCATCATATCGATTTTTACGTAGTAATTTTTGTAAGTAATTAGTACATAAATTTGTTTTTGCGTCTAACTGCGACTTCTGTAATTCGTATTTTAGTTTACAAGCATATTCTGAAAAATTATAAAGTGGTTCTAAATTATTACAAAGATTACTCGGAATATTGTTTTCCAAACACTAACTCGTGCGGAGTATATCTTGTTTCAGAGTGGATCGTATTATTATAAGCAAAACACCAGTAGGGTAACCATGAACTCCAATTGTTTTCTGTATCATTCTTTGTTTGCATTCTTAAATATGAGATTAAGTGTTGCGCTTAGTTTGATTTTAAATGTGTAATATTCAAATCTTTACAAACCTGTTGCATTGTTGTTAATAAAAATTCTGTTCCTCTATAGGTGATTATTGCTCTAGGAATACCATAACGAAGTATGAAATTATTTAATAGTGACGATGCTATGGTGTCCGTTTGTAATGTAAGAGGATAAGCTTCAACGTATTTTGTTAGATCATATTGTACTTTCAAAATATAAGCATGACTCTTAAAATCCTTAACTAATACTAAAGGGCTTACTAAATCTACGTAAATCCTATCAAAAGCGGAATTTCCTCTATTGGTTATCATCATAGGTTCCTTTAAAGGTTTAAAATGTTTCTGTCTCTGGCAATCGTCACATTTTTTTAGAAATTCGGAGACATCTTTTTCTAATAAATGCTAAAAATAGTTTTGGCGAATTTTATTTAACATTCTCATGATGGCCACTGCTGGGTAATAAGTGAAAATCATTTAATACGATACAGTGTCCTTATTGTCAAATTTTCTTGCTCCTTCTAAGATATGTAATCTAGGCCCGGACCATTGTGACATTTTATTCACTTTAGTCACAATCATCGTTACTCTTTATTATGTATAAGCTATCAACTTTTATTTCTTTACCAAACGCGCACAGCTCCCTCACAAAGACATCTCGTGTACAATATGATCGGGCGGTTGGCTTTATGTAAGGCCACGTTCAGATGACGGGCGTTGGACGCGTGTTTTGCTACCACGCGTTGACAAGAACACACATTTTGTTCAAGTCGTTTACATGCCACCGCGCGTTTTGATCCGACGCTCGCTTGACGCGGCATCAACGTCCGTGGCGATGACGCTCGCTTTGAGATCATTCGTTTTCTGTATTTTCCTTCAAATGAGCGCGCGTTTTCAACGCGTCGACAAGTGATTGTAATAAATGGATTCGGCCATTTAAATAAAAGTCCGTATACTATTTTTTACAAAGCATGATTTCGGTGACACTTAATTTTATGCAGTTTATTAAAATAAAATATAGCATACAAGATATGCCAAAAGCTTACTTAAAAAGCTTTTATTCAGCTTCCGTATGTTTAAGGGCGCAAACCTCGGAAAGTGTTTGATGAATTGTCTTCCAATCTTTATTTTTTATTCATCACTTGTCACACAAATACGCTATAATGCACCTGCAGCAAAATTATCGGTACCTTTCACATACTTCACCACAAAATCATACTCCTCTAATAAAAGTCTGAATTTTAGGAGTCTGCTTGTCGGGTTCGTCATATTAAATAGATAAACTAAAGGTTTATGGTCAGTTTCTTTATCAAATTTTCTTTCAAATATATACGGCCTAAAATATTTCACCGACCACACAATTGCCAAAAGCTCTTGTGCGATAGTTGGACAGTTTCGCTCCACTTAGTTAAGTGGACGACTAGCATATGCTATCGATCTATTGTCTGAATTACAAAGTAGTGATCCAATAGCGAATCCCGAAGCATCCGTTTTTAATATAAACGTGTTCTTATTATTGAAATTTGGAAACTGAAGAATAGGTGGGTTTATTAATAATTTCTTTAAATGTTTAAACGATTTCTGATACTTATCATTCCAATCAAACGGTACATCTTTTCGACGTAAATAATTCAATGGTAAACAAATAACAGAAAAGATCGGAATTTTGCGGTAGTAAATTGAAAAAATCTTCTATTTAAGTCTAAATGGCTAAAATAAACTGAACCTGTAAGCGCATCCAAAATATCAGTTATATTTGGCAAAGGGAATTTGTCATCTACAATTGTTTCATTTAATTTACGGAAATCTACTTCCAAGGTCTATCGAATTGGGTAATAATAAAACAGGGCTGGACCAAGGGCTATTAGAAGGTTCAAGGTAAAATTCCTCACTTTGATTCGTTTCAATATAAATATTTTTTTCGCAACGATCTGGGATTGTCAAATAAGTATTCTTACCTAATTTACCTAAATGTAACGGTAAACATACAGATTGCGAATGATCTAAATTAAAAGTAATTGTATTCAATTCCAATTCTATGTTTGTATTATAATTACGTAGAAAGTCTTAACCTAATATCCCGTCATGTACACATGTCAAGTCTTGTAGTACGTGGAATTTATGCGAGAGTTGACTAAACATTAATGGAAAGTGTAATGTAAACAACACCTTCTGTTACTAACTGTCCTCCAATATCATTTATAGTAATGGAATGATTATTATGGATTAGAATATTCAGCCGAGATACCGTTTCATATTTCACGGGTGATATTGTGGTGCCTGTATCTATGAGCCATCGGTAGTTATTATTTTTGACTAATATTTCTGCTGAATTATTGTAACTATCGTGAAAATTTAATATATCAGCTTCGGAAAAATTCTTGTAAGTTTAAATCATTTTCTGTCTGATTTTGCTGTGGCAAAGAAGCATCCTCAGTTACATCTAACATACAGATATTATTATTATTGTTTCTTGTATGTGAATTATAATAATTGTTTTATTTACCTCTATTGTGGTAGCCTCGTCCCGGATGGCGTCCTTGACCTCTCCTTTCAAAACTGCGAGAATGCTTCGGTTGATTATGGAATTGCTGAGTGGGTGTCATGGCAACATTATTACTTCTCTGACCACCTCGAAACCTGCCACGACCTTGAATACGATGATTATTCCTACCTAATCGGTGTCGATACCCCATATACATAGACATCTCTGACTAGCGTTGAACTGTTGACATTTCTTCGTCCTTGGCTGCTCTGATCGCGTCCTTTAATGTAGAGTAGTTCCTAGCTGCAATTATAACACTTAAGTTTTGATTCCGTAGTCCGTCAGTGAAATATTTCACCGCTAGTTTCTCATTAATCGGTTGTAGGCGGCTTTGGTCACCGTCGGCCTGCGAGATCGTCAAAGTGGAAAATATCTGTTCTAATTTTAAATTATCAATTGAATTGGAGTATTGTTTAGCACGAACCAATTGCAAATGCAACGCAGTACTAGACTTTTTGGTGAGTAATAAGTTTTTCATGTCATCGATAAACAGCTTGCAGTTGTCATAGGATTGTGAAAGTCGAAGTTTCGCGCTTTCTGATAAACGAGTTTTGAGTATGAAATGAATTAATGTTTTTTGACTACTCTCTTCAATCATTGATTGATACAATTCAAATCTCCGGTCATTACGGGCACGAGTGCACACCATGGAGAAGTTTGACCTTCGTACAGCAACGAAGGTCAAACTTCTCAATGGTTTATCGCTGTTCAACGATACTACCCCTACCAAATTCCTCTATTTTGATAGAAACTACGTCACTTCCCTCTATAATATTATCTCTTATATGTAAATCTACTTCTTCTGAACATAAAAGATATTATTGGTACAAAGTATTTGTTTCTAGAACTCAGTTCTTTTGCTTTAACCTAGCTTAAAAAGATTACCCTTCAGTTTAAAAATCTTTTCATAAATTTCTCTGAGGTCCTCTATTATTATATTAGTATATTTACTATTCAAACTTATTTGTTTAAATACGTAGAGAGTTAGGTACACAGAATACGCATATTTATGAGCATACATAAAAATATTATACAATATTATGATATTGTTGTCTACATGTTGGAATAGGCAACTAGCTTTACGACTAGCGTGAGCGTGTGTTAGTACGACTGTCCGCCCTTACTCAGAAACGGCTGAACCGATTTGAATGAAATTGGAACACAGGTAGATTTTGTTCTACATTAACACATGAGTGCACGAAAACTGACATGTACGCGGGAGTGAAACTATATGTAAAAGTTTTTTGACGACAATTACTAGCACTATTACGTTGATCAATTGTCTGCAAGGTCAGGGTCAGATTTAGCCAGATACATACCCGCCCAGTCTATCTGTAATACAAATTCATAATATGCACACATACAACACAATGTATCTAAGCATGTATATGCGTGTTCTAGATCCTATAGTACAAGCGATGTCTATTTTGGGTCTAGATGGCGCGCTGTAACAAGGCCTAGAATGTTATTATTATCATTTTGAGTACAATGATAATAACTTCATACATCTTACACACGACTGTCTGATCCCAAACAAGGCAGAGCCTGTACTAAGGTACACAGACTGCTGATAAACATACTTATATATTACTAAATACATACCAGTTGAGGTGAATTGTAAGGGACAACATTTTTTTTGTGGCATCATATCTGTACCACTTTTCCCGTAAATAACATGTAAGTGTAAAAAAAAAAGAGTGTAAAATATAGTAAATTACATCCAGACACAGAACAAATGATCGTGTTCATCACACAATTATTTGTCCTGGGCCCACCCAGACAGATAATTGTGTGATGAGCACGATCGACTGCTAAGCAAGAGACCTGCCAGATTGAACCCGACCTCTTGCTTAGCAGTCAGAATCACCAACCACTAGACTAACAATAGATATCGAAATGCTATCTTCCCATAAGTTTTAATAGAACTTCATTATCTAAATGTGTTTCTTTATAACCAAATAGTTTTCAAAAGTTACACTAAAAAATACCAGAAGTGCAAGACGTACAACTGTACGTCTTTAGCAAGGCCACTGCCTAAAGCAACTTCCTTACATATACATACATAAGTATACATGTATATATTCCATTGACAGAGTGATAAATGAGCGCACAACTTAATCAAGTTTGGAAATTACGTTTTATTCGTTCGCAAATTGATCGTCAGGCAATCACATCGCGAATCTCTTTTCTGTTACGTGAATATCTCCTGTATTTCATCAATTGAGAGTACCTGCTTTCAATTGTCTCGGAAATTTCTTGAAAAAATCAAATACTCATGTTACTCACTCAGGCTCGACTGATTGAGTGACTTATTGACTTTATATATTTTGTCATATTATGTTTAGATAGATGATTTTGTTTTGGCAGCGTGGTGGTAATAATAGTGTGGTAGCATGTGAACTTGTTAACATTGTTAGGTAGGTAAATTCTATAAAACCGATAATTCTTATAACATCTGTGTATGACGTAGTTTAGTGTTAAAATGGCGTGTTCTTGTATTTTTATTATTTGCGCAACAAGTCATGAAACGTATGAAGGTAACGAATTGTGAGGCACCAAGTTGATGGACCGATCCCAGAAATTTTATTCAAGAATAAAAACAAAAATGTAGTTTTAACAAAGCAAACTTTAACTAAAGCGAGAGTAACGAATTAGTTTTAAAATCTTAAAATAGTGACCAAGAGAACTACTTCTTACCTTTATATATATAATTCTTCTCTACGTGTGTATGTCACTAAACCGCCGCTGGATCGATTTTCATGAAATTTTTTGTGTGTATTTGAGTGGGTCCACGGATGGTTTAGATTCACAAGTAAGTGGCGCTGCAATCGGATTCTAGAATTCTTAATTTACTTTTAGACGGAAATATTTTGTGTGTATTCGAGTGAGTCTCTGGATGGTTTATATACACGATTGAACCAGCCAGGTAATTTTTTTAAAGACTGATTTATTCGTTTTATTGTCGAAATCAATTATGACATTAAAACAACATACGTTAGGGCAAGACACCGTCTGTGGGGTCCGTTAGTTTAGTTCAATATGTTGACTGGCCTATTGGTGTAGTGGTTAGTGATCCTGACTGCTGAGCCAGAGATCGTGGGTTCGATTCCCATCCAGGACAAATAATTGTGTGATGAGCATGATCATTTGTTCTGTGTCTGGGTGTAATTTATCTGTAATATGTATGTTTATCAGCAGTCTGGTTTACCACAGTACAGGCCCTGCCTAGTTTGGGATCAGACGACCGTGTGTGTAATATGTAAGTTATTATATTAGTAAAACATACTGTTTTAAATGTTTTTAAACAAACCAGCAAAAATACAGCTCTGAATATTATATAATTGGTGTTTATGAATGGTTACCAAGAATTACAATGTACATACATACATAGACTCACGCTCGTATCTCTGAAGGGGTAGACAGACGTATTAAACACCCACATTTTACCAACGTTAAAGCACCTCTACACTACTGGCGAAGTTGTTTGAAGGTATACGAATACGAGTGTGTAGGGCGAATTCCGATTGTTGTCGGTTTTTGCGCCCGAATCAAAGGACTCGAAGTGTCCCGAAGTTCCAACGCCGGGTGACGACTGAGCTCTCCACGAGGTTCCACGAGTGTGTAGTGACGTACTTCGAAACTTCGGTTAATTTCGACAAGTACTTCGTCGAAGCAACTTCGTGAGCAATGTGAGGGGCTATAATAGACGGCAAGGGTTAACAGGATACTCTGGGAACTAAAGATTGGAAAATTGGGAGTATATTGAAAGAGAAAGTTGTAAGAAAGAGAATCAATGGATCGAAAAGGATACTGCTAATAAGGATGGGAAGTGGACTGAGAAGTGTTAGAGATAGCTCGAGGAAGGCAGGGTTGGATACCTTTAACTCTAACTGGCTGTTGCCAGGAAGTTCGAGCTCTCTAGCGATGTACAGATTTGAATCGATATAACGACAAGTTACAATGTACAATGCAATACAATATTCTTTATTGTACACCATAGATAATTCTTTAAAAAAAAACGATTAAAATAAAACTATTCCATAAAAAACTTATACGGTTTTCTCATAAATGCCATTGTCAGAATTGAACCAAATTGAAACAAATTAAAATGGGACTGCACGGGAAGCACCAGCTTTCAAATAAAAAAAGAATCATCAAAATCGGTTCACTCAGTCAAAAGTTCTGAGGTAACAAACATAAAAAAATAAAGATACAGTCGAATTGAGAACCTCCTCCTTTTTTGAAGTCGGTTAAAAAGTTACTATATAAAAGAGAAACATTGAACACTGGTATACGGTCTCCGTACACAATTTGATAATTAATAATGCTAATGATACTACTCGATAATGTTAGGTGATTTATTGATACAGCTACTGTTCAAGTAATTACAAATCACTACATATTATAAATATAAAACAAAGTCCCTCACCGCGTCTGTCTGTTCGCGATAAACTGAAAAACTACTTAACGGATTTTCATGCGGTTTTCATTAATAGACAGAGTGATTCATGAGGAAGGTTTTGGTGTATAATTTGTGTAATGTTATAAAATATACGATTCTAAATGCTACGCGATATTACTATGAGTACCGTCCTATTGCTAAACGTGCACTGACACTAAATTAGTTCACACTTCACATTGTTAGTTATTTTGCTGACCGAGCGTAATGAACGGTCATTAGTTCGTACAACTGGTACAATTGGCGATCTCATCGCTAGTTGCGATTTCTTCCACACAACCTTAAGATGGACAAATGCGATGGATTAGTGCATAGGGCAGATTGTACTTTATAGCACAAGTGTATTAAGGAGGCAGTAAACATTAAGCGGGGATGGAACTCGCGATTCTTAATATTGCAGTAGTTTTTCGACCGTCACGCTAAATAACGAAATTATAACATCACAGGTTTCTGCGCCCAAGTTCCATGTTAGCAGGAAGTCTGGGCATTAAGCATAAAAACCGGGTTCATTTAGGCGTTGTTTAAAAAATGGATTAAATATGTTATGACGTTCTTCGTTTTTTTAAAGACAACTCCCGCATATTACTCCTGTGTCGCGGGGAACTTTACAAACATACAAATAACGGACACAAAAAACACCCAGACTCGGGTGGGAATCGAACCCACGACCTATGGCATAGTAGTCAGGGTCACTAACCACTAGGCCAACAACGTTGTACCTACATATCACACGAGGCATAAAGTTCTATACGACATACAAATATTTCGATACATTTAACAGTAAAAAAATACATATAACAGCAAATATGAACACCTGTCTAAGAAAGATGGAACAAATACGTTAAAACAATTCTCTAGAAAACGATTTATAAATATTATACTGTACGATAGTGCTAGCATGACATTGGTGCCAATTCTGTTGTTACAAAACTCACTAAACTAGACTAAAAATCACTAAAATGTTGTTTAGTCCTGTCAAATGACGTTTCGTATTCTGAAAACCTAGGACTAGACTAATTTTAGTTTGACAGCACTAAAATTGGTTAAGTTACTCAACTTGATCCAAATTTACTGATTTGCTATTCTGTTGTACGTTTTAAAAGTCTAAAATTGACAAAAATTAGAAACGTCACACTAAAATTAGGCGTCATATAAATACATGCCGTCTAAATTTTAGTGATATAAAAATCTTTGAATTTTTGGATATAAAGTAAATTAATAATAAATTTTATTTACATGATGAATACCGAATATGTGATTTTAGCATTGGTTATCTATGGCTTTGTTAGCTTTGACGGAAAGGTATGTATTTTTTAAATTCATTAAATTTATTAAGAGTGCTTACTGTTTACGTTCTAAATAATCATCAAACCATGACCGTTTAATCTGATTTAAAATATATTATTTTTAGATTTCTAAGCTATCAAGAGAGAATACGCTTGGAAAACATACGAGACAATTCGAATCCGTTTTTAATGGCACATGAAAACTAACAGAAACTTTTAGGCTCTACATATAGAGCTTTCATTTACTAAATTTTCTCGATAAAGGCTTCGTCCCCCTATACATCTAAAGGTTAGCTTGATTTTTAATCAATTTTATGCTATGGCGCAAACCCCATAATACAAACTTGGTGTACCTACTCATATGTAAGTAGATAGAGGTGCAAATTATATAATCTATTTAAGTATACCTATATAATATTTTTCAAGTTTTATTTGTACTCCCAAGGAAGTTATCAAGCTCATGTAGGGCAGGACAATTTCGTTGCACTCAGTCAACCTTCTGTAAGCAGGTGCAACGGTAGCACAGTCCATCTTTGAGCATAGCTTCAGTACGAGCAGTATCTGGGTAAACTTCTGTTGTTTGTTTTCTGAGTAGATTTATGGCGTTACCTTCAACCTTGCCTTCAATAATTGTTATGCTAGAGTCAGAAATAATTTGGAAATGTGTAATGGACGGCTCAAAAATAAATTTAATTGTCTACATTGCCATCGCTGCCTTCATTACCAGCCACAGCAAACTGTTATAATCATTTTAGGATGTCACACCCTCTTTACCATGTTTTTGATAACTTCAATGGAAAAATAAAACTCTAATTTAGATTATTTTTTCAAAACAAAATTATAATTATTGTATTTCTACATTTCCAGATGATAATGAAAGTGATGTGGATGAAGAGAATCATGATTCTAATATTTTTCAAAGAGGACCAAGGTTTCTTGATACAGGCATGGCATATTCAGGAAGAACTGATACAAACACATTTAAATTAAACTGCTAGTAAATGTTATTTTAATTAAAGCTTTGTTTTTATTACTAATATAATCAACAATTAACATTAACAAATAATAATTAAAAATTTTAACATGATATAATAAACTCAACAAGAAATCCTGGAATAGAGGCAGTCCCTATGATATCTAATATCTTTCACTCTATCTGTAAGCTCAGATCCAGTTAGTCCTTCCTCTGTTGCCCTTATTGAATCACAGATGTTGTCCCCCCTTTGTCTTCACTTTGGCCACCCATACACTCCAAATCTAGACAAAAATAAATCACGAAGTATTAGTATAAGCATATTATGATATGAGGAAGTACTAGAGTTATGTCATTCAATTGCACAAATGTACAAGACCAATCTGGGAACTACCAATTTCATAATATTGTCTTTAAGTAGCAGTATGATACATTTAGAAAAAAATTCAAGAATCTTTTTTCTATGGAATTATGCAAGCTTACATTGGTGGTAACTGTTTATTATCAGGTAGCCTGTGTACTTGTTTGTTATATTAATCTTATAAATACACTAGCTGTCCCGCGCAATTTCGTCTGCATTTGTAAATTTTCCTATCGAATCCACGTGAAGACAAACAAAAAATTTCATTAAAATCGGTCATTATTCCTGTAACCCCATCGCAGCGCCAACTACCGGGTCCAATTTACCTACCGGGTAAATCTAAACCATTCTCGAATCCACCTGAAGACACACAAAAAATTTCATTAAAATCGGTCCAGCCGTTTAGGAGGAGTTCAGGACATACACACGTACAGAAGAAATATATATATAAAGAAAAGAGACCTTTCACATACTTCAACCATATCATGTATTTTGTGTAAATTCTGATTTTTAATATTTACTTATTACTTCGTGAACGTGAAGGTATATCTTTAAACGATCTTCACGACATTTACAAGAAAGTATGAACAAATGATTTTGCTCAAATTATTAAAAATTACTTATGGTTTTAACAAACAACACTTACATGATGCCATTGCTGTACAGTGGTTACAGCAGTCACTACATTAGACAGCTTAGTTTGTCTTCGTAGAGATAGTTTCATAAACATGCTTGAAATTCCTTTACGTTTTGATTTGTCTGATTACCTGAAAAAATGAAATCGACATGGTGAAAAATGTGATTAAAGCGAGTACAAAACAATATTGTAACTAATAAAACTAAATTGTCTTAATGTTAAATACAGTAAAAGCAAGAATAAAACAATTTTACAAATAATATTACTTGGTAAATAAACCAATGAATAATTTCTTACCTCTCGCCATTTCTAGTTTATTGTTGATGCGTTTCACAAGTTACTATTTTTTCTATTATTATTCTTTATCGTGATTGATTTATTATTTATAACGAGACTTATTTAGAAAAATAAACAACTAAATAGAATATATTTATTTTGGAAATGTCAGATTGACTTGCACATATTCATTAAGCTGTTAATTACACAGATAACAAAAAAGAATTTACGTTGGGTTGCCAGCCATGTGAACTCAGTAAAATAGTATTTACTAAGCTATGAGCGGGAAATATGATACTTTGTTTGGTACATAATTTATAATGTTCGTAAACAAACATTTACAGGCATTCAAATACCTAAAAATGGTGTTTCAGAAGATTTTATTTTATCACTCTTTGTCATTCATTCTTTACTTTTGAGTAGCAGCAACACTCTTGTACTTACCTTTTAGTAATGTCAGAATCAAATTTATTGCTGTCATAGTAAGAACTAAATTTAGTTCAACGAAACAACAGAATAGCATGTTCGATATCTCTTGACTAAAAGAAGAGATTTATAGTGAAGTTTTAGTTTAGTGTAGGGAACAACAGAATTGCCACCATTATCGATTTTATTATTTATTCTGTCATCATCATTACTATTCTATTCAAGTCGATATTACAGTCACAGGTAGAACCTGTTTCTGCTGATAATATACTGTGTTATCTATACGCTGATACAATACTTGTATCTATTATTAGCTTGGGTACGATAACTGTGTCACTTTATTACTTACACCTGTAAGAAATTGTTTTGAGATTTTTTTTTCCAATAAATATATAAAGGTTTACATTTTTACGTGGAAGAGCCATGCTTTGGCACGTATGGGCCGGCTCGACTCCGCTCGATACCACGACCTCACAGAAAACCGGCCGTGAAACAATGTTTGCATAGCTTTTCGCCGCGTGAGTGAGGTTACCGGAGGCCCTAACCATGCCCTCTCCCCTATTCCCGTCCTTCCCCTCTCCCCCCTCTCCTCCACTCTAATCACCCTCTCCTGTCTTCCCGCTTTTCCCCTATTCCCACCTTAAAGGGCGTATACCATAAAAAAAAACATAACATATTCGTGAGTAGTGGTAATATTTATTAAAGACTAGCAGTTCCCGTGCGGTTTCGTCCTCTTGTTCATATTCATATATTTTACGCAGAACCCTAATTCTTATTCCAAAATAAAAGTAGCCCAAGTTACTCCTTAAAACACCAGCTATCTGCCAGTGAAAGTCCCGTGGAAATCAGTCCACCCATCCCAAAGATTGGCCGGAACAAATAGACACACAAAAAAGTTAGTTCGATTATATGGTGGTTCGACAATGAGAGGATGGAACCTCAATATATAAATAGTGTGACTAGATTATGAGGCTCCTGACACAGATCGCTATTCCCTTTGATAAAGGGCACCCGTTGGGTCCGAAACTAGTTGGGCACTCCCGAAATATACATATAAGTAACATAGAAGCGGCGGTAGCGTAATGGCTAAGGTGTCGGACTTGCGATTAAGTGGCTGCGGGTTTGAACCCCACCCAGTGCACTACCGACGAAACCACTCCTAACACAAGTACTTAGCTTAGCTGGAGGGGTTAACAACAATACTAGTAATGTGTGACCAACGTTACTAGTATTCTTCTTTAAAAAAGAAGAAAATAAAAGTAACACCGTAAATCTTTAATAAATACATATTCATGTATAATGTTGACTATCCACGTGGCGCAGCGGTAGAGCATTTGTCTGCAAGTCTAGAAGTCGCGTGTTTCATTTCCCGTGGTGCAAATACTTACTTTTAAACTTTCACGTTCCGTGATAGATAATTAATTAAACGAGAATTAACGCGATCAATAGGTGTTACCTACCTACTCACCTTTGTTAAAATTTTAGTTGAAAATGCGATATCACTACGTGGTTTTATACGAAAACACGAAGGTAGTAGTCCCAATTGCGACACTTCACAACAAAAATTCATGATGTTTCCATTCGTGCCCGGTTTTACGTAAAAAATCTAGATGACGCACTTGTTTTGCAATTTCCGAACCGTAGAGGTTTGCTATACTAACTTTTAAACTTCGCGTTCCATTATATATAATTATTTACGAGACCTCCGTGCTGTTTGCATCCTCCTTCTATTGGAATGAAAACTCCTTGAAAAGACATGGAGGTCTTGGCTGGTGGCGCCAAACTCGAATTTAGAATAATTCGAATTTTTGTACAAAATTCAAACTGGAAGAATAGAAGACGCTCGTGGAAGATTGATGTGACAGCCTCCGGACAGCACGGTCCGCTCAAGAAATATTAATTTGTTTGAATTGATTTAATCTATTATTAATGTAAAAATACTCTTGATGCTCATTATAGTGCCAGTTGTGTTCGCTTAATCTTTTAATTATTCTCCTATCGATAGCGACCCTAAAATTGCGGACACCGAAATACCCCCGATCCTGTATGTAATACCTATTGATCGTGTTAGTTCCCGTTTAAATAATTATGTGTGCAAAGACATGATTATATGATGATAGCCTATTTCACACGCGCACGCCAATATTCGTTCCACGTTCTTCTTACACATAAACTCACTTTGTTAATCTATTTTAACTATCGCGCGCGCTCACACGTAAACACTCACATACGCACACACACTACACATAAACATACTGACCTTAGATCTAGATATCAATTAAGGTTAGTAGAATTACCTGGTTATGTTTTCTTTGGAGGTGCAGTAACACTGTTTTTGTATTTTTGACCAAATGTTTATTTTTATAACCATAGTTAGATATTTTTTGCTCGTAGGGTGGACCTAGAGATCTGTCATACAGGTTTCGAACCTAATATAGACTCCAGCTCTCACTAAGAAAATTTATATTATCATTATTTTAATACGTGAAAAGAATTATTTGTACCTCTTTTTACGAAAATTTCGCGAACGTACTCGAAGTAACGTGAATTTTGGAATATTTACAGTTTATATATAGAAGTGCAGAAAAATTAAAATTTTAAACAATATGTCTTACAACTTTAAAAATTACGTGAAAATGATTACCTGTATTAGTGATTACCTGTAAGTAAGTAAGTCTATACAATGACAGCTCAAGTTATACTGGCCAATGAAAAAATCATGTTTGATTTCGACCGCCAGGCGGTCTCTAGTTTATTTTAATACATGGAATTCCATGCTCTGTAAGCTACTGGACCTTATGAGAGAAATAAATGAAATAATATAAAAATATACTTACTTTGGCTTAGGTATGTAAAATGATTCTAGGTAATGAAAAATAAAAGTATCTAAGCATAGTAAGCTTGCTCTAGAATTCATAGTACAAGCTTCTTAGTTTGAGTCTAGAAACTTAGAGAGCAATGTGTAAAATGGTCAGAATATAATTATTATTATAACAAATTCCCTAGTTCAGAAAGGTACATTTTTAAACAGAATATCACAAGTTAAATAGCATAGTCAATCAGTACATACATACAAGTGTTTGTAGTCATATGCTGGCGTCAATCTCAAAAGGTGCAAACATTATCGAGTATATGACGAGCTCGGTGTCAAGCGATATCAGAGAACATTTTACTGAAAGCCTTCAAAGGCACCGATGTAATAACCGACCAAAAATACAACCTGAAAATATGTAACATTCTATTCCTCTAAGAAAAATGTGGGCAAGATAAAATTTAGTAAGAATTTTGGGAACGTGAAAGGTATTTCGCATTTCTAAGAGTTTTCTCTTTAATAGAAAATACTTTTGTCGTCAGATTTTATCATTTTTTTTTGTAACTACTATATAAATATTTTACTTAAGTAAAAAAAAGGATACAGGCTGTCTGATAGTGAGGGATTGCAAATACATACATGCAACACCAGTGGTGTAAACTTGTGTATTGCTAACCCTATCCCCCCTTCCCATAGATTGATAGAAACCCTAAACAATTGATGAAAAAAAAATAGTATGGTGCCTGACACCGACGTGGAAGGTCACCTCACCCGTCATAAAGGGCCTCCGTCGGGTCTGAAACTAGTTGGGCATCCCCGAAATACATAATTTTAAAAAATCTAGCCCAATAATCGTCTTTTTACACGCTTTATTAGCTTCACTTGTATGTTTGTTTGTATGTTTGTTTGTTTGTAACCGACTCTTTTGGGCGCGATTTTGACCCACTTTAAACGGCCAGATTTCATTAAAATTTTACACACCTGTCAAAAACATATAATAGTGCAAAATATGAATTTTCTATAAAAGCGTGTTTTTTAGTTTTTTAAACTATAATTATTTGGTATTATGGAAATTCTTACCCAGATCAAGAAGGCTGCAGGTCAAGCATAACTGATGTACCTTACATTCTTCTAAGGAAACTAGAAAACTTTAAGCAAAAACATAATAAATACTATCAAAATTTTAAACAGAATCGGAGGCCCAATTCGGTTTAAAAATTCAGTTATCCTAGTCAAGGTAAAGATCCTTCATAGCTAGAGTGGTTCTGTAAGCAGTTCTGCGCTCATCTTGGTGATGGTTCAGTTAGATACCAATTTGAGACTCCAGGATAAAGGTGCAATTCAACAGAGTCCAAAAACGTGTAGGGGCAAGGCTGTCGGACTATATGTCTCCCGGGAAATACACTTACAGAAAATAAATCCCAGATATAGATCCTCAGACCTTTCATGGGGAGGGGAATTGGATTAGCAACACACTGGAAATACTGCTTGTGTTCTCAGTATCTCTAAGCCACAGTTAACCACTTACCATCAGACGGGCCATGAGCAATAAGCTCTAAGCAATTAATTATAAAGTAACAAGCGACTTCAATTTTATGAGCGGTAGTTTTGTTGTGCTCTTCACTCTTAGAGTTATTTAAAAAAAATTCTAAGATTTGACAAAGCTGTTCAAAGAATATCTTTTTATTTTCTATTTATTAGCAATGAAAAATATTGTTACAATTTTATTACACCACCAACTATCAGCGAATCTCTGAATCATTTTGATCCATCCTAAGGTTGCCTGGAAGAGATTGCATCTAGCAACAAGGCCGCCCTTTGTACATTATCTGTTTCACACATGAATGTATGATACTTCTACTGTAACTATGGTGTACGAATAAAGTGTTATCTATCTATCTATCTATCTTTACCATTGCCTACGAGTTCATGGCCATCTGGTTGACTGATGACTATAAACCGTTAGGGTAGGTCAACAGTTCAAGTTCAGCATTCTATTGTAGTGAATCCAATGTAACCCAGAGCCTATTGTTAGTACGAACAACAGCTATGAATATGTGTACTTTAATACGTTCTATACTAATGGTACCTTGTCTTTATATACTGACTGTCTTAAGCCAATTGCCAAATACATTACTGATTTTGAAACTCAAGATGAAAGGTTAATCAGAGAAAGTACTCTAAGAAAAAAGTTGAAAAACCATTTCACAGCAACCTTAAATATAAAAGCATTGTGTGAAACTATTCAACTGCATACTAACAGAATTAAAAATAGAAATCTATAAGACACTGAAGATATTGGAAAAATGTTACTGTTGTCTGTGAATTAATTTACGGCTTTATCTTGTAATTGACATTGAAATCGTAGTGACAATAATGATAATTATGGACATGATTTGATAACTGTATGATTTTTTATTTCTTTTAACATAACAATTCTAACTGACGTTAAGTATTTCCATTTTTAATTTAATTTATTTTGTTTGAAATTATTTTTTGACATTTGATTATTAAAATTGTAACCAATTGTGAATGTTTAATGTAAGTCCTAAAAAAGAGCATTCTTTATTTGATATGCTTATATTGTAAATACTTTTTATAAATTGTTATATTCGGACATATTTTTAATAAATTGTTAATGAATTAAATAAACAAACAAAAGTAAAATAAGACAAAAATAAATATTTTATGACCTTTTGTGATCTTTTCAATTGACACATGTTAACCGCCTGTCTTTACCTAAGAGCAAATACCATGGATGTATGTAATAGTCATGTTTCATCTATACTAACTCTTATAAATATTGATGAAAGGTAACACTATGCTTAAACTTCTGGATATGAAGGACTGACATTAATAATAGTCATACTTTAGTAAAACTAAAAAAAACACGCTATATCGGCGAACCTAATTAAAAAGTAAAAAGAGTTGCACTATTTCCTTCCTGGTTTCTTCATCAGACTATCGTCACCAAGCCCAGTCTGTTGGACCCGCCGAAAAGAAACATATGAGCCCAAACTTGAGGGTTTACTGAAGAGTTCTACTATCTTACTGGCTCCTATGGTATTGTCGTCAAAACGTCATCACACTACATAGTTACATTTCGATACGACAATAAGAAGTAGGTAAAAAATTACTTCCAAGATTTATTTATATAATCAGTTAGTTACAACTACAAGTTTAGCTTTTTTGTGGGAGAGCCATGCTTCGGCACGTATGGGCCGGCTCGACTCCGCTCACTACCACGGCCTCACAGAAAACCGGCCGTGAAGCAATGCTTGCTTTGCATTTCGCCGCGTGAGTGAGGTTACCGGAGGCCCTAACCCTTTCCTCTCCCTTATTCCCATCCTTCCCCTCTCCCCCCTCTTCCCCCCTCCCCCTCTTCTCCTACTCCCACCTTAAAGGGCGGCAACGCACTTGTGACTCTCGAGTTGCAAGTGCCCATGGGCGGCGGTAGTCATTTACCATCAGGTGACCCGTCTGCTCGTTTGCCCCCTATACCATAAAAAAAAGCTAATAAAAAGCATGTTACGAAGAAGAAAACAAAAATAGTCAACGCCAGTAATGTTGTCATATCATTGGATTAATTGCTCTCTAAACATTTAATCCTCTGTGACCTGGTAAATTTAACTTAGAACTTTTAATCCGTTGTTTTGCTGTTTCATTCCACTAAGCTGTATTCTTAGTAACGAGGCACGTACTTGACAAAGTTTTTATGTATTGAAAATTAATTATAACTGGCTTCAGAAGCTCAATGCAAATGATCGCATGTTAAATTTTTACGACCTGGCAGCTTTTTAAACATAAGAAAACCTTTAAAATTGTAGAGTACAAGAAATATTTGCATGAATTAAAACTACCATATAGCGATAACCACCGATAAAAGAAAACCGCAATTAAACGTGAGTGCAGACAACAGAGCTACAATTGGGGGACAGAAATTGCAATCCGTTTGTGAAACTGTTAGTGTTTTGTTAATTTTTTAATTTATTTATTTTATTTATAATCTACAATTGGTAGGCTACTTGGCAGACTGTGTTGAGGAGTACAATGCCGCTCCCATAAGGTTTTTAATTTTAATTTTTTCGTCGCATTTTCTCAATTTTATTATTAGTTTTGTGTAGTGTGTGTTTGAGCGAGAGTATCTACATGCGATGTGTATGTTTGTCTGTGTGCATGGATGTGTATTTATTTAGCTAGGAATAATTTTGTTTCGTTTTAACTAAAACTTATTAGCAATTTTGTAACAGTATTTTAGCAATGATGATGTGCAAAAATTGCCTGTGTTGGCTATATATGGGTTCACAAGTGATGGAATTTTGCAACTTTTAAACAACTTGCTTGTATAAAAAGTTTGCTGTTTAAACAGGGAAAGGCTTCTACTGTCTCACAGAATTTTCCGTCGTCTTATTGGTGAGGCTTGTTTCGTGTATCTGACGTGAAAGAGATCGCTCGCTCCTCATGGATGTGTTTAGAAAGGAGATATGTTGACAGTATACTTATGCATCGTCGTGAAGGACTGGGTTATTGTAGTTGACGTCTGTGAGAGTAACTTTATCGTTGTCAAAGTTAAATCGCGGTAACGAACTCGTGAAATCGAAGCGCAGGCAACAGTATCTGATATTTTTAGCCCTGCTATGTTGTGATAAGGGTTATGTGTTTGACCTGTATGTATGTGTGTGTATGTATGTACCTACGTCCATTTCTTTGTTTCGTGTAACTACTAAAAGAATAAACCGTTTTTAATAAATTATAAGTCGTTAGTTTCGTCTTGGTGGCGCAAATGTCACTGAATGCTATTAACTTAAATGTTTTTTAGTTAGTATATTTAACGCAGTCGGGTTTTTTGTTTCATTTAATGATTTTTTGTTAAATAAACATCATCAGCATATAAATAATTATTTCTTAACACTAGTAATTAAGCAAATTATAATGAACTTATTGTATGACATTATTCGTCGATATTATTTTTGTAGAAACAACATGCTGCCCTTTATTAATGATACTATTTTGTTTGAAAGGGAATACCTACAGGCAGATCCAAAATATAATTAAATAATATCCCGACGATTAGTCATAGTTTCTAGTTGTATGACTTTTTTGATGATCCCGGGTGCCATACAAACATCTGTGGCATTCGTTACGGGTGGTGGGGGCCCTAAAAGTCAGGCAACCTGTCTAACTACAGAACTTCCTACCAGAAGTACCTACTTGGGTTGTGGAGGTCTGATAGCACTCGCTTCGGGTAAAATATCAAAGTTCGGCCGTATCGTAATTAGACTTAAAACCGACCCCAACTTAGTTGGGAAAGGGCACGGAGGAGGATTTATTCTTCTAGCCACTTTATTTTTTATTTTTAATCAATACTAGTTATCGGTTATCAGATTTTGCTAACTAACACATATACACTTGAAAACCTAGATCCGTGAATCATTACAGGTAAGATTAAGTGGTTGTTTCGGGTAAGCCAGAGGTTGCTTCAACCCTTAAATACCTTATCAGTCCCAAAACCAGTCGGGCTTTTCTGAAACACACATGTGACTAAAACACACACGTACTTATTCCATCAGTGATCCAGAATCTACGAGTGCGGACACGGGCTAATGTTAGTCCTCAATAATGTTGTAAATGTGAGAGTGAGTTTGTTTTTTTGTTTGTCATGCCTTAATTACTCAAACGATCATCATGAAATTACGCGTTCACGTGGCGAGGAGTACAGAATGAACATTGGGTACATTTTATCTAGAAAACACACGAGACATAGAGAAGTAAGTTTTACGCGAACGAAACCGTGGGCAGAAGCTTGTACAAAGTAATAATTATCTTTTAAAAAAAGTATCACCGACTTCAATGCGCCTCAAAATACCCAAATCGCTTCAAGTGTACCTATAAAATTTGAAGAGTTCCCTCGATTTTTTCAGGATCCCATCATCAGGTCCTGACCTGATGACCATGGGACTACCTGGGAAGTATACCTTTCAAACAAAAGAAGAATTTTTCAAATCAGTCCAGGCGTCTTTCAGTAATCGGTGAACATATAGAAAAAGAAAAAAAAATATATATACAGTGGAACATAGAACCTCCTCCTTTTTTGAATTCGGTTAAAAAGTAAAGTAAAGGAAGTAATACAAATAAATAATGCAACTACACTGTTGTAACTAACCTATGCTTAGTCGTGGATCCTGAATGTAGATAAATTTTTATTTATGTCTGTCCGATTTTTGCATTTCATATATCAAAGCATTTTCCTCCGAAGTTCCAAAAGTTTTTATGCTACCTTTTGGCCGCTACATGAAATGAATGAATGTTAGTAACATGAAACGAAAAAAATGTAAATAGAAACATGAATTCGAGCTCTCTTTGTATGTAATAAATATGAAATGAATGAATACAAAACCCATCAAATAATAGGTTCTATATTTGCGGATTTAAAATGATACTTCAACATGAAAGGATTCATTTATTTCTGTTTGCCCATTGAATTATGCATTGCTACACTTATGAATGGCATTTTCGGGTATTTGTACATGATTTTTAGGGTTCCGTTCCTCAAAAGGAAAAAAAGGAGCCCTTATACGATCAAGCTTCTAAGTCAATGCAATCAAAAGATACGGTCATTTAAGCTTTAGCTATGATCAAATTTGAAGATTTCGCAGGCAAATCAAAACCTATAGGCAGTAACCCTATAGGTATATTCTAAAAATACTCTTCCATACATCGATGTGTTTATGTGAGAAATGTCCCATTGACCTAGAATCATGAAATTTGGTAAGAAGCAAGGTCTAGCCCAAGTAAAGGAAAAAATCCGAAAATTGTTATTTTGTTGTTATATCGCATAAAAAAAATGTTTTTGTGATTACACATTAAATTATAAACAAATTAAATTATAAAATATCCAAATTAAATATGTATATTCAAATTAAATAATTAAATTATATTTTGCGGTCGGAAAGTTAACTTTTTCGTACATCGATGTACGGGAGAGTACTTTTAGAACCGCAAAGTTAAGTTTGTCTTTCGGAAAAGATGGGCAAAAATCTTCGAGGATTGGTTCCCAAGATAAACGTATTATCTACCTTACTTTTGTTAAGTCAGACTCGCACTTGTCCTGTTTTTTTAGGATGAGTTTACCTTTGGCATCCGTAGTAATTGATTTTAATATTATTACAATGCTAGTTGTTTAGAAGTAAGAGTATTTGTCCTATGTGTAACGAATTGATAAGAAAATGTATGATTTTACATGTGAGAACTGTGTAGTCACAAGTATTAAGTTAATTTTCTATGTTGCCTAGCAGCTCTGTGATTTTCTTTTTCATTTTAGAACAATATTATCTTACATTGTCCTCACATCAAATTGCGCTTATAAGCAAAGAAAAAGAGTGTCCTTGGAGTTTCTTGCCTGTTCTTCTCCATAAGATCTACGTTTTGGAACAGGCAATTAGCTTCACGACCGACTTATACTGACTGACTCCTCCTGACAATTCAAAAATACCTACAATGGGTTTCCTTGAAATAAATAAATTTGATTTTGATTTATGAGATTGTGAAAAGGTTTTGGAACTTGTTTAGCGAATCCCTGGAACTGAGACTGGACAGATTAATAGTATGTATTTTTACCTACAAATAGAATTTTCAAATTAAATGTTTTAATTTAGTTGTTTAAAAGGTATCAATAAAGGGATAGTGTAATAATTCAACTCTAGGAGCCATACATGGACATCTTACATCAAACATAACATCATTAACAGAGTGCGTTCCTATTGGTCTAGTGGTTAGTGATTCTAATTACTGAGTCAGAGGTCGTAGGTTCGACTCCCAACCGGGACAAATAATTGTGTGATTGGAAATTTGGAACACCCAGACATAGAACAAAATATCATAATTTGTTCTATGTCTGAATGTTCCAAACAAGTTTACGGTTTGCCTTATGGAAGTCTTGTTATTTTTATGAATGTGTTGTTTATATCGTCATAACGTTCCTGAATTCTACTCGTACGTCTTTTAATAACTAAGTGTTTTCAAAAAGTAGAAAAGTATATTAATTAAACAGTAGCATTAACTGTATGTAATTCATAAATAAATTGACTTGAGTACTAGTACAAGTATTTAACTGGAAATCATTTGTATTATTTATGGCTTGTAGGTAATTAAAAACATATTTATGTGGACTTATTATTATGAATTAATATTTTTTAATGTCTAACATGTTTAATTATTAAAGATATACGATTGTAGTCCGTGTATGCTTCGAGAAAGTGCGACTAGTGTTGGAACTGATAAAGTCCCTGTCATATTAAGAGCAGCGGTTGACACTGACGCGACAGGTCACTTCGCTCCTTAATAACGACTTCTGTCGGGCTCAGTACTATACTTCCTCGAAACACACACGTAAATACAACCGGTAAGTCTTTAATAAAAATGAATATCATCCCAGAAGTTATTATTCCGTCTTCCTTCACCATCCTTCCGACTCTTCTGTATTACTCTAACTTAGGTTGGCTTTATTTTGACACACAACATGGTAGTCAAACTGTTGGGTGTAATGATTACATTAGATGTTTCCATTGCATTTTTTTTGTTTAATATTATTCAAGAAACTAAAACAGATCAAGCGTGATAGCTTGTGCCATGGTAAGGTTTGTAAAAGCCTCATTGTATTGGTTAGTGACCGATGTAGTCAGATCTTTAAAGATAGGAGACGTTATTTTATGATATTCTAGAATTTAAACATCACAGAAATCAAAAAGTTTGTTAAACGAAGACCTTTTACGTACAGATAAAACATAGTCAAACCAATCTTAAGCCCACAGATAAAGTTGAAAAGAAAGAAGTTAATAAAAAAACTTGGCATTCGCGGTGAGCAAGGCTCCACCGAGCAGAATTCCAAGAATCATTAATTAAAAAAGTTTGCGAGCGCAATATTGGTGCGTGAACCATCCTTATGATAAAAATAATCAACCTTATTATGATGAGAAAAGGTAAAATTTTAGATAATTAAAGATTAATAATTTAAGATGAGGAGGTGATAAAGAGGCTTGATGGAATACAAGTTTTCAATTATGAGATACCATTGTGATACAATTATAGATGTAACGTTACAGATGACAGGAAACGCGGTTTATGATACGTTTTATATTTTCTACAAACATTCCATAGGATGAAGTATCCATCCTTTGTATGTGATTTCATATCATAATAGGTAATTGCAGTTATTTTAACAATTAATTCCTCGCTCATGTGTTCCCTAAATCTGTAATTCTGTAGAGTGTATTAAAATATTTCAATAAAAAGTGAACAGGTTTCTGTTGAATAGGCGTGTCTTATTTCTGCCTTCATCGTCAATTTCCATCGGGGGAAATGGAAGATAAACGCCTATTACAATTTTACTATCGATAAAAATAATTATACCTACACTTTACGTACAACACAAATTCAAAGAAGTTTCCTTCTGCAGACCATCAAATTGTGAAGTAACCGACCTATCTGTCTGCTGGACCTTGGTTTAAGGTTCTTTAAGATGGGCTTCACAAGTTTTTACAGGGGTACTAACCTGACAGCCCTAATATTAAAAACGTTTATACAGTACGTGCCCGAATTCAATGCAGTCGGGGTCTGAGGTGGCGGGCGGTAGCATCTCCCCCCGCCACCCGAAAACCTTGCCACGCACACTCATAGTATGGTGCTGTCCTTTACACTATCTAGCGCATTCCTGAGCTTTGCATTCAACCCGCGTGACTATTGTTGTTAGCGACGCGATACAGGTGTATATATTATTGTGTATATTTGTAATTTTGTAAAATGTAACTAATCTATTTGTATTTAAAAACCACTAACAAGTAGGTAGACAATAATATGTATATGATTTGTAAGAGGGCGAGCGAGTGGTGAAGCAGGCGCGGAAGGGTAAGGTGGTACTGGCCACCACCCTCCATTTTTGAATTATATAGTCTAACGATATATCCGCCGCACGTCACGCGCGTTCTCTGCCGTAAACTTAGAAAATAAACCTTCTCCCAGTTAAAAATCGCCGTTTATCTGCAACACCCCTATTGTGAACCTTTTCAATTGTAGTTACCTAAAGTTGACTATTATATTTCCATCTTGCGGTCACTGCTAATTGTTATCTTAACGTTAGCTGTAAATGTCGAGTATTATCATAACGCAATAGTTAAGCATCGTAGTCAAGCTTCTCCATATATAAGATAAACACGTTATTGCATTCTAAAAATAGAATAGAATATAGTAATACACTAGTATGGTTACAGTAGTAAAGTAGGCGGTCTTATCGCAGTTTGCGATGTCTTACAGACAACCTTTATACTGTGTATGTAATTTGGGGCACATATCTGTGTTATAATAACTAAATAACTAAAAATAGAAACTCACTAACCAACATTTATTGTGCTGAAAGTGTGATTTGGATGTACAAATGACCTAAAGAGACGTACAGAAGCAGAAAGTCGCTGGATGAAGGTAGCGGAAGCTCTGTCTTTTTGAAAGTTTAAAGGAGATAACGTCGCTTTTATTCATGTCGCATTGTAATGATTAATGTCGTGGTGCATTAAGATATCAATTTGCTCCATAATTTAAGTATTTTAGCACTTGTGACTTATATTTTATACTTTAAGGAGTCAAACAGTAAACAAAGTCTTTATGAAAATAAAGCAGTTTTATTATATTTTTTTTTATATTATAGGGGGCAAACGAGCAGAATTTTCCTCAAACATTTCCTCTTCGGAAGCGAATAAGAAATTCTTTTCTTGGTTGTACCGTAATGTTATGAAACAATATTTGGAAGTTGGGCTTCATCAATCAATTAATATCGAGTATTTGAGGTAAAGTCGAACAAGAACAAAGTTTTCTACCTTTTAGCATCTTTCCATCTTCATCTTTCTTTCTTTATTCATCTTCAGTTTTTATTCCTAATGTGTAAGTTAATATAAACCAGCTGTTCTCCAATTAGTTTAAGTTGGTCATATATTTCACAATATTTTATTAATGCGGAAAATAAATGTCAACTGTACACAGTACCTACTATTAGTCTGGCAGTAAACTTATTTATTTAAACATAATATATAAATTGCCACAAAAATGAAATGATGTTCTTTGGTAATTGCGTCACTCGGGAATATTAACCTTATTGATATATTAAATTATATCAACAAGGTTTCCAGCAGCTCACAAAGCATAAGGTAGTGAAAATGTTTGGAACTAAATTATCCCTCCTTTTGGATAGATTTTGTTTAAATTGGGTACACAAAGAGATTGTAACCTGGAGTATCATACTCGTATACTCTAAGGGTTGACCCATTTTTGGTTTTGTTCGTGTGGAAATCCTAGCGCCTGCAAAACTGCGGGCCCGATTGCGTCACACCCAAGCGGAGCAAACCGTCAGTGTGTGCAGAGCCTAGTCCTCACTGCAGTCGCAGTGGTGATAGGCGGGACTCAATACCCTCCTAGCAACCGAGTGCAGATACTTCCCGAAGCAGCCGTGCCTGAAAAGAGAAAGAAACCTGCGTCAGTCGGAAGGAAAGGGTCCTGCGCTACCGCCCTGCTCACTCTACGACGACTGGCTGGAGCACCTCCACGGTGGCAAAGCCGGCACGTGGAGTCTCCAACCGGGATAACCAACGAGCCATCGTGGCTCGGCGAGCGGCCTTAGGGCATTCGCGTACAACTTCAGGTGGGGCCCGACTGCCGCTTCCCGCCCGGAACTCAACCGTCCGCCGGGGGAGACCTGGCCATACTCCAACAATGCTAACGAAGCCACAGGCGAAAGCTAGTATTAAGTAAATTTGATAACATTCATAATAACTATGTACCTATGTCGTAATACGCGAATCATAATCTAAAAAAGGAAAAAAAATGTCTTTCATTCCATCGAATATTAAATACTAGAAATCTATCCTACGGAATGCGTACATTTTTCCGGGAAATTTTAGACCATAATCTATATTTGTACCAAATAAAATCCAGATGCGTTCATCCTTTTTGCATTAAGAGGAACAAACATCCATCCATCAGTCCTCACAAACTTTCGCCTTTATAATATCAGTAAGATGTTCTAAGCCAATGTATTTTATTTTTTGCTTCAATCGACTACCATGGTACTTTACTTCACATCACTTTTATTCAACTCCAACGAAAATTGACATAGGAAATGGACAGCAAAATTATTTTCCAATATCGAAAAAATGGGCTATCTTTCACTCAGAAACGTGTAATGGCTTTGGCAATAAAAAAGGTTACATTTCGAATGACTAGGACGACAATATTATTTTAAGCTGAATTCTATTTTTATTTATAGAAGTTTATTCACCTGGGTCACACAAGCCTAGTTTTCTTCTTACACTCTCCAGTTAAGCTGAATACATGTGTTACGAGAGGATTAATTTGATTGGCTTTATTAACGATGTATGTTTGAATTCATTCCGGGATGCATGAAACCTATGCAGACGCGTAGAACGTCAACGCGCTAGGTCGCTTTACGCCTTGATAAATAGCCCTTGTATGGCTAAAGTACGAGTATCTATACATATCATAATTCTCATAATTAGCTTTTGACTAAATGTTTCTAACACGGTACTTTTATCAAAAAATCAAATGGGTGGGCTGATTTCCACTGATTTCTTCCAGAAATTTGATTGATACTTTTATTTTGGGAAAAGCATTAGGAGGAAGTCGAGTCAAGTCTACATATCCGACATATCATCAAAGGGTCGGGAAATCGCTAATATCGCCGCATGTAATTTATGGACCCCGTAACACTTTTTGAAGATTGCGAACGATTGTGTGTATAATTCGTTGTTATGTGTAGCCTACAAAAGTTGCAACGAGTGTATTTTACAGAAGTTTGAACAATTATCACTACATCACTTACCAGCTGCTTTTAAAATCGCCATTTTGTTTCGTTTTCTACAAGATGTTAAGGTTCCCCAACCAACGCTTCGCATTGAAAGCGTTTGTTAAAAGAGTGACTTGTCTACAGTTTCAAAGTTCCTTACGCTTAATAGTGTGGTATTTCTTTAGCTTATGTCAACCTCTCACAATCATTTTTCTATTCTATTGTCGTTATAGAAAATAAAAAGGCACTTGTCGAAGCCACAGTTTCATGCAAAAACAATGCGATATTATATGCCAGTTCTACCAGTAAATAAAACAATATAATTTGATGACATATTTTGTAAATGGCATATATTTAAATATTCATCAGATCCATCCAGAAGGTATACTTTATTCCTTTGTTTTCTTTTGAATTTTCTAAAGAATCTTGGAAGCGACTTATCAAATTTGCATTTGTTAAATGGTTTTCGATTAAGCTTGATCCTGAGGTGTTCGTTGTACCAACATTGCAAAATAAGTTATATCAAATCAATATTTTTTTGGCGTTTGAAATGGAAATTATCGGGATTAATCACCTGTCGTCAAAATAACACCATTGAGCACAGAGTATATTTTACACAGAGCAAAGTCAAATGCTTATTATTTGTTTTGAGACATTTAATCAATAATTAAAGGATATGGGTACAAAGGATACTGGACCCGGCGTACCTATCAAATGAACATTTTTTTTTTTTTTTTTTCTTCTCACCATCACTCATTAATACAATATTAATATACATCACAGCAATAGCTAACATTAAAACAGCAACTGTGAGAGGACTGGTGTCTGAATTAGGGGTGAGCCTGTAGCTCAGATCACCAAGGCACTCACCCCGCTGTAATTTAAAACTGTTGAAATGTTGATATAATTACTACTAATAATACTATTTACATAATAAAAATATAAGAAAAGATAAACAACAAATTTAAAGCAACTGGCCGAATCACTCAAAAAAATTTATGTTTTCCGCATGTGTGAATATTTGGATGAGTGAATGTTTGAATGAGTGAGTGATGCGTGTCTATTTTGCGCAATTGTGTAAGATTATGAATATGTGTAATTTAATTTATTAGCAAATTGGTACTTGATATAATGAAATTAAATAGTAAATATGATACCTTGAAAGTACAAAACATGACGGCAATTAATCGGTGGCTGACAGTAGATGAATGCGGACTGCCCAAGACCGGTATAGTTGGCGCTCCTTGGGGGAGACCTTCGTTTAGAACTGGACGGCGATAGACTGATTCTGAAAAAAAAAAAATTAGAGCATGTTGTATTTGTACGTTAAAATTATACCATAGCTATATATATATACATTGTCTCGTATTCACTGTCCATACCACAGTGAGTACGAGATAATCACGCACGTCAGTCAGTATTGCGTGAATCACGGGCACGAGCAGCCGTGTTAGCTTGCATATCTTTATTGAGTTGCCAAGGCAGTGAAGTATTCATATGTACGTGTATTATACCTAGTAATATACAACAGAGAATTATATTTTTAATTTAATTGTAAAATGCTTTATAAAAAAGGTTCTTTGATTCAATAAATTATTATTATTATTATAATTGCAGTGTGGCGCCTAACACCATCGCGGCAGGTCGCTTCAGTCTTTGATGAAGGACCCCCGTCGGGTCCATAATTAGTCGGGCATCCCCGAAATACACACGTGAGTAAAATCGTTTCTTTCATAAATTTCAATTCTACCAGGCACCTATTAAAATTCCTATCCAATAAAGCTCCAAATATTCTACACATAACACAACCTTATGTTGTAGTGTTTCTAAAGCATTACCCAAAAAATAAGGGTTCATGGATGTACATTTATGTGACTTTCTTTATTCCACCGTACTTCTAAATGCCTGAACAGGTTTGGAGGTGTGGGGTATGGTTAAAATCCTTACAAGCCCTCGAGCGACAACGGGAAAAAATTTGGTGAAAAAAAACTTCAATTCGTTTTTTGGCAGGGCAGTTGTTTTTTTTTTTTAATTACTATGTAACAGCATTATTATGTAGGGTGAACCTACTACCCTAGTTATAAGCTAACTTCTTTGACTGCCAATAAATTTTAATGTTATTATCTGTCTAATCTTAATCTAATAGCAAAACAAAAAACTTCTAATTGGATTAACCAAATATCCTACAAATTTGTACGGATGTTTCCACAGTTCCCGCTTGGTGTGCAAAACTCTTTTTCTTTTTATGTGAACACGGAATGAGTCGTACCGGCAATTGCTGTAATTCACGTGAAAAGTTAGGAACTGTTACATGGAACCAATCTTTGCGCATTTCCGAAAGAACATTCTTTGGATGAATAATAGTTGGGTATGTGTTATTCAAACATAATGGCTATGGTGTTATGTCTATAAAATACTGGCTAGTTTTAAAACAGCGTTCTAGAAATTAGGTCTTGATAAGGAAAAAAAAGTAAAACTGAAATTGAAAACAGCCTGAATAACGCTACAAAAACATAAGCTTAAGTGCGTTATAAATATATTTCCTGTAAACTAAAAAAAATTTCATATGGTGTATTGTGTATCACATAAAAGTTAGAAAGAACTTCTGCAGAAAGGAAACGAATCTGGGTCACCCGGGACGGGGACTTTATAAAATATCCATGTTATGTGCGGAAAATGTTTAAATAAATATTATAATATCGCTGGTGAATGTAAACAAAAACCGAAACTATTAAGTAAACTAAGAAGTTTGAGCGACAGTAACTTTTAAACATTCACGTTTCATGATAATATAATCAACCATGGCCAGTGTAACATAGTCGAAACGTCAGGCAAATCAAAGGTATGTAACACCTTTTAAATACGTGATTGCGTTCCCGTCGGCATTGAAGTATGGGTTACGTGAAGGTTAGCATATGTCAAATGTCAAAGATTTCGGCTTAAGCAGAACTAAGGATTTTTCACTAAAGAAGACGCTGTATTGACTGACCCGTTGATTACACTTCTGAATATCCTTCGTACCGAGTAAGTATACTTTGGTACCTACTTCGTAGCCAAATCAATCAGGATTGTCGCAGTCCAAGTTACAGGTAGAGATTATACATAGTGATATTATATATCGTAAAAAAAAAACAAAACCAGAGTCAAAAAGTAGACAAATATTCTGGTTTAGTTAATTTTGTTGTTAGTGAGTTTGTTTTATATACACAAGAACAAATAATACAGAATCGGCTCAGGTTTGCTGTAGAATTTGCATAGAGAAAACGTGAATTTTGGTATACCAAGTTCACCTGCGTACTTGGACGTTGTTGATCAATTAACTCGGACAATACAATGACATGTTACGGTTGTGTGTTCACACCACGTCGGTCAGTTACTACAACTGGATTTATACCTAAGTTTAATCAGATCATAGGTAATAGGGTCACTTCCTATTACTTTACTTTTCAATTTGGAAAACAGTTCTCATGAAATTAAGTGTTACTTTTAAAATTGAAATTTGTAACTTTGAAAATAAAAAACCGTAACTATTTTTACGTTTGTTTTTATTTCTTGATTGTCAAATTAATAATATTAAAAGTAAATGATTTGATGATAGCAACGTATGACATCACAATTGTAAACAGAATCAAGCGTTCTGACGTTTAATAAATACATAGTCATTTGAATCGCCAGTCAACTATCGTATTGTGAATTTATAAAAACATAAATAAAAAAAAAAAAAAACTGCTGACTCAAAAATTTCTTCAAGAGTAGAAAAGAGCTGATGGTCTTCGAATGGCTGAACAGATTTTTCAATTAAAACTAAAAACCTCTTGATCAAGTCACCGTAAATAGTGTTGTAGAAATATGATGCCATTGACAGACAGACAGACACACAGATGCAGACGTTAACGCGCTTGTGACTCTTGAGTTGCTGATGTTCATAGGCTGCGGTAGTCACTTACCATCGGGTGACCCGTCTCCTCGTTTGCCCCCTTTACCATGTAAAAATTCATGTAACCTATTGCTTGGAGAAAAAGAAATAGTCAATAACACTCACATATTACTAGTATATTTGTTATGTTTCAACGTTAAGTGCTTTCTTAAGAAAAGGAGTTTACATTGTTAAAGAACCTTTAAAAAACCCATTACTTTGAACTTCAAATAAGCTTAACATTTTCAATAGCAATTTCGCTGAAAAAATCATCTTTGTTGGAATATGATTCAGGGCTAATTTCCCTAAAGGTTAGCGATTTCCTCCCATAATTCCATTGAGTCATAGAACGAGGAAATTTATCAGAAAAAATATTTCAACTTTAATGGAGTCACGCTTAGGAAATTGTCGAGATGTTCCGGACGTTTTTAATCAGCACGATTGACAGGTATTTAATGGCAAAGCTGTGGTGACTTTAATTTATTTTGTAATTTAGAAACTTCTCAGTGGGGCTTGAACCCACAAACTTCATCATAAAAGATTCTTCTGGAATGTTTAATACGTATATATTTTTAAATTACTACCTCTTGCCCCCGATTTCCTTCGCGTGGAAGTTTTGGTGAAATCTATCCCGCGGGAACCGTACATTTTTTTCGGAATAAATAGTAGCCTATGTGCTATTTTTATTGTATTTAATGGTACTGCGTCGCAAACTGTTTGCATCAGCGGGGTCCTTGCGACGACTACGCATTTTCCTGCCGACTGTCACCAAAATTGCGTTTGCACAATCCCTCTTTCTTCCTATACTCGACTATGCCGATGTCAACTATCACGAAATTACAGAGGAGCAACTCGACAAACTTGAGCTCCTGCAAAATTGTTGTATTGGATTTATATTTGGTTTAGGCAAACCACGTATCAGAATTTCACATTTTGCTCAAGTGGCTCCCGATTCTCCTTCGACGGAATACTCACATTCTCACTATACTTTATAATATTATTTTTAATCCATGTACTCCAGCTTCTCTAAAGAAACGATTTTGCATTAAAAAAAAGGGTTCAGGAATATTACTTGGCTTTTTAATTTCTCCTTTTTTCCACTTCTGCATTAATTATAATTACATATTTAATATTATAAATCTAAAAGTATATAGCTACATATGTATGAATAATACGTATTTTTATGTATGTATATAGTGTTTATGTTGCTTGAAATTTTGATTCCTCTCAACTAAAATGCGTTTTTCTCTCTATTTCTTCTGCACACCAAAACTACCCGTTGGTTTGTTTTTTGTATTTTACAATTTTTATCCATCCTAAGGTTGCCGGGAAGAAACTGCATTTAGCGATAAGGCCGCCCTTTGTACATATCAATTCTGAATACTCACTGTCACCTTTCTTGTAATAGTGTACAATAAAGTTTTTTCTATTTTCTTCTATTCCAGACTATATTATATCTCTATGCTAAATTTCATACAGATTCGTTCAGCCTTTTTTTGCGTGAAAGAATAACAAACATCATTAAAAGCAAGCAAGTAAAGCATTTGGTTGCAACGTTGGGGTCGTGCATAAATGTCTATTTGCATTGGTCTGAGTGTATCTATGTATACTTATATAACGACCGCTGCTCTGAGTCTTCATTCTCGCGCTCATCAGAATGTGGGTCTGACATGAGGGAATTGCCGAAATCATCACACGTTATTGTCCAGTACAATAATCTTTATTACTACACCACATAACCTTTACAAAATCACCGATGATGTTCACAATAATTTAGGATTAAACTCACATGGAATGCAGTGAGGTGAGTTGTAATGCAACCCACCATTTTGCTGTTCTCGTTAGCTTAAACTGTGAACACATGACAACTAAAAACACTCAAGTGACAACTAAAGAGCTGATGATCTTCGAACGGCTGAACAGATTTTCTGCCTAAAAACACTCTATTAAGTCACCTTTCAAATAAAATCATAATTTCATAAAAATGCATTCATCAGTTTGGGAGTTATGATGCCACAGACATACACGCGTTAATCTTATAACACCCCTACTTTTTGCGTCGTTGCTTAAAAATACATTTTCGTTTAAATTACGTCAGATGTTCTTAATAAGGTTCGCTCAAAGACCCTACTCAGAAAATAGACATTGGATCGATAATACAATTAGGTACCGATTAGCTTAAAGGTGAACACCCACATACCAACATACACTGTGTTAACATCGATTCGAGCTAATCGTGTAACGTGGGAATATTTCTTACCAGCTTTTCCCCACAGTTTCAACAGCGTTTGTGGCCTCAGCTCCACTCCTAAGTTTGTAGAGTGGTGTTAAAAAGCCCATAAACTTCTTCAGAAAATTGGCCACTAAATCCAAAAATAATTTCTCAAATCCAAACGGTTGTTCCAGAGATTAGGGCGTTTAGGCAAAATATAAACTAGTAAGCTTTATTATATTAGAATAGATAAGAATACTCTGTCATTAAATGTAGCCGTTTGTTAGGAATATCTTCTATTTTGTACCGTTATAAAAACATATTGCAAGGACACCGCAAGTAGAATAGAGAAATGGTTCTGTTAGCATTAAAGGATAATTTCTACGACTATTTGTCTCTTGCTAAGAGATTTAATTATTACAATAGACTTGTCGTTATCTGGAGTTCTGGACAAACGATTTGTAATATCCATAATTATAGAATGGTAAAATTAAAAACACACTTTAATGTCGAACAGAATTAAAAAGTAAAAAAGAGTTCCTATCATTAGACAGTCGTGACTAGAAGGGTTTACTAGGAGCCACAAGAGTTTCACATCCACGTCCTTTACATGTCTCGTGTTGTTGTAAGAAATACCATTTTCTATAGGATTGACTTCGATTTAACTTTCCAAACGTGATATAAATTCATATTTCATTTGCAAACTAGGAAAAATGTTGTCAGGGTTACAGAAAAGGACATAGGGTAATTTTCATCTTGAAAACATGTACTCGTCCCGACGAATAGAAAAATCACTTTTACGCGAGCAAGCGATCGTGGGTGATGGTAGTCACCCCATAAAAAAGTGCTTTTTTCTATGGAATGAAAACGATTACAAACAAATTTATTGGAAATCGACAGGACAACGTCTGTGGGATCAGCTAGAACCTACACTACTAAAATGAATTGCAATCATCTCGAGACACATAACATACCTGCTGGTAAAGTTAGGTCACGTAATCTATTACAAAAGTAGACTCCTAAAAAAAGTTAAGAGTCAATTCTTAGCATACGACGTCCTTTTTATCTCGACCCCCATTAAACGTAACAAGCCGATAAAATATTCATGTTGTGAGATTCGATCCTCTGTTAGATGCTGTAATATGATTAGTTCGTATAAGTAAGAATGTCTTTGCTCAGTTTAGGGATAATAGGACCCATTTAAGAGCATTTTCTTTTCATGTTTAAGATACATTCTTTTCATTATTAAAATAAGATTGAAGTTGATTTGATCCCTGATTCTTCTATGGACAAGGAGTGAAGTTCTATTTTATATAAACTAAGTCAAAAATAATGAAGAGAGCGTTCTCCTCGGCCTCTCCAACTAATGCAATTTGTCATGATCATGATTTCAATCTCTGGTTCCATATGGGGTGCTGTTTTCAGCTCTATGCAGAGAGAGAGAGAGAGATACGAGCATCTGTATTTTGAGTTACTTTTGTACATAATGCTTTAACTTTATACAAAAATACACCTGAGACACAGATTTTAAATGTCAAAATGGAAAGTTTTTCTATTAATTGTTGTCAGTAGCTAGAAAACCGGCTCACTGAATGAGTCAAAGAAGCTAATGCTTTCTTTGGGACTTTTTACTTTACATTCCAACGAAGCGACGCGGCGGCGATGCAATTTTTTGGGCGACAATAATCACCAGTTGGTATTTAGATGTTTTACATCACGTAAATAATATATGATAGATAGATAGATAGATAGATATACTCTTTATTGTACACAGAGCAGATTACAATATTTTCTTATATCTAGATACTTACTAGCTAATGCTATGTACAATTGGCGACCTTATCGCAATTTGCGATCTCTTCCAGGCAACCATTGGATGGATAGAGAAACACACATGAAAAGAGGGCTGCAGTGTACATGGAGCCAATGTAATAATTATTAAATAATACATAAGTACTAATTAAAGAAACTAACTATAAATATATATTAATAGTTTGCAAATGAATATCATGATCGGTATACAAATACATACATACATACACACTCATGAACACATAAACAATGCATAACAGATACGGAGATACATAATAAATACATAATAGTACCAAGTATGTCACGATTCACAGAGAAATATAGTGATCTTTCACTAGTTTTTTAAAATTTGTCAATGTTTGTGCACGTCTGATGGCCAGTGGCAGCTCATTCCATAGGCGGACAGCCTTTACAGTGAAAGATTTGTCCATAAACTTGGTGGTATGTGTCGGCATTTTTAACCTAAGATTCTCAGACGACCTCAGGAACCTTGAATGCGTATTATGCAAAAATACGAAACGTTTTTTGATCTGATTGATATATGATTAACTATATTGATGTACTCAAAATATACTCGTTTTAAATTCAAACCATGTTCGATATAATCGGAATTCTTTATTGTCTAGTGTTTAAATTAAAGCTTTGTCGAGCAAATGACATCGTTTAACTGAGACATTTACTTAGTGTAAATGCTCGTTTTATTTTAGAGTTTGGCAAACGAAATAGCACAATAGATGTAAAATGTTAATTTGAGAACGTCGGTGCTAAAATAAACCGCAGTAAAATCCTCGGTAATAGTTTGATTCGTCGCCAAATACTGCTTTGTTGAATAAATACGCTTGGCTTATTTTTGGAGATAAAAGCTTTGGTATAGCGTTGGCGTTTAAATATTAAATGAAGTCCGGAAAATCCTATTTGTTTCGAATTTCGAACATTTCAGTTGTATGATCTTATTTCAAATTAATAACTAAGTTTAATTGGTTAATGAGAAAAACATTGATATACCTTCCCAGAGAATAGGTATGTAGTGATGTTTACTGAATGTCGAGATGTATTATAAAGTGTGAAAAAAGAACTTTTATGATATTACTTGGATAAATAATGAATCATTAAATTACCAACAGAGTAAGTATAGCATTAGCCATTCTAGAGTTTTCTTCCCAGCCATGAAAATGATCATTACACGTTAAACAATGGGAATGACAACGAGTGATGTTTAGAAAAAGGCGAAGTTTACTTAAAAGGCGTTAGACATCTCAATGTCTTGAATTAGTTGAGTGTAGTACATGCTTACATTTATAAAATAAGTTACCCACCATTATATTAGGCTTAAAAAATCCAGTAAAGATAGTGTATGGTTATAAATAAATAAATAAAGGTGTAGCTGTAAATGATATATTAATATATTCCATATTAAAAGCTAGAAGTGTTAATAGCTATTAAATAGCAGTATAACAGCTTATGTCCAGGATAGATTTCATTAGATTTGGTGACGTAGGGCTGCGGAAGAGCGATTGAATTAAAATACAACGAATGGGATCGCCAGTCAAAATTCCGCTCAGTTTTCAATATTTGTATCCATGAATAAGTCGCTTCGCATTAGATCGCTTCTGGGTGCTTTACTATGAAAGTATATCTTTATAAAAGAATATCTATATACGTTTATCAATTTTCTAAAACTCTCACTACACGCTTAATTTGGGTCTAAATAGCGCTGTGGAATACGTCTCCATCGTCATTCCTGCAGTTTCACTTGCGCTTATGGTCACTGCTCTGCTCCTGAAGGTCGTAGCGTGATGTTATATAGCCTATAACCTTCATCAATGAACACTCTATTTAATACAAAAAGATTTATTCAAATGTGACTGTGAAGTTCCAGAGATTAGCTCGTTTAAACAAACAAACAAAAAACCTCTTCAGCTTTATTAGATTAGTATTGATTATTATTACAAAATATTATTTTTATTGCAGAAAACTATGGTAATTTGAAATGTGCAATATTATATTCGTTACTTTGTTTCATAAGAAGACATTGTTTCAAAATTTATGAGTATAATGGCATAATAATATTGTCCTTAATATAACTCCGTGTTGTCGCAGTTCTACAATGTTGTTAGACTGTGACTTTTACGTATTAAAATCCTCTACACGCCTACATGTGTCCCTTTTAACTAAATTACCTAGAGAAGTCTGCACCACAACTATCAATAGACTTCGTCAACGAACAACTATCAATATACTCAAAGGGAGTAGGAACTATTTACTAAAAGTAGCAAGTCAAGTGAGAACATGTTTTTATCTATAAGGAACACACATTATATTAAATTAAAAGTATTTATCTATTACCATATTGCATTAGTAGTTATCATTTCTATGTCATTAGAGGAATCAGACTTCTGTTTTTCATGGTATATTGGGCAAACGAATTTCCAAAGTGCCCGGTTAGCGGCAAAAGGCTTTGCTCCCTATTACGTGAATGGAAACAAATTACTCGAAATGGGTCCAAATTGACCGCAATAAATCAGGGATACAGGCGTACATACAGTACTAGGGCGCTACGTTAAGTTTCGTCGTACTTTTGAAGTAGTCTCCACTGGCAGTAATACAGATCTTCATATAGGTAATGCGTATGTGTGTGTTGCGTGTTCAACATTGCCCTCTGGAACACAGCCGCACATTCCTCAAAAGCTCCTATAAGTTCCTCATCACTGGAAAACTTGCATCCTTTCAGTTGTTCATGTTAATTTTTTACTTATGGGAATAGTGCAAAGTCACATGAGCGCTAAATCTGGACTATAAAGAGGGTGTCCTAGCAATTTGATTCCAGCTTGGTGCAAATAGGCCATAGTTTTATCGGCTCGATCTACAAGTGATCTTGATGCAAAACCCAAGTATCGAGTCTTGAGATCGGTCGTTCATCTTTCAAAGCTTCTTATACTTGAGGTGCACATTCTTCCGTATGCCATGCATCAGTAACTCTTCTAGTCTTCTCGCCTTCTTTTTCAAGCACAACCAGAGCCAATATTTCTCTCTTAGTAAAATATACAGAGACCATTCTTCGGATTGGGACAATTTCACAGACGTCGGCGGTGGTTCATCTTCAAATACCCATACTACTAGGGGATTTAGTAGGAACGTTGACATAATACATTAAGGTTTCATCACATTTAATAATGGAGTTTACGTAGTTAGTGGCCGTCTTCAATTTTTTACATATCATGAGACCAAGTCACACGCTGCTCCCTAGCTAGCTATCAGTCACCAAGTGCGTTACCCAGAGTGAACAATGTTTCCGTACTTTCAAATGGTTGTAAAAAATCCGATAAACAGTTGGTGCACTTAATATGAGGGTCGCCTGGATCTGTCGATATGGCACACGTCGGATTTTTCTGATAATTTTCGTGTAGTCTCAATGTTCCTATAGGTAGTCACTTCTATCGGCCTGCTGGACCTTGCATCATCCAAGTCTTCCAATTTAAAATTGTTGCGATTGAATTGAATATACCACCGTTCTATGATCCTTAGAAATGAACAAGTTTCCCTTATTGCACCACTCATTTTTTCATAACATTTTTGTTTGGTTAAGCCACGCTTGAAGTTATACAAAATAATTACACGAATGGCCCGCCGTTTTCATTTAGAAAATTAGTTTAAAATTCGAACAAATGAATCCTCGCTTGCAATTATTTTTATTAATATTACTTAAGTTTATGGAAATTACTTCAAATTACATTTTAATGGTATCTAGATACCATTAAAATGTATTTGCACACGACAAGACTTACTTAGCGCCCTACGTACGAATGTAGTTATAATTTTTTACCAATAAAAATTGATTTAAAACGTGACAGAGGTATGTAATCAAATATCAGGGTCGCGTTTAGGGAACTACTGTTTTGGGAAAACTCATAATTTTTTATACATAAACTTAAATAAAGACTGATAATATGAACTTGAAACTTAGTCTATTAAAAATAAAATTTGGTAAAAGTGAAGACTGATATTAATGAAACTGTAAATATCCACGAGTCCTATCTACGCGAGGAAAACAATATTCTGAAGAAAAACAAAATTCTGGTTTCACTGTTTTCCAGATATATCTACATACATCCTACACCGATGACTACACATTTTATTCTCACGCTGCATAGGTACCACTCAAACTTATTTTAATTGTGTACTGTTTTTCTAAACTCATCTCTGAGACAGTAAGAATGCTTAACAGCGTCCATTCATTATTCAATTTGACTGCACGGATGGCGCAATGGTTTAAGTAGTCACCTCGCCACTACGCGACGCCGAGTGTTGTGGGTTAAAATCCCACACGGACATCATCAGACCATTGTTATTAAGAACAATCTGTTAACGAGTTTAACTCAAAAGAAATCATATGAGCCTAAAATGGAGGGGTTTAGTAGTAGCCACGGAAGAGTTACATTATCCACCTCCTGGCCATCATCAGATCAGCTCCAAGATGCTAAATTATAGTATTGTCATCCGAACTACATATACGGTTTCATTTCAGATTCAAGCTTTGTTTACCTAGCTAGAAATGAAGGTAATAAAAGCGCGTTACAAAGAAATATAACTAGAACTGCTGACATGGTTTACAGTCAACATTAATGATATTAAAGGAAAAGGCCGCTCTCCATTCAGACAATCTCGACCTTAATTTATATTCCAGTCAAGTCAAAATTTAGCTTTCTTGGAATCCTTGATTTGTTTTGCTTTTCCTGTCCGAATGATTTGTTCCTTAAAGTAAACTGAAAGAGAGAAAGATAATTACAGTTATAACAATATTCAGAAATATTTTATTTTAGTAGAAAGTCCTAAATTAGACAATCTCAAAAGCATTTGCTTGAAAAACTCCTTACTTCAACAGACCTTAAAAGATTTAGAGAAAGACAATTACCTTTTGCAATATCCGATATTGTTTCTATACAAACTTTAGATAGTAATTACTACCTGTGAGTTTTCGTGCGTTCAAAGTTAAGCATGATATAGGTATGTTTAATTGTTATAAATATTTATTGGAAATCAGAACTGCAAACTAAAAAGTGATTTAAATAATATAAGACGCAACGTCGGTAATCCTAAACCTTACTTTTTTTTTTTTTTTTAATGGTATATGGGGCAAACTAGCAGACGGGTCACCTAATGGTAAATGACTACCGCCGCCCATGGGCACCTGCAACTCGAGAGTCACAAGTGCGTTGCCGTCCTTTAAGGTGGGAGTAGGAGAAGAGGGGGAGGGGGGGAAGAGTGGGAATAGGGGGGAGAGGGGAAGGACGGGAATAGGGGAGAGGGAAGGGTTAGGGCCTCCGGTAACCTCACTCACGCGCCGAAATGCAATGCAAGCATTGCTTCACGGCCGGTTTTCTGTGAGGCCGTGGTAACGAGCGGAGTCGAGCCATATGTGCCGAAGCATGGCTCTTCCACATATTTACTTTCTAAGTAATATTATAAATAGGAAAGTGAGGTTGTTTTTAGGGTTCCATTCTCCAAAAGAAAAAAAAGGAACCCTTATGGGATCACTTTGTTGTCCGTCTGTCTATCTGTTTGTCAAGACATTCTTCCTCAGGAGTCTGTGGAAGTATCAAGTTGAAATTAACTTCAAATACTTGTGTCAGTTACCCCTGAAGCTGAAAAAAAAAATCAAGTTTAGAAGCCATTAAGCCACAGATTTTAATAAATTTGAACATTTTGCAGGTAAATCAAAACCCCATTGACCTAGAATCATGAAATTTTGGTGAGAAGCAAGGTCTGCTGGCACAAGTAAAGGAAAAAAGCCGAAATTTGTGGTTATATCACATAAAATAAATAGTTTTTGTGATTACAAACTTATATTTTGCGGTTGAAAAGTTGACTTTCTCGTAAATCGATGTATGGTACAGTATTTTTAAAACTGCAAAGGTAATTTTGTCTTTTGGTAAAGAAGGGAAAAAATCTTTAAGAATTGATTCCCGAGATGGACGTACTTTCGACATACAAGTTTGCTTACTTACGACGATTGAAAGTGACGATGAAGACGGAGATGGTACACGCCTATCTAAAACAAACCTATTCACTCTACTCTTGAATGTTCCAGGACCATGTTTGTCTGGAAAAATAGACGATTAATTGTTTGTTTATAACGCTTTCATGCCTTCAATATTCAACCGATCAGCATGATTTTTTTGATACAGAAAGAACATTCATCTAGAAATAAGTAAGTACTGTTCCTGAGGAGTTCCTTTCTTAAGATCTTTGTATAACCTGTATTACGCAAATAAACAGTTTGAGTTTGAGGGGTGGAAAAAAACTATTTATACACAAGCAAAGCCACGGACAAAAGCTAGCAATATTATAGATAATCTTATACATATATATTACAGTAAAATATCAGCCTTCTTCCTCATAATCAATAAATTCTTACCGTTACACACTCCTTGGCCAATTACGACTCAAGTGCTCTTGGTAAGGTATAGTTACTCTTAATATCTACTTGTGGGATCATTGACTCAGTTCTTGGCAAGAAATTAGGGTTGTCTATTAGAAAGATATTCAGTTATGTGATTGTTATTATTACACAAAGAATTCGTGCGAAAACTTTGAACTACAAATTTATACTTATTCCTAAGTACAGTAGAACCTCGTTAAGTCGAACATCAACAGAGACGCCAAAAAATTCAAGTTATAGAGTTTTCGACTTGTGGAGGATTTCGACTTAGGCGGATTTTGATTCGACATAAAGACGTTGAGATTCATTCTTATAAATTTTGAGTTAGAGGTAAAATAAATAAAAATTCAAGTTGCAGAGGTGACAAACATATTTTTATTTATTATGAATCAACACTATTTCAAAACATCCTTAAAATAAAAAAAATATGGCTGTAAAAAATTCAGTAATTTTTTTTGCTTTAGATAATTCGGTTGTTCTCTATCTATAGCATTGTCTAAGGTATAAAGAACAGAAAATTCTTGTTCTTCAGAGTTGCTGGTTTGCTCTATGAAATTCCGTAAATTCTTTTCTAAGAAACAATGTTTTTAATTATACAAACGAGCAGACGGGTCACCTGATGGTAAGTGGTCACCCATGGACACTTACCATCTGCAACTCAAGAGTCACAAGTGCGTTACCGGCCTTTAAGATGGGAGTAGAGCAAGGTTAGGTGTAGAGGGGAGGGTTAGAGTCTCCGGTAATCTCAGTCAGGCTGAGGTATCACTCCGGTCTCCCAAGACTATTTTGTTGCATATCTAGATTTTTTTAATGGTGTATTTTGTTTGTTTTTTTAATAAGTTTTTATTAGCTTCACTTGTAACTAATTAACAATGTAATAAAAAATCGCAATTAATTATAAGCTACTTCTAATCGACGATTAGAATAAGTAGGCCTCGAAATGTAACTATTGACGCTCTCTGTGGTGCAGCGGTAGTGCATTCAACTGCTACACCGTGGGTCACGGGTTCGATGCCCGCTCTGTACAAATATTTGTATGCATGAATGTGTCTATTAGCCTTGGTCTGAGTGTTTCTATGTTTAATATGTATGTATTTCCAAAAAAAAGTATCTGTATATCACATTAAAAAAAACACTACAGAAAATAATAAGTGTCATGTTTATTGCTGCATATGTATGTCAACTAATCGCGGTTACATAAACTTCGTATTCCACAACACAATCAGTGCTTCCGTAGGTGACTTTGCACATTATGAATAAATTATGAACACATCACACAGTGATTTTGCGTACAGACCTTGTTACATGAACTTATTTATCATTCTCCCTTTCATCGTATTTAACTCGTTAAAGCAGGAAGTATTAGCTGTGTGTACTTCATGACCAGGAATTATTAGTGGAATAGGAAAGAGGCTTAAGTAAACAAGGGTCCGAGATAGTGAATAATGATGATTATTTAAGTGTCAAGGAACTGCTCAATACAAATAGCATTTTCGCTGAACCGAAATCTGTTGTAGCCCAAACGCTAACTAATATTGATTATTATCTTGTTTTATTTATTTTAAAATGCTATAGTGCATTGTTTATTATCCTTTTTAAACCAACGAAAAAAAAAACGGAGGAAGTCAACCCGTATTTTTTTTTATGTAAGGCTAAGCATAACTTTTGAATGGTAATTCGATTTCGATAGTTCTTTTTAATTGGATAGAGCATACTTCGAGGTTGGTCCCATTTAAATTGAAACCGTACCGGTAGAAAAATAGGGGACGAAAGATTTTTCACCCATTGACTTTGGAACTGTGAACCAATTCTGTTGACACTTAACACACATAATGTAGTTCTAATGACACTACAAGATGACGGAGACATGTAGTTAATGCGAAATCCAGTAGAGAGAACCCCTCTAACGGTTTACAGCATCTATTTCGTGTTTGTTCTTATTAATTCATCTTAATGACATAATAAAAGATTGTGAATATCTGTTGTTTTAATATTAAAACAGATAACAATAAATAGTTGAAGTAGGTTCTTTCGTCGTTTTAATTATTGTCCTATAAGGCATGTATGTTTATGTTTCACTAGCAGTTCCCGCACAGTTTCGCTCGTGTATTTTGCACGGATTCCTAATATTTATTAAAAATAAAAGTAGCCTTAGTTACTCTCTATAACACCAGGTATCTGTCAGTGAAAGTCCCGTGGAAATCGGTCCATCCGTTCCGGAGATTAGCCGGAACAAAGAGACAGACAAAAATTTCAAAAACTGATTTTTAAGCATAGGTATCAAATAACTCAATGAGCTTAAAAAAAACTATTATTTTGACATCACGAACAGACATTTCATTTTTTTGCTAGTTAAGAAATATATTTTTAAGAACACCAACTGGTATCATGAATTAAATATTTGTAGCAAATAGTCGTTTGTGTAACTATGCCTAAATATTCTTTAAAAATATGTTTCTTCCATCCGCGATCTTCTCCGGAATTTTTAAAAGAATCTAAACCTCATTTATTTACTGATATAGTTAAAAATAGAAGGAACAATCTAAACCACTACCATCTATTCTTCTTAATGAAAGTTTTTTTGTCCACATTATGTAAACATGCCTAGCTATATATATTTTGGTTGAATATTCTTGCCTTAAATTAAGATCTTCAAAAGCCTCTCATAACAAGCACGAGGACCACATTTTTTTTTTAAATTTGCTGATTTAGGAAAAAGATCTTAAGCCAAGGATCGTCCTTCAAGTTGGGTCCTTGATCGAGTGGCACCCTACTTGATACTGTAGTAGAGGCGAAACGCTTTTTAATAAGAATTGGTTTCCCGGCCTACATAACATAGCATAAGCTTTACGGTTTTTTTCTCTGAAGGGGTAGATAGAGGGGTATGATATCCAATCAGCATAAATGTTAGATTTGTTCTATGTACCCCGCAAGCCTATTGCCCTGTATCATGGACAGTTAAACTGACATTTTTTAGAGAAAAAAAAAATCCAAGTTTTTTTTCGATGCGACATTTAAACTCAAGCATGGTACACATGGCAGTCATAAAATTTATACACTACGCCAGGGAGATTTCTATGAATAAATTAAAAATAATTATTGGGTTATAAATTGATATAATTTTAAATATATTTTGATGACTATTACAAACAAATGGAGTAAAGTATGTCATTTTGCCTGTATTATTTCTACACTGAGGTAGCACTGTTACCACAGATTATGAATAAAATATTCATTGATTCCATGTAAATAATAGATAAAGGTCATTAGGTTTCCGTCTTCACTTGACCTTTCTCGAGATTGGATCGATATTAGCTATAACGCCGTTAATGTGGTAGGCACAAGTTTTTTTATTTACTCTCATATTCCCGTCTTCAAAAAAAAAAGATTATAATCTGTACTTTTTTGAAGACGATTAGAAAATATTAAAAAAAATATTACTTAAAATCAGTAATTTATTTTTTACGCAATTTTTTTCTGCTAAAACTGTACGCACAAAAAGTACAATAGGTAAATGAGATATTTATGTCTTAATTTTTGTTTTCTATAAGTCAGATAGCAAGATAAGTGCTTGTTAAAGGTGAAATAAAAAATATCCTGTGGTGATACTATATAGGATGTCTAACCTATGTACATTGTACGTAGAACGTTTTAAGTTTTAATTATGTACTTATACGGATACGAATTAACGCGATCACGAAAAGGTATTACATACCATATATATTTTTAATATTTTGATTTCGCCATAAAATATCGAAAATGTGCGGGTGGATGAAGAACCTTCTACCTCACGATCTCGACGACGGAGGGCGTGCACCGCTGAGTCAGTCAGCCTGTGACCACGGCCAGTGCAACCTGGTCGAAACGTCAAGCAATTCAGAGGTATGTAATACCTTTTCGTGATCGCGTTAATTCCCGTTTAAATACATAATTATATCATGGAACGCGAAAGTTTAAAAGTTAGTTTCAAGTTTTGTTCTTTGATCATAATCTTCCTACCAAGTTAACGTTACTATGTACTCAAGTACTTGCAATTATGCCAGAATTAAGTACGAGTACTTATAGTGTGTATGTTACAGGAAGATTATCTCCAAAGAGTTATGTACGGTCCGCTGTGTTCACTGGCAACATTGCGGAACCACCTCTATTCCTCACAACATGGATTTCAACAAACAATATATTTAAAGTAATTACAATTTAACTATTTATTACAACATGAAGAGAATTCTTTGTTCCTTTTTTACCCGTACCCTAAGCAAATTTTTCGTACAGTGAAATTTGAAATATTTCAAGTATTATATATTATGTAGTTTTTAAATAATACGTGTTGTAAATTAAAGAAATATGTGAAGACAAAAGGCTACAGTACAGAGGCCAGTATATTTGTTGACCTATCACGGTACGATAAGTCTATACAACGACGAATGTAACAAATAGGGTTTAAATTAAATGAATACTGGACGAAATTCGACCACCAGGCGATCTTTAGTGTAATATTAATAGGCCTGAAGGTGTCACACTGTTGGGTTTGTTATAGAAGCAATATTTTTTACGTCATAGTTACATTCATTCGGTATTCTAAACATGTTCAGTAAAATGAAAATATGATTATATTAAACAAATTAAATTCAAAACCTCGTTAAAGAGGCCATTAGGCACACGTTCGCAACGTGCCAAGTTTACAATCTGCAAATCGGTTATTGTTAGCAGTTGCGACTTGTGTAAGTTAATTAAGGGGTAATGCTGTCATCACCGCCTAATTTCAAGCTTCAATTAATTGTTTTGTAACAGACGTTAAGAATACCTATTTATAATAGGTATTATAAGTATTTTTAACATAAAATATTATAGCTAGGCTAAGGTTTATTTGAAAGTCAAAATTAAGTTATGGGTAAAAATTTATGAAACTTAAACATTGTCTATTGGTGGAACACCTAGATACAAATAAAATGTACCCAACCACCTAATCAAGATCTTCCTAGTTTGAGGTCGGAGACTAGATTATATTTATTTATATGAAAATTTTAAACAATTTCCCACTTGTATTTTCGATTAAATAGATACTTAATATTGAGATAACATCTCGCAAAAACGTTCATAGAAGACTTGTGAGACTTCGCCAGAGGTCTGTCGTTAGATTCTGAAACTTTACATTACCGAAGTTTTCTAACAAATTTGTCCCGGTGACTGCTATGGGCAGTCCGTAAAGTTTTTACTTTGGGTTCCTTTGGTTGTTTGTTAGTTAAAAAGTTGCCAATTGTCAGCCAGGGTAAATGTTTCTTACACCTCATCTGAATAATAAAGGAATATGAAATATTCATCTCTACGTTTTATGTTTTAAGGGACGAGAGATTTTTGTTAGATATACTTTTACATAATATTTAGGAAGACGTAAGCAGAGGGATATTACATTTACATTTTGCCAGCTATATTTTTAGTCCCACGGTACAAAAGGCGAATTTTAAAGCTTCTGGTCTGGTCTGGTCACGAGAATTTTCTATTGGAAAAACCCAACAATAATAATTCAAGTTGATCGAACCCGAAACTTCATACTTAGCCACAGAATTATATTAATATGTAAATATTATGCACGATATAATTATATAAACAGTTCCGTATATTCAACAGTTTACAACACACACTACACAGTAATAGACACACAATAATAAATTCTGTTGTACAGTTGTACACACAGCATCTATTATGTTTTTTTTTATTTAGTACTAGCAACCCGCCCCGGCTTCGCACGGGTACAAATTATATACCTAAACCTTACTCATGAACCACTCTATCTATTAGAGAAAACCACATGAAAATCCGTTGAGTAGTTTTTCAGTTTATCGCGAACAGACAGACAGACAGACGCGGCGGGGGACTTTATTTTATAATATGTAGTGATTAATCGAAAAGCACTTATGGGATTTACCGATATAACATAGTGTTATGCTTAACACGCCATGTTCTCAAAATCGACTAGTGCCTCGTTAGGCAATAATCATTATTTTCCACACATACAGTACTCTACTCTAATTCGCCACAGAGGATTTATTAAATATGAATTCTAAACGCCAGTTATAATTACCTATAATATGCACACTTACGCTGATCAGTATAAGGTAACGTTTCGTAGAAATACTTGCAAGCCCTTTACGTCTAGGGGTGACTTACCCTTCGCTGAAAGGAGGGGAAGAATCGGGCCGGAATGTCGAGCTGACACACGTGGCTTGAATATCTTCCCAAATTCCTTTCTTCGACCAAGACGTTTTTATTGATGACAGGGAACACTCGCGTGTGGTTTTAAATTGATTTAAAGCGATTTAGTTATTACTTTAGGAGCGATTAGCGTGAACTCCAATGCGTGCGCGTCGATGGTTTTTTTGGGAGAGAGAGAGAGGGAGCGGAAGGTGAAGGATGTATATATATAACAAGGATAAGGTGGGGCGTGTTATGCGTTCGGAAATGTGTAAATGAATGTTTAATGCTTATGTAGTATAACTTTATCCTATAAATGTGTGAATTAAAAATATGATATAATTATAGCGTAATTGGCGTTTACAACGTCCAAGACGGTTTTTGAGCGGTACGGAAAGCTAACGAGTCTTAACATTTACCAATTATTTTCCTGCAAAATGTGTAGCAATATTATAAGCAATGTAGTTCATTGCGTTCTCTCGCAGTTTCAATATAGTTAGTACTCAAATATGATACGCAATGTATAACTGTTTTAGTGTTACTCATAGCTAAGGCGCGCGTGCCCCGCCCACATCACACTTCTTACTTATTCTCAGTTCTATGGTTAACATAATTCCTACAAGCGTGCGGCTTTCGCACATAAATAAAACGAAAATATTTATTCCTATATTATAATATTAATCTTGTTCAATCATCCTCCGCGCCTTTTCCCAACCAAGTTGGGATTGGCTTTCAGTCTAACTATGATACGGCCGAGCTTTGATATTTTACGTGAAACAACTGCAATCAGACCTCCACAACCGGAGGGTTACGTTAACTAGGCGATATCGGAGTTCTGTAGTTATACCAGGTTGTCGGACTTTTTTTTGGGCTCCAACTACCCGTAACAAATGCCACAGATGTTTGTATGGCACTCGGAACCGACGGTTTAATGTGCTCTCCGAGGCACGGAGGGGTCTCAATGTGTTAAGAATGGTCACCCATCCTAGACTGACCTAGCTAGTGTTACTTAACTTTGTAATGTGCTAATATTCTCGGTTTCCAATTAGCCACGAGCCCCTCATTAATCTTGTTCAATTGCAATCAATATTCTCAGAAGAAGAGAGAGCAAGAGCGTATTTGTTACAGCGTAACTGTTACAATTTCTTGTTTAGAATTCTATATATTTAATTGAGTTTCTTTTTAAGCTCAGAATTAAAAACCGAAAAGATTTCAAAGTGTCGGACACGTGGAAAATATGTGGACTTATCTCAAGTGGACCTTTTTCATGACCCGGGTCGTATTACATTGCAATAATGGCGCGCCGCACAGAGGAGGGGATTTGTGGTGGGACCCGGTTTAACGGATGTTGACAGTAATTAGATGAAGGACTTGAGCGGACCAGTAAGAATTTTATTATATCATTTTAATAAGTGAAATCCATAGATAAATATAATAAAACGATCACATGATATCAAAGCGGCAAAAACACCTTTGTCAACGAAAGTAGAAAATACAAACAGAAAAAGCTTTTTTTATCTATTAGCTTCTTGCCTGCACTTTTAAATCTAATCCAGTCTAATCCAGTAACATGATAGTTTCAGAAATGTTGACTATAACTAAACAAAAATAGAGTATTTGACCCGAGGAGCTCTTACAAGCGTAATCGTGAAGTATACAAATCCTTGATACATATATCTTATTTTCTGCTTTTACTCGTAATGTTAAATAATAAAATAAAATAATCTTCTTTCGTCGATTTAGAACCTGTAAATATCTGCTCCTTTAGATGTCTAACTATAATATCCTGCAATCTAGTGATTCGAGATCTCGTGCAATTAATACATGATGTAGCAACAACACGACTGGCCTGTTGGTCTAGCGGTTAGTGACCCTGACCGCTTTGCTTATAGATCGTGGGTTCGATTCCCACGTGAGTCTGGGTGTTCTTTGTGTCCGTTGTTTCTATGTTTGTAAAGTCCCCTGCGACACAGGAGTAATTCCTAATGCGGGAGTTGTCTTTTAAAAGAAAAACAAAAAAAAAAAACATTTATTGAATGCCACTATGAAACTCGAAATTGATCGAGAGTGCATTCAATACCACCTTCGCAAAACTTTAGTACATACCTATATCTTCATCTCTGCCTTCTCAAGATACCACTGCGAATGGTGATTTTGTTGTCACCAAAACTGCACACGTCATCGTCTAGGTTGGCTCCGGTCTCATTTAGCTCCGATGAGGTGATGAAACTTAAGAAAAAGGAAATGTAAGGTTATTTCCAAATCAGAAATTACGCTCAAATACTACTCGACTATTAGTATTTATTTGATTTAAAATACAATTCGCGCGTTTAAATATTGTACCTTTAATGTAGTTTTCCATTTTATTCCAAGTTTACCACACTATCCCATCGTGTTTACACGAAAGTGAGGCAACGCGCCTAGCACACCCATCGATCGATGTGAAACAAATATTGATAGCAACGCATTCAGTTATATCCCTTCGTTTCACTGATCACACGTTTTCAAACATCAACAGTTCTAGTTCCATTATGTTTGATTTTTATAAATGGAACATGAAATTATACCATTCCACGGCAAACGAAAAGTGGTATAACATTGTAGTGTAATGTGACGTCAATACCGAACCTATATTTTATACGACAGATAAATATCAAAAGTCACTTACGGAAACTGCGCACTGAGCAATGCAACGCAATGAGCGCACAATTCTCGTAATCGTCATCCCCTAAATCCCATTTGAAGACAATTGGCTCTATTAGTTGAGATCTGAATTTTTTACTGACACTTTTTGGCAAATAAATCATTTCATTTCGTTTCATTTCTGGTTATCTTATGTAGTTTAGTGTCAAAGTCTTTGATTAATTTTTCATTTCTTTCTCATGATTAACCGCTTTTTGGGGTTCCGATCCTCAAAAGGAAAAAAGGAACCCTTATAGTATCAGTTTGTTGTCCGTCTGTCTGTCTGCCAAGACCCTTCTCAGCCTGCAGTCCCTTGAAGCTGTAAAAAAATCAAGTTTCTAAGTCAACCCAATCAAAAGATATGGCCACTTAAGTCTTATATTAGTACTGCGCTCGAGTGTCTACAAGCTGCTCATTTTATGTAGATACAGGACTAACATCGGTCTTAATTCACTTTTAGCAAGAATAACCAAATTATATAATAGTTTTCAGCGACTGGCAGATTTGGATATCTTTGGTGATAATTTCTTTGGATTTAAGAAAAAAATCACTAAATACCTGAGCTCCAAGCTTCGGTAATTATGATACCATACTGGGCTAGGTTTAAATTTTTATTTCTAGTTAATATTTCTATTTCTATTTTAATTTTATTTTAATGTTTTACATGTAAAACTGTTTATTTAATTCCTTTGGCGAAAGTTTTATGTGTTAGAGGTGGTTGCCTGTAAGTAAGTAAGCACAAGGCATGTCTGTAAACTATTATCTAGATGTAAGAAATGTGTTTCATTTGTTGGTGATCCAAATAAAACAAAAATAAAATTAACCAAATTTGAACATTTCGCAGGTAAAAAAAAAAAAAATCAAAACCTATAGGGTACTTCTCATTGACCTAGAATCATGAAATTTGGTGAGAAGCAAGGTCTACAGCACAAGTAAAGTAAAAAAATTTGAAAGTCGTTAATTTGTTGTTGTTTGTCTGTGTGCCTGTCAAGACCCCTATCAAATACTTATGTCAGAGGTCCCTTGAAGCTGTAAAAATCAAGCTTCTACGTCAACGCAATCAAAAGATACGGCCATTTTAACAAATTTGAACTTTTCGCAGGTAAATCAAAACCTATAGGGTACTTCCCATTGACCTAGAATCATAAAATTGGGTAAGACGCAAGGTCTGACCCGCACTTATACAGTTTTTTAGAATGAATTCAATCGACACCATAGACAAAAGCAAACATTATATTCGGTGATTCATCTGCAAATAAATTATAGTGCAGAAAGAGTGCGCGTATGGGCGCGGTAATATTATCTATCCAGTATTGCGACTCGACGCTGTCCTTGAAATTATTACTTACAGCCGCGCGGTACGTAAACACGCGAAACGGCTGCCCGCCTACAGTATTTTAATTTCATTTACCTACTTGAGTGTCTTTCTAGTTTTGTGATTGTAAATATTATAATGTATTTTTTATTTAAAAAATTAAATTTGTTTTGAATGAAATAGGAAGTGTTCAATAAAAATACATGTTGTATTTTTTGATTAGTAGATTTAATAAAAAACCCCTTCCTTATTTTGGGACTGAAAAATATTTGCGCCTCAACTGAGACTGGGACGTACGGAAAGCTTTATTGTTAAATTTAATAGTATAAAAAATCTATTGGCACATTAAGTAAGTACTTGTACTTATTTCAATCCAATACACAAATCGCAAGCTTACTGCTTACAAAAGCATCACACCGTTCGTTCGTCACTGCGTCACGGCGCAATCGTGACTGGTTGTATACCGAGTGTATACCGAACTTGAGATGTATAAGTATGACTCGATTTCCGACCGTTTGTATGAAGATAGAATACTGTATAGATAATATTACTGTGGTATGGGTGACTTATTACTCGTTTCAAATATTTCTATAAAATGCTTCACTGAGTACTACTACTGAGTTTAGGTGTATTTTCTAACTGTGTTCAGCAGTAACCGATATCTGTAAACTAATTTTACATTTCTGCGAAATCTTCGAGACAGTTTGCAGTATAATGAGTTTACTCACCACCACTCTTGGGAACAGTAGAGTAAGATAAATCTTACAAATGAATCCTTACATCCACCATCTTCTCATTAAAAGTTTCAATGTGCAGGATTTAAGTAAAACTTTGTGAAGTTCAACCGAGGTTGACTGGCTGAGCTTCAAAGTTGGCAGCTTAAACCATGACGTCAAAGATTTCATGTTTCCACGCTATTTTATTTTATTCTATCTTTGTTGCGCAAACCATTTTTTTGTGGCGTCAGTGTCAGTTAATCCGCAACTAGTCGGGCATCATCCAAATGCACACGTGAGTTTAAAAGTACATTTTTAATAAATATAACAACCACACATTAAAATTTTTATTGTAATTTTTATGTATCTCCTGTATCTTCTTAATTTTTAGTTAGAAACTTTTTTAACTCCTGGTTAAATAGAAATCAAGGAGTGTTCTAGACAGGGTTTAGACATAAAACAGGAAATTATCTACAAATATAGTAAAGCTGGAATTGATCTTTATCACAAATTAATTCGAAGCGACTTAATTCACAATGGACAGGAACGATGCCTTAGTCCCTTCCGGTGGCGTGACACTATATCAATGTCTTAACTTTCTCCTACATTAATTGATTGCTTTACCAGACTTCCATTCTTCACTCTCCATTCCTTTAAACAACAAAAACAGGCATCTAAATCATTGTGCTTTAAGACTTACAAGCTTGCTGGACTTGTGGTGTGTGTACAGTATTAATTCGTATTTTTGGCATTTTTCAGGTACATGGTGTTTTGCCTGAAACCCTTGGTAAGTGTAACAGATTAATATTCTTATTAATGGGTTTAATGATAAAGGTATTAGACACAGTATAAATAATTTCTTATTATACGTTATATAATATTAAGATTATTACTTATTGAAGAGTAAACATAAAATACTCTCTACTTCTGTATCATACAGGGCTGCCAGATTGTATAATTGTATACAAAATTCGTATAATTCGGTTATCTTTTGTATCCTGTTTGCATAGTAGATTGCATTGTATAGTTGGATACAATGTCAAAGTTAAAACACCTTTTATTGAAATCCCCAAAGAGTGACGTACTATAGTTGTACAACACTGATTTGTCCAATAGTACGTGATTTTCCTTACTGGCAGCCCTTGTATCATACCTGCGGTTTACTCAAATATACGAAGTATTATTATCGATGAACATGTCAGATGCATCGCGTGTTTTGGACGCATCGGACGTGTCACACTAATTTTACTCTTACGTATACATACAACTAAGAAGAAAAGCGATACGATAGCCAAAGCAGGAAGATACTTATAATCAGCAGTGGATAAAAGTGCACGCGCGAATTTTAAAGGTGTTAGAATTTCTGTCTATCCCACAATTTACTGCGGTGGTGGCGTAAGGGGTTGAAAGGTGGGGATAAAAAGTTGTATGGGAGTATTGTCATATTTAGAGCTAGAAGCTTGAAACTTATTTTTTAGGCTGTTGATTCGATATAAATACACTATTCCACGCGGACGAAGTCGCGGGCACAGCTAGTATGAAATATATATCGGATTGCCAAACGGGATACTAAAATGATTCGCTATTTTGCTTCGTTGATGGCATCGGCCATTTTGTGTGTTATTCAATAATACGACTATTTCACCGAGTTACATGTAACGATCAAATACAGAACTAAAAATTAAATGATTACAAAGAAATAAACAAATGTTTAAGAGACATCTCTTACAGTTTCGCAATTACCAGAAACTGACTTTTTTAAGATGACATCCATCAACTTCATCCGGCCAGAGAGCCGCTCCAAAGATAAAACGACCGTCATAATATTAAAAGTTTGCAATACTAATTCAACCATTTCCAAACAAAATATTCAACACTACGTTCAGATTCAACCAGCCTGAACAGCACAAGCCGTCATATATAATTTTGTTTTGCTTTTTAATTAATGTATGTTATTACCCGTAACAATAAGTAATTGTATGTGTGAAATAAATAAATAAAGAGTACTCACTACTTCGAAAACGAATGGTACCACTCAACGAAACCTGAGGTTAAACCTGAAACTCGCCGACGTTTATCATTTGGAAGTATTCCCGTATCGTTCAATCATCGTGAGGGATTCGCCACAGGAGTTAAGGGCCACGTGATGAGAATACATTCAAGTACTTTGGCGGAGTTGATTCCACTCTAAAAGTTCTACGAAATGTTAGTTCAGATATAACAATGGAATTAATAAGGGCGGTATTTATAGAAACACTATTCATATTTTCAAAGTCAAGTTCAAACAATTTTATTGATATATGTTATAATACCCTTTAATATTTTGTGTTAAATGTTATTTACTTAAATCCCGGCAATGTAATTGTAAATCAGGCTACTTTGATATTAATTGTCAGGATTACAATGCAATACACTTCTGAGATGGAAAATAAGGGTCATATCTTGCTGCCTGGTGGCAAATGCTACGCTTGCCAGTTCTCAGGAAATACTTCGACAAAAAGAGGTTAAGCCCAAGAGAAAAGTCTGATATGAATGATAAAAACAACATTTAAAAAAGTTGGGTCGGTGTTTGTTCTGGGTAATTCGAGTATTTATATTCGTAACCTTTAGAGGCTAAGGTTCAAATACTCAATATTTGAACAAGATACTCACGTAATTAATACAAAGATAATTAATTCTTTAATAACTTCACTTATGCCTCTAAATACCTCACAGAAAACCGGCAGTGAAGCAATGATTGCATTGCATTTCGCCGCGTGGGTGAGGTTACCGGAGGCTCTAACTCTTCCCTCTCCCCTATTCCCGTTCTTCCCCTCTCCCTTCTTCCTACTCTTCCCCCCCTCCTCCTCTACTCCTACTCCCACCTTAAAGGGCGGCAATGCACTTGTGACTCTCGAGTTACAGGTGCCCATGGGCGGCGGTAGTCATTTACCATCAGGTGACCCGTCTGCTCGTTTGCCCCTTATCTATACAATAAAAAAAATATATATATGCACACCAATTTACCTCATACAGTGTCAGACGAACAGAAGAGCCAGTTAAACGAACAAACTCAAACATGGTTTCTAAACTAAATTTACAGAGATTTAGGATTTACTATAGCTAAATATATGGGCACATCAAACATTAATTAGTAGCCATTGGCTTTTGTATTGAGGTCGTGTTTGTTTGTGACTGAAGGAGGCTAAACGTTATTCACTAACTAAACGGTCAATGCTTTACATGCAATCAATTAATTGAACCTACGGACTAACGTTCAAAGTATATCATAGTAAAACAATCACAAATAAATAAACATAGTTCTATTTATAACGACACGTTCACTAAACATATTGATTGACTTGATTCAATGAGGGTATCGTAACAATAACATACATACTTGAAACGTGTTCGAAGAAAATTGTTTTCTATTAGATGAAGCAAAACGTCTAAATTTGCACGTAAGCCCATATAATTGAACTCTTTATATGCCAACAAAATGTTTTTCTTACACAAAATAACACTTTATATATAAGTGACATTTAGGCAGTAGAAGGTTAACCTTTACATGGTAAATATCATTGGTATTCATTCGATGACAAACATATTGGGTTCGACTTTTACAGAATTAGAGAAGTAGTTTTGGGAAATTAAAAGCAAATAATGGGGGCGTGACTGTGTATTTACCGACATATCGATATTGAAAAATATATTCTCTAGAGATATGTTTCTGTTGTCGATATAAATTCAAAGTACTTTCTCGTGAGAAAGTTTTCATATTTATAAAGGACCAGCTGTTCCCCACGCGCCTTTGCTCGCTTCTACATATTTATATAATTTGTTTAGAACCCTAATTATTTTTCTAAAATAAAATTAGCCTAAGTTACTCCTTATAACACCAGCTATCTGCCAGTGAAAGTGGAAGTCGGTACACCTGTTCCGGAGATTAGCCGGAATTACACAAGTCAATAAAACCGTAAATCCTGCTAAAATTATAAACGTGAAAGTTTGTGAGGATGTATGGATGTTTGTTACTCTTTTACGCGAAAACTAGTGAACCGATTGCGATGAAACTTGGTATGTAGATAGCTGGAGACCTGAATTAACATATAGGCTACTTTTTATCACTATATTACCACAGCATGGGGAATTACGTGGGTGAAACCGCGGGGCGCAGCTAGTCCTTTATAAATGTGAAGACGACGTTTTTATTCTAGTATGACAAATAATCTAATATATATCTAATATGAATACTTAATATTAAGAGTGAGTTAAGTCCTTTAAATGTCTGATTTAATAAAAAGAAAGGTTATAATCGATTACAATGCAGTAAGAGTTTTACAGTTCACAGTGTGAGAAAAAATAAAACTATCCGAATGTAATAATAACATTGATCAGTATCTTAAGGACTTATCAGAAAATGTTGGTGTATTTCACGGAATGCCGGGATTCGCAGAAATCTATTTGTATATTCTGGTGAATATGAAAAAAGTTTCGTGTGAATTCGTACTATTAAGGGAAATATAATGATTATAAATAGACTAATTATTTTATCAATAAATTCCCCGCGTTTATGGTCACTGCTCTGCTGGTAAGGGTCGTAACCTTCTTCAAGATTTGGGCTATGAAATGCAAAAGTATATGTATGTAATATATATAATCAGTTTTTACACGTTCTTAGTACTTAATTTTATTAAAAAAAAGTGTGTGTACTTATGTACTCACGTAAGAAGTTATTCTTTTATCTAGTTATATAAAGTTTATTTAAATATCTTATTTACTAACCTCAAATTCTACAAACGTATATAAAAACCATTTTTATCACTATCGCGAAGTTGGTAACTTTTTTCGAAAAACTAAAATGTTGACTAGCTAACTTCAGGGTGTCGGTTTTTTGTGACGGTTTGCGCACGCATCGTAAAAATTTACTCTCATCATTTTTCCCCAAAAGATGTATAACTTCAATAATGTGAATACGTTCTTAAACGATCTACGATCATAATCTTATCGCTAACGTTGAATGTTTTCGTAAACCTTTTCAAGGTTGAGTTCTTTTATCGATTGGAGCTGCGGTGAGCGACGGGTTGATATCAACGTGATATACAATTACAGGGTTAATTCCTATAAACGTCATTTTGAATAATTAAAGTACTAATTATTTTAGTTATCGACTCATTAAAAGTAACCTATAAAGTGATTACATTCAAAGAGAGAAAAATAAAGATAACTTTGGGAAACGTATTTTTTTTTTCTATTTTTATTTCTCGTAGATGTATCTATCCCAATATTATAAATGTACTCTTGTGTCGCGGGGGACTTTACAAACATAAAGTACGGACACAAAGAACAACCAGACTCGAGTGGGAATTTAACCCACGACCTATGGCATAGCAGTCAGGGTCACTAACCACTAGGCCAACAGGCCAGTCAAATATAGTAATTCTGTCTGTTTGTTACGTTCTCACGCCTAAAACGCTCAATCCAGTTTGATGAATTTGTTTGGTATAGAAAGGACCTTAGAGAAGGACAAAGGTTACCTACCTTTTGTCGTGAAAATAAAACTTGAAAGTAGTGAAATAATGGAGGAAAGTTAGTATGGGAGAGATTCTACGTAGACGAAGTCACGGGCACAGGTAGTGTGGCTATATATATATATATTCTAGCGGACCCAACAGACGTTGTCTTGCCTGAACTTAAAAAAAAATATTCCTGGAACCCTATCGCAGCGCCATCTATCGGGTCCAATTGTAAATCTAAACCATTCTCGAATACATCTGAAGACACACAATTTTTTTTATTAAAATCGGTAAAAGTACCTATGTACGCAGAAGAAGTTATACTTTTATCTAGTTAAATAAAGTTTATTCAAATATCATAATAAATAATACATACCGTCAACTAACCTCAAATTCTACAAACGTACTCAAAGTAATTTGTAAAAATCATTTTTATCACTATCGTGAAGTTGGTTATTTTTTTTTGAAAAACTAAAATGTTAAATTCAAATTCAAAATCATTTATTCAATTAAGACACCAAGTGACATTTATGAACGTTAAATTGAAGCTACTGTTAAAAATCATAGATCGACGCAAACAGACGCCACAGCATGTACTGGATTGTCGAGGTAAATTAGGTGAAAACACCAAAATCTACTGCCTGCTTCTGTCGATCTATAACTTCCAGTTTCCAAAATGCGTAGAGCCTTATGAGAAGAATATTGGCAAAGAAACTCATGGCCACTCTTTTTAAAACTCAGATCTTCAGGTACAATGGTATTAGTGTTACATAAAAGGTAAACATGATGAAATTGTGTATTGTGATGTTGACTAGCCAACTTCAGGGTGTCGGCTTTTCCTGACGGTGTGCGCGCGTATCGTAAAAATTTACTCTCATCATTTTGCCATAACGCGCCAAAGGAAGTATAACTTCAATAATATAGGGAAATTAAAAATCTTTGTCAACTATTTGGTATTCTGTGCAATAAACATAGTAATTATATTTAAAATAGAACTTTGAAACCAACTGACTTCATAATATTTATTGCTTGTTCTTTAAAATTTAGGACAAATTATTTTAAGTGCTAAAGAATAGATGTATTATGAAAGATGCTAAGGTGACCTTTACTAAACAATATAGAAAGAAGAATATTCTCAGAACAACAGCCCTTTTGATACAAAGACATGTTTCTCAAAATGTTTTATTATAAACTTGTTTAATTAAGCGTAATGGCTTCTCTATACACGGCGCAGAATTTTTAATTATTTTTATTTGACGTTTGGTTATACAAAAGTGCTTATTGTTCTAACTAGAATTAAATATTATAAAGAAACTAGAAACTGTGCTATTCCAGACCATAATCTCTCTTTGTGTCGTCATGTCATCAAGTACCGTTCAGTCAGCCTGTGACCACGGCCAGAGCAACCTGGTCGAAACATCAGGCAATTCAAAGGAATGTAACACCTGTTACGTTATCGCGTTAATTCCCGTACACATGCACATAATTATACAGATCCGTTCAGCCGTTCTGGAGTGACTGAGAAACAAACAAACATCCAACCAAACTTTCGCGTTTATAATACCAGTAAAATTCTTCTACAGATTACACAGATGTAAGTAGTTAGATATTTACCCTGAAGCGATATATATACATATCACATATCTTTCAAATACACACACTATAAATATTGAGTCAATAATCATTTAAACAGTTTATACACAAAGGGAAGATCTTCTGATCATCCTGGTGGTGGGTGAGAAATTGTATATTTCAACACGAAGTTTTATTGCGCGATGCAGAATGAGTAGTTACTACGTAGTTCGGCTGGTCTTCGGTAGATGACGCTAAAGTATGTTTTTGCTGTATATGTATGTCGCCAAAGGTCGATGGCGACGATAATTGTTGCTTTCAAAATATTCTCAGTGAAATTACATATTCATTCACGTTTTATGCTGTCAAACATTTTTTTATTACAGATCGACCTCACGAGGGTATATGTTCGTTGAAAGCTGTCGCAAACTCTGTAACACTGCCCCTTATATGTCAAACCTCTCATTAACTAAATATTTGTTGTTTGAAGAAACAAAAAGTTTGTGCTGCGAGGTCTGGGCGGCGAACTCGTAACTCGTAAAGAAAAACAACTTTCCCCTTTTTGCGGTTTTAAGCGGCCTTATCACGAACATGATTTCCGATCCTTTTTGTTAAGATTTTAAAGAGTAGCAAATGCTGGTATAACACTCGACTTTAGTTGTGGGTACTTGTTTTTTTTAGTGGGACAGTGCAGAGTTGACAAGTTCAAAACTTTATTTCTTTTCTGATGTAAATTTATAAGGAATCCAACGATTTCCATGACGAAAATTGTATTTATTAATTCAATTTAGCTCAAACCAACCTTCAGATGTTCATAGATGGTATATTAGATTTCTTCAGTAAGTGTGATCAGATTTTTTTTGCATTTTTGCAGTCGGTGAGTTAAGGACCGTTTTTCACGAACCTCGTGTTGTGAAACCTGCACATGGCTCTTTGGTTTGGGCACCTTGGACATACTCATTTAAAAAGGGTGAACTGAAATCTTATGGACAAAGGCAATTTTCAGTCTTAAAAATCATCGTTGAAAGATTTTCCTGGTCATTCCGTTTTATACACAAGTGAAAAACTTTTAATAAAAACAAATTAGGTAATCTACCTTTAAATCACAAATCGTAACATTCGAAATTCAAGTGACTACAAAATAGAAGCGTTTTCATATCAAGTAATATTTTAACTAATAATCGATTAAACATTTATATTTAAACTAAATTAACATTCAAAATTGAAACATTTAATTTTGTAAATAGCATAAGGTGTAATCATTTCAGCGTGCTTTATGTATTACACTAACTAAGCCACACGCAGATTGGTAATATTGAATATATTTAGATACTAGTTCATTGATTGCCTATCTCAGGTCCCTACTCTATATAATTAAGGTAACGCTTAGTATTAAATTTATTTCTGTTTATATTCCACCATCTGGAGACGGGTTCCATTTTAAATGCATCTCATGAACTCTTAAATACTGAAAATATATTTATTATGAATACGATTTGCAATCACTGTCTTCTTATATGGATTTCTACTTTTTTTTTCCTTTTTTTATTATATAGGGGGCAAACAGCCCATGGGTATCTGCAACTAAAGAGTCACAAGTGCGTTGCCGGCCTTTAAGGTGGGTGTAGTGGAAGGGGGGATGAGTGGAGGGAAGGGTGGAAAAGGAGGGGAAGGGTTAGGGCCTCCAGTAACCTCACTCACTCGGTGAAAAGTAATGCAAGTATTGCTTTACTGCCGGTTTTCTGTGAGGCCGTGGTATCCACGGTATCACTCCGGTCGAGCCGGCCCATACGTGCCTAAGCATGGCTCTCCCACTCTCCAAAAAACTGTGTACGTATGTATCCCCAGAGGGACAAGGCAGAAATGTCTTATAAATATAAATAGTAAGTAATTTTGCTAGCCTTATGTTTGGTAACACATATTACTGGGCGAGCTTATGTATACTATCAGGCACCTTTCAGTCTTTGTACAGCTACCGAAAATTTACTAAAAAAAGAACCTAGTACAATTTTCTAAAAGAAGTGGGAGAGATTTTCTATGACAAAGAAACTTTTTGTTGCGGTGACATTGTCTGTATTGATGTATAATTTTTGGGAAAAAAGTACGATTGCAAATAATTGTTACTTACCATTTTATGAAATAGAAATGATTGCGTTTGATTTGATCTACTCTTGAATCGAATAAAGGATATCACTTTGTTTACCTTCGAGGCAGTGTGTTTCAGGAAAGCAAGGCAGTCATAGGGCTGTCGCCAAATATTAAGGTCTGAAAGAGTTTGTCGTTATGGGAAATCGAATCTGAATCTAACGGCAAGCAAGGTTATCTGTTAACCAATAACCACTTAAGAGCAGAAGTTTTCGGGTAGAAACTACGAACGGGAAAGTTCAGCGTATCACGTATCTGTCTGTAGACTATACGCCGATAAACTTTAGCATTAAGTTTGTACGTCGTGTAGTTACGAGGAGACCGCTGATGTTATACCAACAGTTGTTGCCGGTCCGGTCCTGTATTAGGCACAGAATGACACACCGTGTGGTTTTTAATCGGTTCAATTCCGACTCACCACCCCACCGGAAACCTCGATAGTGGTCACGGTCCTTAAGGGGTTTCCACATGAGTGTTTAGGTGAGGCCTCTTTTTAACCCCCGATGCAAAAACGACGGGGTGTTATAAGTTGAACGTGTCTGTGTGTGTGTGTATGTGTAAGTGTGTGTGTGTGTAAGTGTGTGTGTGTGTGTGTGTGTGTGTGTGTGTGTGTGTGTGTGTGTGTGTGTGTGTGTGTGTGTGTGTGTGTCTGTCTGTCTGTGGCATCGTAGCTCCCAAACGGATCAACCGATTTTGATGTTGTTTTTGTTTTGTTTGAAAAGTGAATTAGTCGGGAGTGTTCTTAGATATAATTCAAGAAAATCTGTTCAGCCGTTCGAAGATCATCAGCTCTTTTCTAATCGTTTAAGGGATTTTGAAGTTGGGGGTATTTTAAATTGTAAATTTATAGTTATTACTTGTAAACGTCGGCTTAATAGTAGTTACAGTTTGATATTACTACCATACTTTCTAGAATACTGCAAATACCACGTATTTACAAAAGGGTTTATAGAAAACAGTGTATCGATATATTTCCTTTCAGAAGTAAAAGCTAAATTTTCAAAAATGAAAAATGATTTGAACTCTGGGCTTAAAATCTGAAGTTAAACATCATAATTACGATCACACTACAAACTGCTAAGTAAATTAGCTAATGAATTATTAGGACATTAAGTTATTGGGTTTCGTATAATTTTGTCAAACATTAATTATTAAATTTAATCGCATTACTCATAGATATGCCTAACACATGCCTATCAACATCATCATTGCCCTATCCTCTTTTTTTTAATAGTATAGGGGAAAACGAGCAGACGGATTACCTGATGGTAAATGACATGCGTAAAATCGTAACAAATAAACAAACAAGGTCACCAATTGTACTTAGGTTTTTGTTTGGTAAGAATCTAAAATGCTCAGCCAAATACACAAATAACCAACTTGAAGTGGCCAGCCCATTCTATGGGATCCTCTGTTGGAATAGTTTTAGATCAAACAGTAGTCTAAATACGGTAAAAAAGTTTAAGTCAACAAAGACATTTAAATAAATACCGACTCACGCTACAACGTAAATAAGTGCAAATTAGCTTGAGTAAAATTCCGTATTCAAAAAAAAATTGTGTTAAGTTAGTTAAAAAAGCTAGTGTATTATTTCTACACGTGACATTTTCTTTTGTACTTGTACTTAACATATAATAATAATCATTTGAGCCACACACGACTGTCTAATCACAAACTAGGCAAAGCCTGTTATGGTAACCAGATTGCTGATAAACAAAAAAAAATCTTATATACTTATTACTAAATACATACATATCTTAGATAAATAACACCCCCACACAAAACAAATGATCGTGCTCATCACACAATTATTTGTCCTGGGTGGGAATCGAACCCATGACGTCTGGATCGGCAGTCAGGATCACTAAATATTAGACCAACAGGCCCGTATGAGGATTTTATTTGACTGTTAAGTTTAGACTACGACGCTACACGGTACACTCAGTGTATATACGAAGTGTCTCTGTATAAACGCGAGTGTCATTAATTGCGAAATTTATTATGACACGATAATTAGTGTTGCATCAGCGCCTGTGTGAATAGGTTGGTTCAATATTTTCATATACACCGAACCGCGTTTGAAGCACTAAAATTGAGTTTCGCGTGGAGCAAGGAGACTACAAAGAGCCTTATCGTTTTTCTAAGAGACCAGAGCTTTGGAATGTTTCATCCAGGGATTATAAAAATAAAGTAAAAAAATAGATAGCGCTGGAAAGTTTAGCAGAAGAGTTTAAAACTACCGCGGTAGAAATAAGCAAAACTGGTATGGTAAACTCCTAATTCTTACCTTTTTTGAATCCACTGGTATTCCCAAATAATTCTTTTGCGTTTGAAGCACCACTAACTGGAATTTACGTATGAACAGCTCGGACACAATGTCGGTACACTTATAAACAGACACTACTCAGACACAAAAATTCCGTAAAAGTGTGAAATTAATTTCCAACATTTATGTCGGACATTATACGGAATATCTGTCGTAGAAACCTAGCTTTACATACTGTATTACTGATTCAAGATATCTCAAACGTCTGGCAATGTGAGGGACACCCCCTCACATTGCCAGACGTTTGGACCGTTGGGAACTAACTGGGGGTGGTGATGAATTTTTGCAAATATTTCTACTTTGTCTAAAATAATTCTGTTTTAAAAAGTGCTTAATGTTGTTTTTTTTTTTGGATAAATTACATTTTGCTCAATCGCAAAATATGGAAAAATTTATGACATTAAGATTGTTATAAACAGTCAGGGTTATTTCAAGGGGTTCTATAGACAAATGAAACGCTAAGGGGTATCTTACAATCTATTTAAAAACACTGAACTCCCTTTTTGGAGTCCTAAGTACGGTGGTGCACATACTACAAGGGGGGTACAGGGGTGTTATTTGATATCCCATTGAGTCACCCAGAACATTATTAAAAAAAAATGTTTATCTTCGATAATTTGATTTGAAACTCAACGATTCGGTTGGTTTTATTTTTCTTCTATTTAAAAAACTGCTAAAAATATCTTGCCCTATCGTACACACGCGTCAGATAACACTTTGGCGTTTGAAGGTTAAGTTATTGATTGTTTTCTAAAGACCGTGCGCCATGCAAATTATACGCCTTAGCAACCGAATGGCTTAATCGTATGCGTCTTACGATTTTGAGTTTGATCTGAGGTCCCGCCAATTTTAAGACTTTATGAACGTATTAGATATTAAATATCATATAACCAACACTTGAGCATCGTCGTAAAGTCGCCTGCTTATAGGTATTCTATAGGATTCACTTTGGTGAGTGTGCAATGGCACTCTTTGAACTAATTGGATCATCTCTTTTCCTTCATCGGACAACTAGACGCAGACAGAGGTTCCACCCTTTCATTGTCGTAACACCAAAAAATCGAATCAAACGTATTGGCAGCTCCTTTTTGGTTCGAGTGGCCAAGGGCTGAAATAATTTTCTTACGTCTATTTTTTCTAGACAATTATAATCTTGGTACGTTCAAGAGTAGATAGAATAGGTAACTCTTGGATAAACATGTACCACCTTCGTCTCTATCACTCTTCCACCAAGTGAGCTGTAAAACAAACGCCTGTTCCATTGCAAAAAAAAAACCATGGCATCATAGAACTTGTACACTGAGGACTTCGGTAGCATAGCGGTAGAGCAATCGACTGTGACATTCGACAGTGCATATATTTAAGCATTTTATTTATTTGCATTGATCTAGGTGTTTCCATGTATAAAATAAATGTATTTACAGGAAAAAGGTGTATTATTTCACTTAAATATACTTAGATACCTTACTAAGTGTGTTTGATAGTGTTCTGGAAACTATAGTACAAGCTATGCTAAGTTTTGCTCTAAATTCTTTTTCCCTCTCTCTCTTGGCCAAGTGATCGTGGTCGTCACATCAGCGGTGGTGGTAAGCTTCACAACAATCCGTTGCCATTCCTCCCAAACTGTAGCTCTTCTTGTACATTTGTGGATTGGACCATTAAGTGCAGTTTTGACTTGGTCGATCTAACGCATTGGTGAACTGCCGCGCGGTCTTGTTCCTTCTTTTCCTTTTTTACTTTTCCCTTCACTACAAGTCAAACTATGGAAGAAAGACGCATGTTTGATATCGAGTTCTTGGAAGATAGCGACGTTGGTTCGGAACTGGGTCCAGGTTATTCCAAGCATTCTTCTCCAGTACCCCATATCTAAACCGTCTATCTCCTTTTTCTCGCTTTCTCCCAAAGTCCACGTCTATTGGACCTAAATAGCGCTGTTCAATATGTCCCAAAATATTATTTTAATACTTGAGAGTTCTTTTACTATTTAGTTACCGCTCACACACATGTTCACATTATTAATGGGGTGCTACCACCCCATACTATGACTTCACCTTTCTGTAAAATGTAGGCAACGAATAAAGAAAAAGCTTTAAGAAAATGAACCTCAATAGTTCTCCACTTTGGCCACCTTTACCAAAATAATAATAAAAACTTGACACATCTCACACACAGCCGTCTGATCCCAAACTAGGCAAAGCCTGTACTATGCATACCAGATAGACTGCTGATAAACATACTTATATATCTCTAAATACATACATATCATAGATAAATTACACCCAGACACAGAACAAGTGATCTAGCTCATCACACAACTATTTTTCCTGGGTGTGAATCCATCACGACTCCTAGTTCAGCAGTCAGGATCACTGACCACTAGACTAATACTTACTTTATTATTGAAAAGACAACTCCCGCACTTGTAACATAATACTACTTAATTTTTTAGTTTGTAGTGGCAAAGCCTGAAAAAGTTAATTCAGCAGTACTAAATTATTACAATGTAATTAACTTAGAATAAGGAGAAATAAAGGATAATTTATTACCGGAATTAAGTTTAAAGAAAGTTAATGGAAACTTACATTATCATACAACAACTAGAAAACATATAAGTATGTAACTACATTTATAAACTGGATCACTACGTTTCTGAAGTGCATTGAGTTCATTGATTTCCGTATCTATTTCATTTCACGTAAATATTAACGATACCTTTAAGCTGAACCATAAGTATGCTGTCAGAGTGTGTAGGTCAGAGACAGAATCTACGATCAGGGGACTATGCTCAGACAGATTTGAACTATGTAGTGAACTAGGTGTATCTACTATCTTGCAAGTTAGACTCAATCAATTCTGAATAAAATATTAACCTTCTTCCATTCAAATAAATAGTTCATACAGGGTCCACTCAGATATTGTAAGCTATGTATTTGTAGGTAGCATCTATTGAAGAAGGAATTCTTTGTAAAACTGTAAAGTAAAGAGTAACTGTATACTTTAGTGGTTAGTATCCCTAATCGGGGTTGGCAATAAAATGAATAAAATATATGTTGGGCAGTCTCTCAGTGGTATCTCCTTCATTTTATTATAGTAATATAAAATATAGTTTATAGGTTATGTATTCGACCTACTGGGACGATCAATGGTTTAGCTTAAGAATGTTTTATATTCGTATTTGGATCAAATTCGCTGTAATGTAAATCTTACTACATCCTATTATGAAAGCGAAAGTTTTGATGGATGGATGTTTGTTCCTCAATCACGCCAGCACGGATGATTGGATCTAGATGAAATTTGGCACATAGATAGATTATAGTCTAGAATAATACATAGGGTACTTTTTATCCTGAAAAAAATTACGGTTTCTATGGAATAGATTTGAATTTCTACGCGAACGAAGTCACGGGCAATAGTTTACAAAAATATTAGAAGCGCCCCGCGGTTTCACCCGCGTAAGTCCCGATCCCGTGGTAATATTGGGATAAAAAGTAGCCCATACTAACATATAGGCTATTGGTATGTAGATAGATGGAGACCTGGATTAACATCCAGGTCTCCAGCTATCTACATACCAATCGTATCATCGCAATCGGTTCAGTAGTTTTGGTGTGAAAGAGTAGATGGATATTTCATCCATCAAAACTTTTACATTTATAATATTAGTGGGATAGTTATTAGTATTTTCGGTAACAATATTCGCAGTTATTACTGAGTATATAAATACTCTTTCTCTAAAATTATAACAGATATATCAGCACAGAGTAAGCAAACATTTTTCTATGAGCCAACCTCGCCTGAGTTCTTAATACTCTCCACTTATTTAATCTACCCGCTCATATTTTATAAAATGAACACCGTCACTAAACGTGGATATTTATTTCTGGTCTAATGGCTGCCACTAATGGCACCTGATATCGATTGTTCCTAACTGAAGATACGCAATTTTAGTGGCCGACCGCACGCTATCTGACATTAGAAAACTCAATTTTGATGATTATTTTTTTGAAAACAGGGCCATATTATACGTAAACAAGTCACGGTTATAAGGCAAGTATTACTAGGATATAATATGGTAGGAGAAAACTGCCAGAGTGACATTATTTAATTGAGCATGACTATTTAAGAACAAAATGAATAGATTTACGATTAAATGATTGATTATATTTCAACACGACGATAAAAATGTGTGATTTAAGATCTTTTGTTAAACATAGTACTTTTTTTAAATTTAAAATTCAAAGTACATGTAGTAAATACGGTACAGATCATACTCTCTTATCTTTTTTGTTCTATTCTCATCCCAAAATTAATGTTACTGAATGAACTTTAATATTATGTCCTGAACATAATTGCTTAGGGTGATCGAAATACTTCTAGAAATTACTTGAAAATAAATAATTACATAAATACATAAGAGAATACTTTCTAAACCTTTTTAAACGAGTTTCGCGCATGGAGGATTGTGAAATTTGGAATACTTAAAGTTTATATGCAAGTGTGAGTAAGAATGAAAACAGTTACAAAAATCTACAGGGGTTCAGTTTATTTGTTGAGTTGTCGTGTATGGAATGTCTAAACAGTGACAGTTCAACTTGTAATGGAAATAAATCAATAATTTAATGATTTATGGTAGAAATACGACAACTAGACATTCTCTAGTACCTAATAATAATAATAATAAACTTTAGTAACTCTATCAAGATGGAATTTGGTGTGGACAAGTGTGCAGTCATGCATGTAAAGAAAGGTGTGATAGTAGAATCTGAAGGAGTCGAACTTTCGGATTCAACAAAACTCAGATCTCTGTCTGCCACCGAAACCTACAAATATCTAGGTATATCACAATCATTGCGAATACCTGAATCGAATGTGAAACAAGCACTGCAGGAGCGTTTTTTTGGCCGCCTGAAAAAAGTACTAAAAAGTCTTTTATCAGGCGGTAACAAGATTCGTGCCTGCAACGGATGGGTCATACCGGTTTTACTGTATTCCTTTGGTATACTTAGATGGACTCAGACTGAATTAGATGCCCTTGATAGGAGAGTCCGTACACTGCTGACTGCATTCCGAATGCACCACCCACGTTCATCAGTAATGAGGTTGTATATCCCGCGAAAGTTTGGGGGTCGTGGACTCTTAAACATTAAGACTTTACACAATCGCGAGATATACAAACTTAGAGAATATTTTCTGCATACTGATGTGGGAGTGCATTGTAATGTAGTCGCAGTGGACAACGGACTCACTCCGCTCGCTTTGGCTAAAGAGAACTGGCGCAAGCCTGTAATACTTAGTACTAATGATCGCAGGGAGGTATTGAAGGGCAAAGTACTTCATGGTCGTTTTTATCAGGCCCTAAATGGGCCTGATATAGAATTAAAAGCGTCCATATCTTAGCTACGGTTCGGTGATCTCTTCGGAGAAACCGAGGGTTTTGTCTTTGCAATTATGGACGAAGTTGTTATGACAAATAACTATCGGAAATATATCCTGAAAGATGGTACGGTGGACATCTGTCGGGCATGCCACCGTCCTGGTGAATCTATCAGGCATATTATTTCTGGTTGATCTCGTCTTGCCAACAGAGAATATTTGCACAGACACAACCAAGTGGCCAGGATTGTGCATCAACAACTTGCCCTTAGATACAATCTTGTGCATTCAGAGGTGCCATATTACAAGTATGAGCCCGACCCAGTTCTCGAAAATGGTCGTGGCACATTGTATTGGGATCGATCTATCATCACTGACAGAACTATTGTTGCCAATAAACCTGACATAGTGGTGATAGATCGATCAGAGCGCCGCGCAATGATTATCGATATCGCTGTTCCTCATGACGACAACCTCGTGAAAGTTGAAAAAGAAAAACAAATCAAATATTTGGATTTGTCTCACGAGATTGTCGATATGTGGAATGTCGATTCGGCGATCATTGTTGCGATCGTCATATCTGCTCATGGATTGATAGCCAAAAGCCTCGATCAACACCTTAAGAGGCTCGTGTTAGACGGCTGGATCAAGAGACTGATGCAGAAGGCAGTTCTCCTCGACACGGCCCGTATAGTGAGGAGGTTCCTGTCTTTGGAGCCCTAACCACCGGTGTCTTGGTCCCTGTACCCGATGTCGGTGGTATACTATTTTTTATATTTTTAAATATACATTTGGTTTTATAGGTATTTAAAAATGTAATTAATAAGGTTTACAATAAATAAATAGAATAATAATAATCTTTATTTCGAATACAAGATTCATAACATAAAAGACAATCGTAACAACAAAATACACGGGCCCCTTTCCGATGGCATCCTTTAAAGATGGTATTTGTCTTTTTAACATTGTATATTAAGTTATGGCCTCTTGCAAACTTTTCACAAATCGAAATTAAATGTCTCAAACCTCTTATCGTCAGGCTGAGAAGCACCATATCATCAGCGTAGCTGAAATTGTTGACATATCTGCCATCCAATCTGAGCCCAACTGGGGTGCCGCTCAGCTCAACGACGAGATCATTTACGTACGTATTAAATAGGTCCGGAGACGTTAGCCCTCCTCCGTAGCTGTCCGACAGCTCCTGTCCCCACTTGACGTTATTGGTTTGATTACGATACCAATAAGTAAGCAAACCAACGACCTCATGCGGAGCAGATTTACGTTGTAGCTTTTGCCATAACAAGTTATGATTCAGAGTGTCAAAAGCACAACTTAAGTCTAAAAAACAGGCGTATACGCTCGTCTGACCGCGCTTATAATAGTTAACAACTTGTTTCAAGCCAAAAATAGCCATATCTGTTGAGACTTGTGATCTAAAACCGAATTACCCATCGTCCAGGTGTAAAAAAGGCGCTAAGTTTTTATGAATGAATCGCTCTAGCACCTTGGCCAATATTGTTGCAAGTGAGATTGGTCGGTAGTTGTCCATGCTTGATACATTACCCGTTTTATTTTTAGGGATAGGCACAACAAGCGCTTTAATCATTTCCTCAGGAAGGTAGCAATGTCTTAAACAACCATTATACAATTTTGCTAGAACTTCACATATATGCTGACCCGCATTCAGTAAATGATCTAGTATCAGACCATCGTGCCCTGGACTCTTACCGCGTCTCATGTTTCGTAGTATGTCTCTGATGTCATTAGGTGTTACCAATAATTGACTTTGTTCTATGTTATTCGATCTATCTGGTAGTCTACACCCTACCGTACTACTACTGTCTAATTTATCAATACTACTCGTATTAAAATGCTGTTTAAACATGTTAGCTATAAACTTTTTATTTACTTCACCTTCAATATTAACTGGCATGCTAATTTTCCTATCAAATTTTTTCGTCTCTTTCCAGAATTGCACAAAGTTACCCTCTTTATGATGTCGAGCCAGCATATCCATTTTTATTTTTTGTTGATTGTTCTGCACATATTTAACAGCTGCATTAAACTTTCTCCGTGAGGCGGACATATTATCATAATAATACCCTGAACGAGGCTTCCCAAATGAGACCCACTGGAGAAAATCTTGTCTAGCATGTTGGTGAATCTCTTTTACATGAAAATTCCATCCTACTAACTTATATTTACGTTTACGTAACTTGGAACTCTGACATGCAGAAGATTGCAAAATGTAAACAATCTGTGAATAAAAATTATCAATAATAGTACAGTGATGACAATCAGTACATTTGCCAATTGCGGGACATTCAAAATCATAAGCATTTTTATATAACAAATCATAAAATTTTTCAGTACATAACTTAGAATATAAATCTATTTAAGACCGATCTCTTACTCCCCATATATGTTTTAAATTAAATTCAGTCTCTGTATTATTAGTTAATGACTTAGCCGTAACTAAATTAAAATCACATTTAATAACCATCGGAAAGTGATCCGACCAATATGTGTCGTATTGCACTTGTATACCAGACACAAGTAAAGCGGCTGCCACAGTGGTGATACAATGGTCGAGCCACCGACATGTGCCGTGTGCCTCGCTCACAAAAGTATAGGTATCAGGTGCGAGCCGCTGTATTTGCTCATTACAGTAATCGACTAACTCTTTACCAAATAGCGAACCTGGGTGTGCGTTAAAGTCACCTAAAATTATTGCACATTCAATATCAAGACTTTCAATAATCGCACTTATCTGCGCAAGACATTCAACATATTCAGGAAAATTATCGTCGCAATTCGTAGGCATATAAACACTAAAAATTAGCACGTTTCTCTCACCTAATACTAATCTCACTGCCATCAACCTATCACTGTTACATTCAACTACACTCACATCCGTAAACAACGTTGATCTCCACATCAATGCAATCCCACTAAAAGGACGTCCTCGTAGCACTCCACAGGATGTATCAACTGATGACTTTCCGACACAGGAAAACTCTTTATCAATTTAATTTAGAAAACTCAAGTCGTGAGGCAACAGCCAAGTTTCCTGTAGTGCAATTAGGTCCACCTGCTTACATAATTCTCTGACATGATCCACTGATCTTCTTATCGATTTACAATTAAAAGATGCTAATGTTATATGTTTTGAGTCCATAATTAATGTTTGTTAGCCTCATTATCACCCTTACCGGGACGTTGTTGTCTGAATCTGCGAAATACTTATCCTTGTGGCCAAAAATCGTTTCTTAAAAACGTACTAAGTTGGGATGTAGCTATTGTTATTTTAAATGAGTTAAAGTTTGTTTCTCTATTTTGTTGTAACACTAACTAATGATAAATCTACATTGTAAAAATCTCGTAGACGGGTTACGAGATATCCTACACGTGCTACGAGAAATCGTAGACGTAACGCGAGAATACCTTAAGAGAGTTAGATTAAAATATTACATTTGGTTTATAAAATCCGAAGGTTTGCACGTTGCACGTGTGAAGTAAAATTGACGCTTTTTAAAGCTTATTGTCAGACATTTTACACGTGCAGTCTTTGGACCAGTTGTATGCAGAAGACCATTAGTGCTTTTCGGGTCCAGTATAACAATGCATTTAGGATGCCGTTGGGGCTGCCACGGTGGTGCAGTGCCTCTGACATGTTCGCCGATGCTCACACAGACGGTTTCACAGCAATCAGGCGAAAGCGAGCGGCTTCACTGCTGCAGAGGATACGTGGTAGCCCTAACCGTCTCTTGAGTGTCATTGCGGACAGATATGACAGTCCTATAATTAATTATCTGTGCCAATTGCATGTACTAACATAGTGTTAAGGACAATTGTATACTAACGAATTATGGATATATTCTGAAATAAATGGATTATTATTATAATTATTCATTTGCCGCATGAAAGTAGAATTATAATGTCTTTCTTTATTTTGTAGGGATTTCATGAGGCTTTCTTAAGATATATTCTTTTATTCCATAGTAATAATTTATAATGAAGTAATACAATGCTAAAGTTAAGGTAGCTTAAGTTGAACCTGCATAACTGAGAGTTTTCCATAATCTTGTCCAAGGTTTGCGATATTTGTGAATAAGCACTAGGCCAGCGCGACAGATTATGCCTTAAACCCTCTCACACTGTTAGAACGTTAATGTCTGCAATGGGACTTAATCCACTATAATGCCCAGCGTTGCATTTATGAATGTATGTTTATATAATGAGTTATTGGAAACGCGACTTTGTGACGGCGCCAAAGAGATATTCTGGGAAAAACATGTATTGGGAAACGTAAATTTTGAATGGCACTTCGTAACAGCGTCAAAGGTATTCTGAGAAATAAATATATATTCAGGGAATAATACAATTTGAGAAAGGTACATTTTGGGACTCAAACAAATATATTTTTGGGTTATTATTATTGTTTTAAGTGCCTAGTGCTAGTCGACCATTTCTGGTCTTTTGTAGCGCACTTCTGCTTTCCAGTTCACTGGTCAGACTTATGGCTTCGAGAAACCTCTAGATCCTATCAGCAGTGATTGTTTGTATTTCCTGCGGTTGCATGATGTGTAACCCTAGGTTAATACTTCGGTGCCGCATTAGTGGGCCACAAAAGCATAAAATATGCATTGCAGTCTCTTCTGTCTCTTGACAGAATCTGCATATTTTTGGGTTACCCGACATTTCGATCAAATTGCACATTTAATATACATAGTCGCCAAAGTTTAAACACAATAACTGTTTCATTGTTCCATTTAGGTACAAATAGGTAAATGTATGGGCTTGTGTTAGAGCTCCCAACAGGAGAATATGCAGAAAATCGCGATTTGTCATTCAGCAAAAAAACATGCATCAGCGCCATCTTGCAAAGGCGAGCCGAACTACTTAGTAAGTACTGATCCTGTTTTGCGTAATTAAAGTTCTTGCGCTTATTAATATAAATATAATCTCCCAACATTAATCGTTGGACTTGGGTTTGGCTGGCATAATTATCTTCCACTTCTCTTGGAGGGTAATTGCATGGCACAGAGTTCCATCAAAATATTGTATTGGTTAAAGAAATTGTGGGAGAAGCTTATATCATTGCAACGTTTGCACACACATAAATTGCTACGTGTTGCAGAGTTGCACAGTTACAAGGCGAGTACGGCTACCCTTCCGGTTCGAGTAAATGGCGTGTCTATTTCAAACCGGAGTCGAGTGTAGATGCACTTTGAACCTACAGGAATATATTTAATGAATCTACAGGACATGAAGTGTGGTCTCTGTTATACCCAGTTATCTAAGCACATCATTCACAGTTTTCGATGAGATCGCAGTAATAAAATAAAATACAGACAGTAACGAGCAGAAAAAAAAAATTACAGAGTTCCGCTCGCGTTAACGTAGATTTTGTCAATCAAAACAGGTATCCCCTGCGACCTGCGAAGCGGCGGTAGCGTAATGGCTAAGGCGTCGGACTTGCTATCAAGTGGTTGCAGGTTCGAACCATACCCAATGCACTACCGTCATGAAGCCACTCCTAACACAAGCGTTAAGCTTAGCTGGAGGGGTTAACAAGCACTAATTATGTGTGACCCGAGTACTAGTAACCTTAAAATAAAAAGTTTATTTGCCCGGTTTCTTCTCAAAAGGAAATGGGCGGTTATAGCTCGACACAAACAGATATGACATTTTTTGTAACAATTTTACATTTGACAAAGCAACATGTTGTTGCGGTGACTCTGTGTGTTCATAGATATTTTTTTTTTTTGACGATTTAATAATATTAATAATTGATGACCAATTTTATGAAAATTAAATGTATTGAGTTTGAAATTGTAATTTGGACAGAAATAAATAAAACAAAAAAAATATGTTTGTAAAAAAACAATATCTATAATATAACAATATAGATACCAAAAAAATGTGGAAATTAAAATGTAATACATATGTATATGTATACTCGAATAAAAATGTATTGCGTGCTATATATATATAATAAAATGCAATAATGTAGATCTCCTAAAATAAAGAAATTTTATCCTAATAATTACTAATATTTCACCGACACAACACACTCTCAATTAAAAACTATTTATTGGAACAATAATCAAGCTTGTTTTAGGCACAGTCTTAAGTTCATAAGTAAGTCGTAAGTACATCAATCAATCATGATATACATATCAACCAATTCATTATAACTTAGCTTCCGCTTACCGATAAAGCCAATGTTTCGCAAGAGTAACGACTGACATGAATGAAACTAAGGGTATTATATATCAAGAATGTTAATGCAATGTCAACATTTTTTATAAAAATAAAAAACAAAATTATTAAAATTGTCATGAAAATGTATGATATGATGTTAGAAAATGTGCACCTTCACGAGGTAAATCATTTTTGGAAGAAACAATTATTTTTTAAATCATTTTTTTTTAAGCTAAATTATCTATTTGTCAGCTACACATAACGCTTCTAAAATTTTACTACGCCTTTCTGTAACACCCAGTATATGCTTTGCGGGAAAAACTTCTTTAGAGAATTTGAAAAAAAAAAAATAAGCATTTGATGTACCTTCTTATAATTGATTGATTATACTAATAATGTATTTAATTCCCCTTAATAAGGTACATAAATAAAATATATTCAGTTGGGAGCGCAATGGTTAAGGTGTCAGACTTCCGGTCGAGTGATTGTGGGTTCGTACTCCACCCAATCCACTACTGACGTGAACCCACTCCTAACACAAGCATTTAGTTTAGCTAGAGGGGTTAAAAAGAATCCTAGTAATATGACCGATGTTGCCAGTAGGTATCCTTTCCTTAATAAATTATAGTATAATATAAGAAATGTAAGTTTGTTTGTTACGGTTTCACGCCTAAACTACTCAACCGATCATCATGAAAGTTTTGCATACGGTTGTCAGGGGTAAAAAAGGGACCTTTAATCCAGAAAACATATTATTGCCGAGGTATGGTAAAATATTAAAAAAAATATAACATTATTGTTTCGTAAAACTAAAAAGTCGCGCTTTAATGGCAAACCGAATGAAAAAGGTTAAAAGAGTTCCATTATCCATCTCCTGGCTTCATCATCAGACCATCTTCACCAAGCCCAGTCAGTTGGACTCATTAAAATGAATCATATGAGCCCAAACTCGAGGGATTTACAAGTAGCCACTGAAGAGTGCCATTATACACCTTCCTTGTCTATTTTTAGATCAGCTCCAAGATGCCAAGTCATGGTATTATCATCCAAACTACATGTATGTACAAAGTTACATTTCTATACGACAATTAGAAAATAAACTTCGTGAAGCGTGGTATAAATATGTTTAACCAGCCGTCCCCGTAGTTTCACCAGCGTTTATGGTCACTGCTCCGCTCCTATTGATCGTAGCGTGATGTTATATAGTCTATAGCCTTCCTCGATAAATGGGCTATCCAACACTAAAATAATTTTTCAATACAAACCAGTATTTACTGAGATTAGCGCGTTCAACAAATCAAAACCTTCTGCTTTATACTATTACTATAAATTTTATGTTTTAACGTAGTACCTAAATCTTACACAAGTCGTAAAGTTTTCTCTATAACATGCAAATATTACCGAACTATTCTTGAGGTTTACTTGAATTGTTTGCGCTAATATAACTTATTGTGACAAGCTGTACTAACACTGTTTGACACTTACTTGTAGCCGCCACCTTCACGCACCAATAATTTCATTTCTCAGCTAGGTACTGTTTGTTGGACTTTGGAAACTTTATTGGAAGGCTTTGTGGAAATTTGGAAGTTCAAAATTAATTGAGAAAGAACAGTATTGTCAAACTGAAATCGTGAATAGAGTTGTATCTTATTAAGTGTGTGTGTTTGAAACTCCAAGAATTAGATAGAAACTCCAAGGTTCAGTGTTTGATTCCCACTTATCTAAATCCATCACAGACTGATTGCCCACGGCCAGTGCAACCTGGTCGAAATGTTAGGCAATTCAGAGGTATGTTATACCTATTTCGTGATCGTGTTAATTCCCGTATCTATACTAATATTATAAAGCTGAAGAGTTTGTTTGTTTGGTTGAACGCGATAATCTCAGGAACTACTGGTTCGAATTGAAAAATTCTTATAGTTTTAGATAGCCCATTTATCGAGGAAGGCTATAGGCTATATAACATCACGCTACTATCAATAGGAGCGGAGCATCAATGAAAAATGTTGCAAAAACAGGGAACATTTACAAACGCAGATGAAGTTACGCAGGACAGCTAATATAGACACAATTATATCATGGAACGCTAAAGTTTAAAGTTAGTAGAGTAAGATTTACTTCACCACCATTACCTGCCAAAAAAATTAGTACTGACAAAATATATAAAAATTAGCAGCGCCCCGCGGTTTAATTCGCATAAGTCCCGATCCCGTGGGAATATCAGGATAAAAAGTAGCCTATGCTTTAATCCAGATCTCCAGCTATCTACATACCAAGTTTCATCGTAATCGGTTCAGTGGTTTTTGCGTGAAAGTGTAAGAAACATCCATTCATTCATCCAAATTTCACATTTGTAATATTAGTGGGATTGCGGGAATTAATACTAGCCATTGGACATATTAACAGGTAGGACAGTTTCATTTACTCTTCCTCAGTATTTTGTTCATTTGTTCGTTTCCTTTCGTCGAGGTTGCATAATTATGACTGGCGTATAAGCTGCTTAGATAAGTTCACGTAAACTATTCCGCTTGACATTTCTACTCTCTCTCAGTTTTAAGCCGATTTAGTTGGAACTTTAGAGATTTTTGACTTTCGAGAAAAAAGTCATAGAGATAAATATCAATATCTTGGGACATATTACACGTCGCTTTCTGGATCCAACTAAGCAGAGCTTCTTCTGTGGGTTCTAAAACATGGATAAACATATATAGATACCACGACCAGACCAAGGCTAATAGACATATTCATGCATACAAATATTTGCACTGAGTGGGAATGGAACCAGCGACCCCTGGCGTGGCAGTTGAATGCACTCCCGCTGGGCAACAGAAGTAATTAAGTCCTGATACCATTATAAGGTCTTATAATCCAACTAATTATTATAACAGATCCTGATTGTGTACTAAATAGGATATCGAGGAATTAGGAATAGGGACGTGTTGTTTAGACTTAATCCTACTAATATTATAAACGTGAAAGTTTGTGAGAATGTATGGATGTTTGTTACTCTTTCACGCAAAAACTACTAAACCGATTGCGATGAAACTCGGTATGTAGATAACTGCAGACCTGGATTAACACATAGACTACTTTTTATCCCGATATTCCTACGGCACCGAGACTTACGCAGGTGAAACCGCGGGGTGCACCTAGTATTATATATTTCGTTGTTTGTCGCTTGGGATTGTATTGTTTTAGATTTACAGGCTACTTCATATGTTTAACAAAATAGCGTATTAGAAAACGGCTTTCAGTCTAACTACGATACGGCCGAATTTTGATATTTTACGTGAAGCGACTGCCATTAGACCTCCACAACCCAAGTACTAGGCGATATCGAAGTTCTGTAGTTAGACCAGGTTGTTGGACTTTTTAGAGCTCCAACTACCCGTAACGAATGACACAGATGTTTGTATGACACCTGGAACCGACGGTTTAACGTGTTCTCCGAGGCACGGAGGGGTCCCAATGTGTTAATAATGGTCGCCCATCCTAGACTGACCTGGCTAGTGTTACTTAAGTTTGTAATGTGCTGACCTATTCGGTTACCACTTAGCCACGAGCCCCTCTCACGGGAAGAAGCTATCATTAAAAAAATACGATACTTTTTCGTAGTGTTTTAAAGAGGGGCGATTCCTATAACGTAAGTATGTATGTAAGGTACACAGGTTCTGTCAAACAAAGGTACGAATCAACCTTTCTTATCTGTTATAGCGCAACATTTCTTTCAATAAAATATTGTTCAAAGCCGATGTCAATGTCATGTCACATCTATGTAGAAAATATAACCAAAGAGCGATTTACTCGAATAAACCTCAACAAAATTCCCAACATAACAACATTACAATATGAACAACAAGCATTTTCCTATCAATTTGCACAAAATACAAATCAATTGCCACGAAATTGTTATCGTGTCCTGATAGATTTGCCAATAATTTTTCATCTCCTCGCTCAAAGGAGGCTTGGCAGAATCAACTTCCGATTGACATCCGCCTTGAATCTTCAATATTTTATATGATTAGGACTGCTTTTTTATGACGAAGACAGATTAATATAAAATTTTCTTGTTCGTTTATGTTATATCGAACGAGATTCAAATAAGTTATAGCAGTTTTCCATTTCGAATCGTAAGGGGACGTGTTTTAATAATAATAATAACTTGAGACTCCTTACACACGGCCATCTGATCACAAACCAGCCTGCACTATGGTAACCAGACTGCTGATATACTGATACTTATATATTTCTAAATACATACATATTATTGATAAATTACACCCAGACACAAAACAAATGATCAAAATGGAGGGATGAATACTAGTATCGATAAAACCAATCTTCTATACTAATATAATAAGGCTGAACAGTTTTTTTGTTTGTTTATTAAACGCGCTAATCGCTAGAACTATCAATCATATTTGAATATTTATTTTTGTATTGAGTAGAGTATTTATTGAGATTATAGGCTATGTAACATCACGCTACGGCTCTTAGAAGAGGAGCAATGACCATAAACAAACGCACAAAGTAAAATAAAACTTTGTTTCGCGAATGCTTAAATTGTGGAAAAACTTGCTTGGTTTTCCCAAACGATTTCAAATAGTTTAACGAAATTTTTATTGAAATGAAGCACGGAATACTTACTAGTAGTATCATTTGAACTGTTATGTTGCAGAACATACAATTAAATTAATGGGTGGGTAGGATGTTTTGGGTATGTACATACCTTTGAATGGCCTGATGTTTCGACCAGGAACTGGCCATGGTCACAAGCTAACCACGGCTAGTCAAGCTACGCACGTGCACAATCACCTGATTGTCTTTGAACTACCTAGATCTACACAACACAAGCGTTTAGCTTAGTTGGAGGGGTTGACAAGAATACTAGTCATTGTGACCCACGTTGCTAGTATTCTTTAAAAAAAAAAAGATATGTTCATTCATACTCAAACCGTTATTACATTATCTTGATCGGTTATAAATATACATATGTAGCTCTTATTCTGCACGTAAATTTATCTTAATGCTCAAAGAACTACAATAATGGTACTAGTAACTGCTCAAATTGAATAACCTCACATAAAACCTGTGCAAAAGTATCACTGAATCAATGTCTACGTTGAACAAACGGCAGTACTCCATAAATATTGGTTTTGTAAGCGGCAATCTGTTAGCCAAGTTAGACAAATGGCAGCGTAGGAGGCGCAATAAAAAAGGTATTACTTAAATGTACCACTCTCACCGAGCGGAGGGAAGTAAATTAACAGTTGCTACCGGTAAAACTTTCTGTATTGGTTTTTAGATAACCCACTCTAAATTGTTTCCTATTGGATGCCGTTTGTATAGATATACTAATTATTGGAATGAGCAGAATACAGATTCTAACTATCGAAAGCACTTTGCCATTCCTATAAATCTTGTACACTAAAATCAATGATAGTGGAGCACTAAAATACAGAATATTATATTCAGCAAGTCTCAGTCAAACTTAAACTGTCTTCGAACTCGAAACAAATTTAATAAACAGCAATTATAAGAAATTTGTAATATCAATAATACCTCGTTTAAGTGGGGTGAAATTCCGTGCGTGTTTTTAAGTAATCAAACATAGCGCACTTAGGACCTATTAAGTGTTAAATTTCTGTAGTTACCTCTCTTTTCCGTAAGCTATCAGTATTATAAGTAACACTCTTATATTATAAATGATAATTAAATATTAATATATTTATTTTTATATGATATAATTTCATAACCCCAAAGTTTAGGTCATTTTAAAACAAGATCAAGCAAATCAAGAATTAGTAAAAATAGGTAACTACATTTTCAAGCACGTCCAACGCAACCTAGAACCACTTATCTTATATATTTTAGTATTTTTAGTTTATGAGAGCCACGCCAAAAGTGACACAGGTGGTCTGAGTCCACAACCACAAAAGAGCTCTCATTGTATCACATCATGATAATGTCACACTAGGTGTCGTCCCCTGAATGGGTGATATTTCTTTATTATAAACACTAGCTTTTACCCACGGCTTCGCTCAATTTAAAGTTGTTTTTCTATCAGTAGTGTGTGTAGGATAGAACTAAATCATAGTTCTAATCATTGTCTCGTACTGGCTGTGGAGTCGTACGTGTAGCCTGTCTCCATAGTAAGTTACCGAGCCAGGGAAGTGTTCATGTAACCGCGTGTTATAATGATATACTACTAATCCCTCGGTAACAGTATTTTTTCTTGATGAAAAGTACTCTATATCGGGCGTAAAAACATAATAGACAGACGGACGGATAGACAGAGTTACTCGCATTTATAATTTAATACAGACTATAAAAGTTTAGATTATATATAAATTGACGCATGATTTTCTTATCTATCCTATATTAATGTACCTGGATAGGGTCCACAATAAACTATAAATTATAATAAATTTTCACCTGCATATGTAAAATATTAAACAATCCAATAGAGTATTGAATACTATAGTTTTTAGTGGACACAATCAGCTTTCAAAAACTTTTCATCCACTTCGTCACGTGGAACGTTACGAAACATTTCAGAGGAAACAGTAAAGCTTTTGAACAAACGAAGACAAAAGACATGTATCGGAAATATTCTATTGAACTGTCGTCATAGTCGTTCGTGTGCTTATTTTGGTATTTGTTTGGGATTCTATGTATCTCGATGCGCATTGAACAGTATTGTGAGAATTTCTCTAACAATAAATACCTTATATTTTTAGGTACCTGTTATTGCTTTACCGCTTTCAGAGATTTTTTTCCGCGTGAAATGTATCTGGAGTGTACATTACAAGGATATCACATACATATTAGTGGAGATACCCTTCAATAAATACATATATGTGTAAAATATGTAGGTATATATTTGTTAGATACAATCTTACCACCATTGATATAAACTTTAAAATTCACTAAATAACAGTAAGTTCTATGTTGTTCGTACCTGCATCAGCACTCAAGTGATTGCTATGAACTTATTTTCCACCATAGTGGTATAAAATAAAGATATAAAGTGAAGTATATGCACTGGCGAAACAGGTTGGTTCGGCAGTGATTTCTAGGTCATTTGCTAAAGCGCCTTTGATCAATAATCGGGCGCAATTACAAATATACATTATATAAGTATGTTCATCAGCAGTCTGGTTACCATAGTACAGGGTCAGCTTAGTTTGAGATCAGACGGCCGTGTGTGTGATGTGTGAAGTTATTATTATTATATGTACATCACTCGACGAGAAAACTTTCAATGCGCGATGCAGCATCAGTAGCTACTTAGTAGTCTTAAATTCGATGGGTATGTCATCTGTCTTTGTCTTAAGAAATTTAATTTTGAAAAAAAAGTAAAAATTATTTGATTATGCTTTCCAAAATTATTTTTTTTTTGTCTTTTACCAAACCAAAACTTGTATTTATATGTGGTTCGGATGATTATATTATCATTTGACATCTTGGAGCTGATTTGATGATGGAGCCAGGAGATCGATAGTGGAAAACTGTTTACGTTTTAATTTGGTAAGCTATAAATAGTGTTCTTTTTTTGTTTTTCTAAACCATAATTTATTTATAATACTGAGTGGTGCCTAGGTTCACCGTGAGCTCTTGAGTTTGAGGAGAAGATGGAGTCAGGTGTATAGCGGAACTCTTTTTTAACCCCCGACGCAAAAACGACGGGGTGTTATAAGTTTGACGTGTCTGTGTGTGTCTGTGGCATCGTAGCTCTCGAAAGGATTAATCGATTTTGATTTTGTTTTTTGTTTGAAAGATGAATTAGTCGGGAGTATTCTTAGCTATGTTTGATGAAAATCAGTCCAAGATGGCCGCCGCCACAAAATGGCGGATATTCATTCCCAACTCCCTCAATATGAGTATCAAATGAAAGGGCTTGATTAGTAGAGTACTACACTATGATAAATTTTAAATCCAAGATGGCCGTTCATACTGTTTTAATTATTTTGTGTCGGGGGTTTTTTAATTTTTATTACTAGTTAATTTAGTTTGCTATTAAGCGTGTTGTTTTAAGTTTTATACCCTTGACAAAATTGATGCAAAATGCAATGATGATTGCTTGTGTAAACAAATAGATAAAGTGTTCCAAACAAACAAACATTCTCTTTCGTAATAATTCAATTAGTTAGGATATACAAGTGTACAGACTATAAAGTGGAGTTTCTCCTACGAAGCAAAACGCCCATCTATCTTATTTCCTTAAGTATTTATTTCGTGGTGTTGGTATTCGGCATAAAATAAAATGATATACAAATAAAATTTAATATTATGCTAAATAAAGGTGTATTTAATATGAATCTAACTTAATCCATACTTGATTTACTTGACGTTTAATTATAGTTACTGAATGCTAACTTAGAATTGAGTTATGCATGTGTTCAATTAAGTTAATATCGCTGCTTCGTACAATGTTGCTTGCGATAAATAGAGTAATTTGGAAGTCGAAGCATGTTCACGTACGATGATTGCCGTAATCTGTTTTCTTTGTAATTTAAACATAAATTTACAACAACCTCGTTTTGCCCCAGATATAGTATTGGTATAATTATGTATTCACATGGGAATTAACGCGATCACGAAAAGGTATTACATACCTCTGAATTGCCCGACGTTTCGACCAGGTTGCACTGGCCGTGGTCACAGGCTGACTGGCTCATCATGGAAGCCGTAAGTTTAAAAGTTAGCGTATAGTATTTTAGTAATACGTGAAAAAAGTTCTTTGTTTTTGTTAGTAAATTTCTTGAACGGAAGAATGTGAAATCGAGAAGTCAAAGAAGTAAAGTGCAGAAAGCTAAAATAAAAAGAATTTTTGCAATTCTACCACCAGGCGATGTCTGGTTTTTTTTTAAGACAACTATCTAGTAACATGGTTCACGCATTGCTGGTATACCCCACAAACTAAGCTTATGGATTCTCGTCAGTAGTGAACTGGGTGGAACTTTAACTCTTAACTATTTGACCGCAAGTCTGACGCCTTAGCCATGGCGATACTGCCGCTTCATAGTTTAGATCTTGAGGGTTAGAGTTTTTCATAAAAATAACTCGAGACACCTCACACACGGCCGTCTGATCCATAACAGAGCCTTTGGTATTCTTTGGACTTTGGTAACCAGACTGCTGATAAACGTATAAGTAAGTATAAGGTTGAGCTACGCGAAAAACTTACAAAAACCTCTTTCTGATTATACTTATCACAATACAAAAGTCAGTTCATCATAAAAATGCTAGATTAAGAATTTATAGTTATTAGTTTTATTTGGCGCTACGCAATGTACACGTAATTCTTAATGTAATCTTAATGTAATTCTTTTTGACTATATGGGGTATTTATTATTTTTTTTTCGGTAAAATGTTCTGTTTACATATTGTGATATCAGCTTTAACAAATTAATTTAAAAAAGTAATTATAAAAAAATGATTAATTTTTCGGCAGAGTGTTTCTTACACCTTGTATAGTACTAAATACATACATAATATATTATAGATAAATTACACCCAGACACAGAACAAATAATCGTGTTCATGACACAGTTATTTGTCCTGGGTAGGAATTGAATCCACAACCTCTGGCTCAACAGTCAGGATCACTAACCACTAGACCAACAGGCCCGCCAAGTTGTTGTTGGAAAAACTGCAGTAAGTTTTGCTTTCAGGAAGTTCTCAGAAGACCAGAGTCTGAAAATGTGCCTGGTATACAGGTATATACTCGGCCTCTATTGTGCGACCGAAATATGGCTGTATAGCATAGCCTAGACCATACAAACTTCAATGTATTTAAAAATATATCAGCATTTAATACCCTTTAAAATTGATTGATAAACTCACATCCGGTTTCTGAAAAGTTGATCAAAATATTGTTCAACTAACAAATCTGTCAAGGTAACAGCGGTGTCATATCAATTCTAGTTCAAAGAAAAATTTACTAATCTATGATAAATTTCATTGAACATTCAAATTTGACATTTCACATAAACTTTGGTAACTGATCCGATGATCAAATTAAAGTGCTTTCACTCAATATATCCTTGACAAGAGATTAGACATTTATGATTTGTCTTTCAGAAACCGGGCGTCAGTAGAGAAGAAACGTCCGACTGGTTTATTCTTGCCAAAACTGAAATCAACAGTATTTGTAAATTGAGAAAGCAAGGCTTAAGCAGCTTTTGTTTTTACAGTATTTCTTTTTTACAGCAAGAGACGTGAAATAGAACTAATCCTGCTTCAACACACTAATACTACCTCCGAGTGAAGTAAAACGTATTAAAGGGTATTTTTAAGGATACCTCTTATCGCCTATCTTTTTATTTTAGAGCATCATTTTTTTCGTGATAAAAATACTTCGCAACGACATCTCTTAGGGGTTTATGTGTTGCCAGATTGTTACTCACTTGCTTGAGACGGGCTAGATAATGGCTTTCGCTAAAAAATAAAAGAAAAAACTATGATAACATTCCTTATATAATGGAGGAGGAGAAATACTGATAGCAGACCTGTCTGTAAAAAATAAGCATCATTATAGTCTTGTGCCCTGATTAAAGTATCAAGGAGCTGTTTTACTATATCTTCATAAAACCCTGCCTTTCAACTTCGATCTGGTTATTAAAGATTTGATTAAACTTCTCAGTCGATCTTCATGACATGTCAGGGGTACAGAAAATGAGATATGGCAACATCAATTCATCCAGAAACTACTTTTCCCAAGTGATAGTAAAAAATAATAACGTAAACGAATCCGCGGGGAAAAATAAGTTAACCCTTGCGTTACATTATTTGCTTGGTCAGCCTTAGTCAGTTTGTCATGATACTACTATACTAGTTACTAGCAGTGCCCCGCGGTTTCACCCGCGTAAGTCACGATTCCGTGGGAACATCGGGATAAAAAGTTGCCTATGCGTTAACCAATCGGTTCACTGGTTTTTGTTCAGTGGTGGAGTAACAAACATCCATCCATCCATCCATCCATCCAAACTTTCACATTTATAATATTACTGGGATTAAGAAAGAGGCTTTCGTTGAGCAGTGTCCATCTTATTGACATGATGATAAAAAAATTAAAGTGACTGCAACGTCAGCGATATTTATATTCTTTTACTAGTGTTTCGAGAATTTCTTTAGAGAAAGATTTTATTAACTCCACATATTGCCCAACCCGGGAATAGATCTCCGAACCTGAACCAGAAGACTGCACACAAACAATGGGATCATCTCATTAAATCAATGAACATAAATTCATACTTGGTAGCACACAATTGGACACAGTCATAATACTTTACATATTGGACGCCATTTTTGTACTTCTGCAAATTTTCGTACTGAAAGTTTTTTAGAGACCCGAACGCTGAAAAATGGATTCATTTAAAGCCTCATTAAGCAGCACTGAAAGAAAATTTATATAAATTGCTTCAAACCACACGTTCTGATAGTTGTACCGTCGATTTTTTTAATTCTAAAAGCTACCTCAATTAGTCAGTGGATTCAATTTTTCGCGTCATTGGAGCGATCGTTAATATCGGAAAATTGTTTTAAAATGCAACGTTGATTTCACGTTCTCAGAGATATATTTATGAGCTTATATTCTCTTCTAAGTTGAACGTAAAGAAAATTATTTGGATACTGCTACTGTTAATGTTATACTGCTATTGAGTTTATACAGGGGTTTTACCAGTGAGAGCGTAGGTGGAATTACTACCGATGTGTTGTTTTTAATGCCTGAAGTAGGCGTAAATGTTGATCTACGCACCATTGTATTTCTCGCGCAGCGCGCTGTTACTAGCTATATTATTTTCAATTTATGCAAGTTTAGCAACCCGCGAGTTATAAGATTCAGAGACGTTCATAAGCTAGTCGTTTACAAAAGAAAATATTTCTGCTGAAATTTGAGCCCCCACGTTTGGTCTCCTACCTCCAAATGAAATCAAATCATTTAGTGATATGTATAGTTTCTGGGTTGGACTATAATCTTTGACGATTTGAGCAAAGTTAGAAGACTACAAAGCGTGTCTTTTCCGTAAACGGATAAAGGACAAATTTGACTTTGATGATACGAACAAATTTAGAGAACCTCAAAACGTGCCTTGCTTCGCTGATGCATAAAGGACAAATTTTACTATTGTCTTTGATGATTCGTGACAATTTAGAAGACTGCAATCTATGCATTTTTTACGCTGATGCATAAAGGACAAATTTGACTATTGTCTTTGAGGATCGAGCAAATTTAGAAGACCGCAAACCGTGGGTATTCATGCTGGTGAGTAGATTTGACAAGAGACGATAGATACCACTGAATTTGCGATTGTTTATAGGCACTAATAATAATCTGCTTACCAACAGGCGAGCCGCTGTCGACGTCCCTCGTCGTCGTGAACTTAGTCAAAAATAGGTCAAAAATTCATGTGAATAAAATAACTCCTTACATCACTAGAACAGTTAGTGAAGGCCAAGTAATAATTTATTTAGTTCGTTGCTGGAAGAAACGCCGCCTGAATTTTCACTTGTGACGAACTAAAAGAAGCTATGTCCAGATGACGCGATTCTCACGCGCTTTGTGGCGTGAAATATAGTTCAATAAAGGCATAACTGGCGCATAAACAAACAACTAATAATCTTAATACCGTCAAAGGAGTAGTTAAATTAGCAGTTTAATAAATTCACAAATAAATTTTCCCCGCTTTCTGTACAGCATATTTTTATGTAGTTCTGGGTATCCATCATATTCCACATGTTGTCCGAGTTGACTTCGATAGAGGTTCTAGGGGGTAGATCAGGACGGGACGCATGAGGAATACATCAAGAAGCACCTATTATAGATCGTTATTTTATACTAGAGGAAGATTGCACCTCCTTTTTGGATAGTAATTATAAATAGTTCTATTCTATTCTAAAAATCCTAGTGAACTTAAGCAAATTTATAGCGCTAAACAACTTTCACACTCAATAATTCTCAACACGTTCAAACAATATTCCACACAACGCCACACTCAAAGTACTCCGCGACCGCTGTTCTCGCGTCGTTTGCTCCGATAATTGCATTGGAATGATTGTGGTTTTAGTGCACTAGTACTCTTATATATTCTGCGGTTTAGTTAACCTCGAGATTTATAAATAATGTATTAGCACACAGCGTATTACGGAAAGGTTTCTTCATATATTAGTTACGTATACCCGATTAATATTTTCTTTCGTTGAGGAAGCTTTGTTTCGCGTAGGCAGACGGCTTTATTGAGCGGCTTAAGGAGATTTTATAGTTTTATACGGACAAATCCAAATATAGAAAAAAATAAAGAAAATTTAAGAATATAAGACATAGACAAATAAGTTGTGCAAATTCAATACAAGCAGTGCCAATAGGCCTGCAGCTCAGCATATTGTTAGATGGCCACAGGGGGCAAGTAACGTTGATTCTCAAAGTTCTTAGTTTGTTATTACCTACAGTTTTATGCATAATTGTCTCCACTCTCACGAAATATTAGCTTTATCAATAAATTTATCAACTGCATATCGTTAGTTTATAAATTTATTGATATTGACATTTCCCCAAAATTATATTACTTTATGTTATTATCTTCTGTAGCAGTATTTTTAGCCTTATTTAATACGGAACTCTTTTCTCGAGACAATGACGAGAGTGTGGTGCCTGACACTGACGGGAAGTGTCAATTTTGAATCTTGATAAATAGCCCCTGTTGAGTCCGAAACGAATCGAACATTCCCGAAATACACACGTGAGTAAAACCGTATTATCTTGAATAAAGAACTTCAAAACCGTGTATTGATAGTCGCACTTTTCGCAAGCATAGCTTACTTTCCATTTAACTTATTATTACGATAGCAATTGTATTTATTTATAACTTTATGCACATTTGGTACATTGGCGGACTTAATGCCTAAGGCATTAATCTACCAGTCAACCATTGGGTGATGCAGAGAAAAGAAGAAGTAGGTGCAATTAAAGATTATGTTATATAATTGTACAGTATATAGAGTACAAACTAACATTTTTCCACATAATACACAAATATACGTAACCTGCAGCCTAATACATATATATACTATATAAATATCATATAAACATCTAGTAAATAACAGTTATGTTACAATCTATATCTATCAATCTAAATGCTTTGAAGGGTTATATGCCCTTCGGTGGTGTAATAATTAATTAGTGGAATAATTGAAATTACGACCTCTCGAATTGAGACCTATGAATTACCCAGTAGGCTTTAGATAATTTGTGATTACTACGTATATGTTTTAACCACGCTATCGAGTTCCCTATATACTGTGACGCCCGAACCTCTTTCGGATGTCGATCAAAACTGGCTGGTAATATAATATTTTAATCTTTTCTAATATTATTTTTGAAATGTATAAGTTCTTTTGCAAAAGAACAGAAGGAAGAAGGGCCGCAGCGAGCAGTCAGAGTCGACAACTGTCAAGTTTCTGGGCTACGTCTATAAAACCATTATAAAAGTTATGATATTTCCCCTATATTCTATCAATTGCTCTCCTTCTAAATCGACAGTCGATCCCTTTTAAAATCCTCTCTGCAAAGCGAAGCCTTGCAATATCTATATAATTGTGGCCTATTGTTTATTAGAATTTATTTAAGTGAGGGTCTAAATTACAAAGGACAAATCCGACTATTGCCTTCAAATATTCCAGCAAAGTTTAATTTTTAAATTATAAAGTTTTTTTGACAGAATAAGCGATACGTCATGAATTCATGATTCATTGTCAAACATTTATCATTAGAGTGAGTAACATTATGATAGTGCATTATATTTAACTAGCAGCTCGACTCTAATTCACCTGAAAGAACAATTATCTAAAATGATCTATAAAGTATTATTTTATTGTGTTCATGGTTATTATCTTTTAATTACCATGAACACAATAAATGAAGCTTTTAAGATATCTTTGTTATAAAATTTAATAGGTGAATGGAATATATATAGGTATATATAGTATTAAGTATTTAATATCTTAACATACCTTATATTAGTACACCACGGACTACCCTCAAATATATTTGACAACATCCGTACAAAGGTTGTGTGGAAGAAATCACCGTGTCTGATAAGACCGCCCATTGTTATCACTACATATTATAAAACAAAGTCCCCCGCCGCGCCTGTCTGTCTGTTCGCGATAACTGAAAAACTACTAAACGGATATTCATACGGTTTTCACTAATAGACAGAGTGATTCATGAGGAAGGTTTAGGTGTATAATTTCTACCCGTGCGAAGCCGGGGCGGGTTGCTAGTACCTTGTAAAAAGTGTAAGATAGAGAGGAAAAAAAAAAGTAGAAAATATATATTTAAATATGGGCATTTTTTTTAAATTACATTTTTCTTGAAAATGTATTAAACACTTTTAAGTACGTAGTAGTAGTTACGTACGTAACTAAAAATACTCTGTAAAGAAAAAATAAAAAATAATTTTTTTCACGAATCAATTTTATGCCTCCTGTAATTTATATAATACGAGTGTATTAATACGTAATGAGAATTCTTTTCTCAAAGTACTTCAGGACCGCAATTCTCACGGTTTTTGCTCCGTTAATTGCATCTGAATTGTGGTTTCAGCGCACTAGTACAGTAGTAGTTATATTATATATTCTGCGGTTCAATTAAGCCCGGGCTTTATAAATAATGAATTAGTATACAACGTATTATAGAAAAGTTTTTTTATATTTTAGTTATGTATACCCGTTTAATATTTTCTTTCTCTGATGAAGCTTTCTCTCGTGTTGGTAAAATTTCTTAGATTACTTGTGGTGATTTTATAGTTTTTTGCCGACAAATCTAGATATTCCATCAAAGTCCTTAGTTATTTATTAACTACAGTTGTATGCATAACAGTCTTCTCTCTCATAAAATGTTAGCTTTATCAATAAATTTATTAAGTTCGACTTTGATTCTGGGTGATTGTCAATTATTATTTTACTTCAATTCATAAAGGACATAACAACCGTTCCGTACGATACTTTAATACCTACCATTATAGATACTATGTCAATTTATTACAAATATTATTATGTACGATTGTATGTATACTCGTATTTCGGGGATGCCCGACTGGTTTAAGGCCTAACAAAAACAAAAATCCTTATCCTTAGGGCCTTTATCAGGAAATAGCGACCTGCCGCGTCCATCTGAGGTGTTAAAAATTTGTTCGATTTTTTTTGGTTAAATTTATTACATGAAAGAAGTCATCCAGTACCTATTACTTATTTCTCTTTCGTAACTATTACAAAACAATTTCCAAACTTGCATGACAATTGAACTTTCCTTTAAATGTGCCTTTTAAAAGAAGGTTGTCTTGCGGCAAGAAATAACGTTAAATAAGCACTTTCCTTACTGTCGCGCAAAGAAACGTTGTCTACTTGAAGACTTATGTTCCAGGATGCTCTACTGTAATTAATGGCTGTTGAAAAGGAATTGCCGTGAGTTTTTGTAGCGAGATCGTTACTTAATGGTGCTATTGTGAATTTTTCAGTTAATTTAGAGTTAAGTCTTGACATCCATTAGTATTGTCTTGGCTCAGGAATCGCGAGATTTTTCAGTAAATTCAAAATTTTAATAGCTATAAGCATTTCGCTGGTGCGTTATAAATGAATCTATCTATGTATTTTTCAATTTATTTTTATTTACACCAACACCTAACTAGTTTAAATCATGTTCTCGGTGTGGTGTGCCACAAGTTTTAATTTGCCTTTGAATTGTGAATCAGGCTATTAATCTTACGTGTAAAATTGGGTATTAAATAACTTAGATATAATATACACAAACGGGGTATATTTACTTTGAAACGTACAAGAAATAGCTTTTAGACCCTCGTCTCTGTAACCACGTTAAGTTATCCTTCATCAAAATAAGTGGGAACCGGTTAAAACGATTTGTAATATTTTGGAGATAATGACAGGTCTGACGAGTTACCGGGGCTCGTAATCTAGGAATACAAAAACATTTAAAGCATATATGTACAAAACTAAACAAGTACTACCACCAGACCGATCAGAAAACCGACTTGAAGCGAATGCTATGTACTATTTAACACTTGACAACATAGATGTTAACTTTTTAATGGCAATAAAATCTTTAACAGAAGTCTAAGGTTTATAACGACCTTATTAATAAATGGCAACAAAGGTGAAGTGTATCAAATAAGGGGCGACATTTTATTAGTACTTTCCCAACGTTCGTTAGCAGTTGACTAAGCTGAGCTAAATGTTATTTGGCTCGAAGTGGATCACTGTGTCACTCAATTTCTTACAGGTCACGGTAGTTTTAAGAGCAAACTGTATTCATTTAAGGTAGTTTTACCTTCATTGTTGGCACGTTCAATACCTGTTTCTAACAATGAAGAATCAGTCATTAGCATACATGCTTAATAATCTAGAAGCGACATCTGCAGCACTATACTATCTTGTGTTAATTAGGGTGAATTGCTGTTTTTGCCATACATATTATTAGAATTTATTAGAGGTCTAGGACTGCCTAGCAACAGCCAGTCCGAGTTACTCCTTAATCCATCCTTTTTGTCCTTCCACTGCCTTTCCTTCTTGCCTACCTTTCCTTATCAATAATTATATTCCCAATTTTTCCATCTTTTATATCCTTGCCCCCTATTACGTGAATGGTACCACATTATAGTAGTCAAAATGTGAGTGTTTAATCAAATCTACTTACCTCGTTGGAGGTACAGGCTTCATTGTTCGTATATTACTGGAATCAAATTTTGCTCACTCAGCATCTGAGGCCGTTATGCATTGTTTTGTTCTATAGATCTTTTTGCTATTTTGTCTTACCATTGAATAAGGAGGCAAGTGACTTTATAATATCCTTCATTTATTCTTCTGAGCTTATTAAAATTTACCTGGGACTCCCAGTGTCATGCTTGGTGTTATCGTGGGTCACGGGTGCTTAGAAAGTAAGAAAGAAAGGTAAATAGATATCTCTATGATTTACCACAATTAGTGGATATACCGCCAACTTTAAACGTACATAGAAAGAAAGAAAGGCATAAGTTAAATTTTGATCATAGAAAGGCATTTAGAATATAAATAAACAAAGGAGTTGTTTGTTTGCTTTTGATAATTTTGTAAATGTTACCTAAAGATATACTGATGAATATAAAATGATCTTATAAATGAATATAGTTAGGCGGGTCAGGCGGGTCATGTTACTCTCAATTTACAATATGCCCTAGTAGAATTCGACGGCATTAAATGGATGATTTAGACACAGTTGGCTGCAATTAGTAGCATCACCCACGTTCATACGTAATGAGGTATATCAAGTTGAAATGTGTGGGAAGCCGCTTCATAAAAGCTAGGACGCTTTAAAACCGCAAAATGTTTAAACTAAGCAAATTTGCTATGTTCAAATTTTGCTGTGAATTGAGAGATTATTGCTCTGGATACTGGACTCAGCCTATTCACGTTTTGCTAAGGTGAATTGTCTCAGGCCAGTAGTGAATGATGTCAATGAATGTCTACATGGCAGGTGTTGTATTTGTTAGATGTATGATACATGAGGACTTTAACTAAGGCTGAGAGATTTGCACAAAGATAAACAAGACAATATGTACAACGTAATCTCTTGTAATGTTTTCAATTACATTTGACGAAGAGACAAACTTGCCACAATTGCTTAGCCGTTCAAACAATATAGTATATGACACGGGTCTAACCCATATTCTATCTATACGGGTTAATTTAATCATAACTGAACCACGAACTAATACTGATGACTGCAGAAGTAGGGATGAAGTTGGACTTAAATACATAATGGTTAATAGTCTGGGAAATTTCACTTCAAATAAAGGATGTTTATTGCAAGTAAGTGAATTGAAAATAATACCTTCTTTGTTCCGAAAGATTATTTCATAACAGTACCTCATTACGTGTAGAGAATTTTGAGCCATACTGCAAATTTACTATGTAGGCGGAGACTACCTGCTTCTATCCTGACTTAACTCATGAGTTTCCTTTAATGTCATTAAATTTTTTTACAAGCCCGACGGTGTCACGAAAATACTAACATCAAAACATTGAGCTAGAGCTAAAAATAAATTACTTGAAATATTTAATTACAGTTGCTTTCTAGCTGCTATACTTCAGTCAAAACGGCTGACGTCAAGGAAATATGGCAGCGACACAGCTGGCTGACTTTCATAATAAGATAGTGCCTCACTTTATTCATTCATAAATATTTGATAACAAGCTCGCCTTTGCTGTCGTAATTATGTTCATTAATTTGACACCAGATTGTGCGGTGACTTAAACAAAGAGTTTGCTGGCAAAGCTGGCTTAAACGTCAAAATATCTCAGTGAACACTAAAATCCTAAAAAGACTGGCAGCATGATGACGTCAAATGACAATGCTTATTCTAACTAATATCATAAATGCGAATATAATTTTTTTTTGTTTGTTAGTTTCGCGTTCACACCTTAACTACTTAACGGACCATCATACAATTTTGCATACAAATTCTCACAGAATTGAACATAGGCACTTTCATCAATAAAAAATTAGGAAATAGAAAAAATGCAGTCGACAACGACAACATTAATCGTTTGACGAAACTATATTAACACGAGCTAAAGGTATTTCTCGATACACATAGAAATGTATATTATAACCATAGAAGGATTATGTTTCCGTTATCTCGACATTTCAACCTCAAATGTCTGTATTTGAATTAAAATCAGTTAGTCCCATTGCTGGAGTAATATTATCTCAGACCTCATTTCCGTTTTCACAAGAAATAGATAATGTCTGACACGATGTCATATTATCATGTAACCTTACGGAATAACTTCCGTCGTCATTTTCAGTGACACATGACCGGCATAGGAAACATTTATCAAGACATATCCCTCACATACATATACCGGGGTTACACAGAAAGTTTTTAGAAAATATAAAACGGAATGATATACAGGGATTTGAAAAAGGAACACTTACTTAAATCACTGAAAAAGCATGACTGTAGCATGCAGCTACAATAATATTGTTTTTAAAGAATCTATCCGTTTACAAGTTATGACGGTTTGAATTTCCAGGTATTTTTGCATCCGTTTTTTTATAAAAGTAAGTGGAATGTGTAAACTTAAAGATTTTAAATGGTACTTTTTTTCATTTTGGAATTTTTGATTCCATTACTCAGAAAAAAAAATACGTTTGTAGTGATAGGCCGGTTAGCCTACACTAACAAAGCACGGGTAATTAACCCGTAAGCAAGCACTGAAATTAAATGCGAAGCGGGTGATAGTATATAGAATGAAAGGATGATACACGGAAAATGAACAGTATTATTAGGCACGAATGAGAAATATATATTATATTAGCAAATATGATTAACAAGAATGAATGAAGAGAATAGAATTACAAAATGATTTTATAGCGAGACGCGTACAAGCTCCAAGCGAGTCCAAAGCGTTGTGTTGACGCTGTCGCGGCTGAGGTGCGCGTGCGCCGCCGTCAAGATTATTCGTCGGCTGCCAGGAACAAATATCACGCGCCTACCGCGTGTATGCGGCGCGTGTAAGCGCGTGGTCGTCTGCACTCAAACATCGTATGATTTCTGGGTGTGGTTTGACATTCATGAGCGGGGCGATTCCTATGTAAGCTTCCGCCGCACATTAATACGCAGTTTTGCTATCAGTTCTTTTTATACCCAGTAAACTGCCCTCCACCGCTCGTTGGTGAGTGACCAGGTTTAAGCACTATAGGTTAGTTTGGGCAGGCACATATCGATGTGTTTTCGTTCCAAATCTCAAGATCGCAAGATTACCCTTCATTAGCGTCTTCAAGTACCAGCAGCTTTTTTAGGCATTTCGATTCGGCGATCGGTTTCCCGAATAATTGTTATAATTTTATGATAGATAAATTTGATGGTCACAGACTTAACTGGTGGTCAACGATAACTTTACAATTCTTAAACAAAACTACAAACGCATACACCTTTAATTAAGGACTGATTCTAGTTAAATATGGATGTGTAAGAAGCGTCCATCATTGAATTTTGCTTAGGAAATAGATGTCAAAAGAACGTAATAATTCTGAAGATACGTAATCAGATGATTATGATTATGTTGCATGTGAAAAAGAAAAACTGACACAAAAATATCAACTTTCTTATTCTAATAGCATAAATTCCATCAGCTATGTCACCGAATAACTATTATTTTAAGATGATCAAACATACAACAATAATTACATAATATATTCATATTTGTGATCACTTCAGTACAAAATAAGTTCGGTATAGTTTGGTTTACAACTTGTTGGAAAGAGATGTGGAAGTCAGGATACACACTTCGTAAATGTAATTAGAGCCCTAAACACCCTCAATCTGTACTCAGTTTTTAACAACCGAATGCTGAATACCCTCCACAATAACAGGTAAATTATTACAAATAAGATAAAACAAGAGCGTAAATTACATGAAACCTGTAATTTATGAATTTCAAGAATAAGCATAATACTTGCCTCATTACATAAAAAAAAAACATTAACCGTCTTTTCGTCTAATTAGTAGAGACGTGACTTTAACTGTAAACGTAAACAAGAAGATTAATTAAGACAACTCCACGTAGATCTTTATATAAAAAGAATATGGCACGTTGTTTATTTTTAATATCACGTCTAAGTTACTTGATATTTTTTCTTTCCTATAAATATTTTATGTTCATGTAATTGTGTATTCGTCTTTAGGTTATTGTAATGTAAGATACTAATAGGTAACGGGATAGCTATAAGTTAGAATAGTTTTATGTAGTAGGTAGGTGCACAATATTTCTGTAACACCAGTCCGGAATAAATCCTTGTTACGAGACTACGCGTGTCATTTGATAACTCCGCAAATATATTACATTGGCGACGAGAAAAACTATTTTAGGTACGCGTGTGATTAAGACTATTTTAAAACAATAAAATAATAGTTATTTAAACAAATTACAATGTCAATCGGCAAAATAAAAGAGTTTGATGTTAAGTGCGGCACTTGGTCATCGTATGTCGAGCGTTTGAAAATATATTTCAAAGTGAACAATGTTGCTGAGGATCTGAAACTGCCTATCCTAATTGCCTCAATTGGACATGAAGGGTATGAGTTGATGGAGAACTTGGTGAGCCCTGATAAGCCAGCTGATTTAACGTTTGTGAAGGTGGAAGAATTGATGAGGCAACATTTACAACCGTCACCCTCGGCACTGGCAGAACGGTACAGATTCTGGTAGAGGAGGCAAAATGTTGCGGAGAATGTCACGTCTTACGTTGCCGAATTGAAGAAACTATCTCGGTATTGTAAGTTTGCCGGAAATTTAAACGAAAATCTACGAGATCAATTTGTGTGATGGTTAAAAAGTGACGTCATGCGGCAACGTCTATTTGCGGAGAAGGATACCGTGACGTTTAGTGACGCCGTAAAATTGGCTACATCATTAGAGGCTGCAGAAAGAGACGCAGCCTTGGTAGAGGTAACTGGACGGGAAGCGGATTCTAAGGGGGCCGGCGCGGTACACGTCATCACTTCGGGCTCAGTGGCGGTGCAGAGACACCGCAGCGAAAACGCGGAGGAGCAGGCGACCTACACAACGTCGCGCTCTTAATGATAACAAGCGGAGTGTTGTGGACTGCGAAGCTCGTGGGAGCCGCAATCACAAATATGCGCATTGCCGGTTTAATTACGTGTGTATTAAATGTCAGCATACAGGACATTTACGGAGAGTATGTCCAGAGTGGTACTCATCAGCACCGCGAGGCGTGCAACAGCGCAAAGTGGCAGTGCCAACAGCGTCGGCAGCGCGAAGTCAATGCGGGATGCGATTGATTGTCACGATGAGTGTGGTACGGGCGGAGACGTCGAATACAAATTACATCAATTATGTTTGAACGATTATAAGGCTGTAAGTATTTCTATTAAGATAGATAATACTGAAACGATCTACGATGCAAATTGAAATAGATACTGGCACAGCTATATCGTGTGTTAGTAAAACTACCTACTACATAGCTGGCTTTATGAGACAACTCTTACACTAGGACTGATTCATGGCGATCATTTTAACCATAACGCCATGAGTGCAATATCAGTGTTTTACCATGGTAACCATTTTATTGAAGTGAGTAAGTAGTATTATATTGTCAGCTAATACCTGTAGGGCACGGGAAATTAACCAGGTTTGTCAATCATTAAAAACCTGCACTGTACATAATCACATCGTATATATAGATATCAATACATTATCATTAATCCTTGTCGGTCATTATGAAAGCATATTTTGTGCTTGTAATTTATTGGGAATGTTTGATGTTAAAACAATATTAGTTTATAACAGTAAATTTTCTTTTGTTTTAGTGGCTCCGTCCTCAATATAATATTGATTATTTCATTGACAATGTAATCGCCCATAAGAGCGATTATTATAACAAAAGAAGACTTTCATTATTGTTAACTATATATTTTGTGAAATAGGTGTATTGTGTTAAAAACGCTAAAATACAGTGCTACTATTCTAGTTTAAATACAACTTTATAAACAATGGTTGCGTGAGCGTGAAACAAACAATAAACCATTCTATTTTGATCCCGTTGTGTATAAAATGCTAAGGATTATAATATCAAAGATAATTGAAAAACTATTTGCAAATAAATCCAGACGTTAACATTCAGTTTTCACTCCAACCAGAGAAAATTTAATGATGAGCAGCGAAACACGTACAAAAGAGTGTTGTTGGAGTGTCAACTACACGACTACATTAGCATATTTCTCAAGTGTAAAAGAGTTATAATATGTATATTACCGAAATGATATATAAAGAGAATTTACAAATAATATTTAATGCGAAAGATCTGATGGTAGTCACTTCACGTAAAATATCGAAGTTTGGCCGTATCGTAGTTATACTGAAAGCCAACCCCAACTTAGTTGGGAAAAGGCGCGGAGGATGATGATATATAATGCGTAAGGTTCCCCATTGTGTAAAGCTAAATTAAGCAATAAAAATCATTTGTTTTAATGACGAGTATTTAGAGGAAGGTATACCATTTCTTTAACATATAAAATTAAATTACTTGTAGGTGACAGTGCTAATTACACATTAATAAAAAGGTCTGTAATATGAAAATCTTACTTGAGAATAAAATATGTAAATTTGAAATTTGTCTTGACTGAGAAAAAAATTAAACTTAACTGCTTCAAGAAAGACGACATACAATCCGGACGAATAAAAACAATGTAATAAATGTAGGTAAACACACTTGAACGTAAACCTGATTTTCAGCTGATTTTGATGTTTGTAAATACTCCTATCACTGTAACAGATAACAACGAATTTTGACAACGCAGCAGGGTTAGAAGTGTTAAAAGTTGCTACTCTCACAACATAACACAAACGTTTCGCTAAATAATTATTCATAACATAATATACGAAATTGTTATATTTATTTTTGTGATATAACTCAATTTTCGACACAACCTTTTATTTGCTTTCATGACAGAGAGCATAGATTCTCAACTCGATATAGACATTATGAACTTTTTTTTAAACTTAAAGGAATAATTGATTAAAGGAATAATATTTTTTTTTCTAAACAATCGAAAAATGACTGAAAATTTGACACATTCCATAACGTTTTTTGGAAAGTCATTCACGAATTGAAAAAAAAATTACCATAAAATGTCAGAAGAGTACAGACATTAAAAATATTTCAGAAACGTTTGTTTTTTCTACAATTATGTATATGTACGGGAATTAACGCAATCACGTAATAGGTTGCACTGGCCGTGGCTCCTAAATCCACCCGCACATTTTCTTCCTTCTACCTTTTACCTCATTTGTGCATATTAGCGTTATTTCGATTTACTATACAGTACAGTAATCTGTATTGTATAGTATATCCAAAGGCCTGTAATATCAATAAGAAAACGTATACCTACTGCAATAAGACCACCCATTGTACTAGTTCCTTATATTCCTCATTTCTATTCTAATTTTGTGTCCAATAAATAATATAATATTTTATTATAATACCTTGGCTTCAGTAGAAAGTTAATCCAATTTCCCTTGGGTACCATTAGAGGCCGACGGAATTAATTCTGAGAGTGAAGAAACTGTCTCCACCTTATAAATAATTTCATTATATTAGAAGCTGTCACGACATAACTTGGTTTGGCTAAAGCTGCTTGAGTCGACAGATGTGAGTATAATCACCTAAAGCCGAGAACTATTGGCAAGTAACCTACAGATCAAATATCGTTATTTTTGGGATGATACATCATTATATTAATTAATTATTAGGTAATCTCTAAACTAAGCAGAGCTATTACTGTAATTCAAATTCAAATTCAAAATCATTTATTCGATTAAGACACTAAGTGACATTTATGAACGTTAAATTGAAGCTACTGTTAAAAATCATAGATCGACGCAAATAGACGCCACAGCATGTACTGGATTGTCGAGGTAAATTAGGTGAAAACACCAAAATCTACTGCCTGCTTGTGTCGATCTATAACTTCCAGTTTCCAAAATGCGTAGAGCCTTATGAGAAGAATACTGGCAAAGAAACTCATGGCCACTCTTTTTAAAAGTCAGATCTTCAGGTACAATGGTATTAGTGTTACATAAAAGATAAGCATGATGCAAGCTGTTGCCACCTGAATTACATTTTATTGAAATGCTCCAAAAGCTAACGCACAAACAAAAAATATCACTCAGTGATACCGTTGAAGGTATTAAACATAGAAATCATTCAAGGTGCACATCAGTTACAAAGTCTACTGTTAAAACTAATTCGTGACTGGATTAAGAGGCTAGAGTTGCAGTTGAACGAACCAAAATAATAGTATAGGCTAAAGCATCGCTGACTAAGCCGACCAGTCACCCCAAGCAGCACCCGTTCACGAGTATGACGCATGGACCAACGTAGGTTCTAGAACACTGATAAACATACTTACTACATGCATATAGAAAGACCAATGCATATATATATATATATATATTCATGCATACAAATATTTACGCTGAGTGAGAATCGAAGCCGCAATCCTTGACGTAGCAGTCAAATGCTTCACCAACGCGCCAAAAAGGTCATCAATGAAGTAAAAAGTTAGTTCCTTGAAGAAGCATTGTGTGATTGATATCAGCTAATGCATCAACCAAGTTATGTTTATTTGAGGTTAGTTAGAGATATAATCATGTATTTGAAATAGAAAATAAATAAAAGTTTGCGTCATTCGATGAAACATTTGCCTGACAGGCTGCTACCCAATGTTTGAAATATGACACGATATGTCTATGTTATAGGATGATACAGAAACTTTTTGATTCCGTGTATATCAAAAACATGTGGTTCATTTCCCAGAATTTAAACCTTAGTCCTAAATAGAACTTGTGGTAGCTGTTCAGACAACATGATACTGCTTTCTTTGTCAAGTTAGTATTTCAAACACGACATCACCTTGAACAAAAAACCATCTGTACACATTCACTACAATATAAAATATAATATACATATTAAATGCAAATGTTTGACTGAAAACAACTCGAAATTAAATGAATACTTAATTACTTAACTAACCATAGAATTAAGTTTAAAATCAGCTACATATGGCACAATATGATTTGATTTCATTATGACTCACATGGTCCTTCAACTTACGTCTTTTGAGAGTGATTGCGCTGATTTTCACTGACTACAATTTAAATGTATATAAAAATCTTATACAGTACAGATCGTTCATATATAATATACCTTCAATTTTATTTTCATTTACTTATTTTTCTCTATAAATTGCTTTTTGCAATTAAAATCACCTCTAAGAAATTTAACACCTCAGTGATTCAGTTTAAGCCATGTCGTCTACAACCGCTCACGAACGGGAAACGGAAAAACGTAAATAATACTATCTAGTATTATAGTATATAGTATCAACCATGATAGATCCCAAATATTGAGTGATCCCTTGCTCTCCTTTAATAATCTATTTATTTATTTTGATATTTATTTAATTTTGGCCCGATTTTAGAAGTATTATTTTTGGCATGTATAAGTAGTATAATTAGACCTTGGAACAAACAATCGAATTATATTAAAAATATAATTGAATGGTTTACTAACTCTTGAACTTTCGCTTTCCATGGTAATATAGTTATGGCGCACTTGGTGAAACATAACGCGAGCATTTCTTGACGCCGGTTTTCTATGAGGCCGTGGTATCACTCCGGTCGAGATGGCTATAGGAGTAATGTTTGCCTCTATTGTACAGCGGTAGAGGTGGCATAGAACCGAAGTTAGAATACTCTAGACACTATCCTTAACTTAAGAAAAAGAATAAGAAGAAAATGTTGCTTTCTGTCCTACTTTCCTAATGAATATGAGTTTTACAAAAAAATATATTAAAATTTGTTCCTTTATAGACCTCTCGTGAAAGTCAAGTATCTTCGGTAATCAAATACCTCATTCAAATTATAATTTGCCAAATATTGATTTGAAAAGTTTTGGTTCGTAACGACCTATTTCAGCGTAATGACGCTAAATTCATTCTTTAAGGGTGAATGAATGAAAGACTAATGGGGCGAACGCTCAGTTGAATTGGAAAGTTTCACCATCAACCAAGCTTTAAATAATAAAGATTTCAGAGTTACAATTGAGTGAGATGAGCTTTACGAACGCCGAAAACATTTCATAAGTATATTACTTATGAAATATTTTATGAGCTTGCATTACAATTCAACTGTTATCTCATTTTCCTAAATTATATAAACGACGTCTCTGGGAATTCAGGATGAAGTGACTAAAGATATAATAGATTATGCTCCGATGTCTACGTTTGGGACCGTAGTAATCCTTGCTAGGGGTTTCTCCAATTCCGATAGTTTTTAACGCTATCAACTCTATAATTATTCTATAACTTTAAGGAATATTTGGTTGATCTTATAATTTTGTACTTAAAGAAACAGAATAAAATTACTAGAGCAATAGTAAAGGTTTTCATTCCTCAAACTCAAGCTGTCAAATTACCTGCCTGTGTAAGAACACAGTTACACTCATAGTAACGTTAAGCACGAATGAATTGAAACATTTCGAAAGCCACTCCAATGCTTTTAAAGGGCAGTGCGGTTCAAACGTAGGATTATGATAAGCTATCTCTTTAGACAACATCATGTCACATCGGTTTTGCGAAACTGAAATTGAGTTTCAGATTAATGTCGTGTAGCTTACAGATTAAATATTTTAACGTTCACTGTGTTAAAAATCATACAGTAGGTATTCGTTTGTTATTTCTTTGAAATGTAATATGAAACTTTTTACTATATGATGTGTAGCTATATGTATGTTTATGGTAAATATATCAAGCGTGTTAGAGGACTTTGACTTCCCGGTAATAACCAGTTCAGGTACATCACCTTGACTTGCTTGAGCTATTACTTACATTCCCCGATCCATCTGTATAAGTGGTATCCTATTTCTTCCATTGCCTTCCCTTCTTAACTACCTTTCCCTTTCAATGTTCTCCCAAATATCCCATCTTTAATTCCCAAAGTGCCCGGTTGATGGTAATAGGCTTTCCCCGTATCACGTGAGTGGGATCAAATTATGGTTGGCAGAGTGTGGGTGTTTCATTCACCCCTGCCTGATGTTAGAAGTTAGAGTTAGAAAGTCGTGAATGCATGAAATGTTTCTGTCCATAGCTGATTAAGTTTCAAAACTATCTTGTTCTCCTACGGCTTCCTGTAAGGACTCTTACCCTATTTATGTATTAAAATATTCAATCAAATCATTTTGAGTTTCGTAATGCCAATTATAGTTTATTACAAATTAATTTTGGTAGTTTCGCTTTTAGCGCTATGATATTTACTCGTGTTACAATAAGCTGCAATCTTTTCCGGTTGCCTAACGTTTCACTGTCACAATTGTTTAGTTAGAATATTTTATTGAAGGTTATTTTCATCTCGATACGTGTTGGTTAGTTGCAACTTTCCGTGGTTTCCTATTCTTTCATGACCAATTGGTTTTGTGTCTTTGGGACGAGCTGAGTTTTCTAAATTATATTAATAGATAATTTATTTCATAACACAACCACGCAAAGGTAATGAGGAATATCAATCAAGTAAATATATCAGTGAACCCGAACAATATCTTCCTGTAGAGACTATATACTACGTGTCTAGTACGTCTATAAAAAAAAGTAGTAGTCATTGACAATACTGTCTGTAAAGTAAAAAAAAAAAACAAAACTTTTAAACACTAAACATTGTAGGTAATATGATCTGAATAAAAAATAAATTATACAAGTAGACTTTGAATATTTATTAAAATTTTACTTGTTTCACTAACCATTTATCATGCTGTCTTTTCTGTGTCGAGATATTTTTTTTTATCAAGGACTTCAGGTTTTATTCTAAAAAGAATACTTCGTGATAATCTTTAAATATGTTTGAGACATTACTGTTGTCGGATATCAACAAAGATTTACGGCTTGGATATGTTTTAGATGTTTGTCATTATCTAGTCAAGATAATAATAAGCCAGTCCAATATCCTAACCAAAATTAAAAATGCAAGTGTTTGTTACGTTGTTGTAAAGCCTTTAGCAAATTCTATTTCATAAAAGTCCATAAACATTGACGTCAGATTGATCGTGTTGCACGCAAGTTGCAGCACATCATCAACTCAACATAAACACAAAACCCAAAGGAGTGTAGCAATACTATGAAGGACAAATTTGAGGGAATAATGGATGGATCAGGTGACCCGTCTGCTCGCTTGCCCCCTATAATATAAAAAAAAATAGTTTCTAAACTTCAATGTCTGAAGTCGAAAATGAAACCCCAGTAAGGTAGGGCCATTTGCTTCGTGGAAACGACTAGCTGTATCGCGAAGCACCTTTCGTCACCATGGAGGTAATAATCACCGTAATAGATTTCACTGCACGCAAGTCCTCTCTACGAACGTTACTCAACTTTTACTCAAGAGTTGTACGTGAAAATTAAAAAGAAGAAAGAAAAGAAAGAAGAAAGAAAGAACCATTTATTGCCTCACAATACAGTCGCGCAATGCGCAATCAAAATAAAATGTTACTTAAAACTAGGATCACGTTGCATTGCCATTGCACGCCCGCAGGTGTGGCAACGAGGTTAATACTCAGCTTAATGCTGGCTGTGACGCAGGCCACAACACAGCGCTGGTCTTCCGTATTAACCCCAAGTGACGCACATAACGAGAAGCTAAGACCAAAACCACAACATAAAGGTTAAATATTGAAAAGAGAAAAAAAAAAAAAATGCATATGGCGTGGTGTGCATTCCAATAACTTTAAGATAAATTCAAGTTATTAAAGACACAGATAAAAACAACCACGTATGACTAGTCTAAAACAAGCGTTAGTCATAAAATTATATTACAAATTAAATCGAAACCACTTTGACTTATAATTTTCTGTCCCTTTCCCGCATACACCGCACTGTTCGACTGCTATCGCGTGAGCGCGTCATTTTTACAAACTTGAGGGTGTAGCGTTGTCGCGAGATCAACATTGCGCAATATCTCAAGACAATGCAAATATGTTTATAGTTTATAGTGTGCACAGAGTACCAGTTACGAGTAAGGTAATTCTAATTACCTAAAACGCCCTGCCTGTGTATAGATACAAAAAATAATAATAATAATAATATAAAGAAATCCAAAGAAGGTGTTCTTAAGTTGAAGGGTATACCTATACTATATCTGTATGCCGCCGCAATTCACCTGAAACTGGATGGAACATATGGCTCATAGGTCATAACTGTTTTGTGAGTAATTTTCATATTTATTTGTAATTAAAAGACTGATCTTTTTTCTGTGCATCAAGTAATATCTTTTTTAGATGATGTTTAAAGGTTGCCTTTGTTTTTAGCGATCGTAAAGGCGGTGGGATATCATTCCAGCAGTGAGTGGCGGCATACTTGAAACTTCCCCTGAAGGCTGCTGTTCTATATTTTGGAATCGTGAGAAGATTCAACGTCGTTCTGCTGGAGTGACTATAGTAGTCCGCGCGCCAACTTAGTGCCTTATACAAGTATTCGGGTTTTTTTGTATTTATTATACCGAACAACATGTTAGCAAAATGTAATTTTCTCCTTGCTGCCATCTTCAAAACATCATTTTGATTTAAATATGGCGTGACGTGACTTCTACGGGGTATGCTAAAGCAGAACCGGGCACACGCATTTTGTACACGTTGAATTAGACGTTCTGTGCGAGACAGCAAGCATGGCCCATATACTGTGTCACAATAGTTCAGCTTGGACAGCACAAGGCTATCCACTAAGTTTTTCCTAATTGTGACGTTGATGAAATTTCTTATCCTGTACAGAACTTTCAACCTATAGAAGCAGTTTTTGACCAGATTGTTAACGTGACTCTCAAAATGTAGTTCAGGATCGATAAGCAGACCAAGATTATTTGCCCTATCCACCCTATCGATTTTTATTCCGGAAATTTGAATCTCTGGTTTTGCAGCTAGGATATTTTTTATTTGATTTTTACTCCCCATAATTAGAAATTTAGATTTTTTTGGGTTCAGTACCAGTGAGTTTCTGTCCGCCCAAGAGACTACCCGCTCAAGTTCCGCATTTATTTTTTGTGTTGCCGAGGCCGTATTCTTTGCTTCAAATGAATGATATAGCTGGGTATCATCTGCATAGATATGGTATTTGCAGTCACGGAAACATGTCGTTATGTCAGCACTGTAGAGAATATATAAAAGCGGGCCTAGCAAGGATCCCTGAGGGATTCCTCTTGACACCAGTCGTGGGGCAGACGAAAATGTTGAACCGTCCCTTCCTCGAACTTCAACTTGCTGAAACCTGTCTGATAGATAGCTATCGAACCATCGGATTGCATCAGTATCAAATCCGTAGTATGACAGTTTAGAAAGCAATAATGATATATTTATACTGTCAAATGCGCGAGAAAAATCAAGCATCACCAATATTGAGCCCTCTCCCCGATCACGAGCTTCGAGAATATTGCCCACAACATCTGCCAAGGCCGTGGCAGTTCCTCGCCCCCGTCTGAAACCGGATTGTAAATTTGGAAGAATTCCGTTTGTTTCGAGGAATTCAGTTACTTGCACATACACTACCCTCTCTAATATTTTAGACAGACAAGACAGTATGCTTATGGGACGCAGGTCTTTGTAAGTTTGTGGGTTATTATTTTTAGGTAACGGTCGTACAATCGCATGATGCCATATTTTCGGGAACGTATTAGATATTATTGACAAGTTTATAATGCTTGTAATGGCTGTCAGCGACTGTGGAAGCGTAAGCATCAACATCTCCTTTGATATCCCATCGACACCCTGTGCATTAGTAGATATATTTCTGATAATTTTAAAAATAGTTTCTGAATTAGTTGGCTTTAGAGTGAAATTTGCAGGGCCATATCGATTGAATTCAAAAAAGGTGAGGTCAGAAATATTTACTGTTGAGCTTCCCGGAACGTCAAGGAACGCTGCATTGATAGCCTCAGGGTCGTCAAACTGTCTCATAAGCATACCGTCGTCACGACTTACTGGTAAAACATGCTTTTTCAAATTAAACCATAGAGCTTTTGAGTCATTCATGTTATCGTTGACGTATTTTGTAAAAAAAGCCCTTTTTTCATCAAACAAAGCAGTTGACGCTTGATTTTTTAAATCTAAATAGTAGCGTTTGTGCACTTCCTCCTTGGTTTTACGAGCACGGTCGCGAGCCTCGTCACGTATCCTAAACATCAGTTTAACATTATCCGTAATCCAAGGTGTCGGTTGATTACGAAATACTCTGGTCCTCACTGGTGCGTGGGCATCAAAGATATATGTAACATAATAATTAAATAAACGTACCATTTCATTTACGTCACGTAATATACATATTTCATGCCACGGAATTGCGTCTAAATCAGTACTAAATTGATCAAATGATATATCTCGTAGTGGCCTATACGTGACCAATTTACTAACAGGTTTGTCCTTTTTGAAAAGGAGTTCACAGGTGATGAACGAATGATGTCCCAGTTCAGGTTTATAATCCACTGTAACGCACCGGTACCTAGCATCCGTACAGATCAGGTCTATCAGTGTAGCACTGTCACCTACGTAGTGAGTAGGTGTCGTAACAATCTGGTCTACACCACAATGCTTAAAGAAGACAGCAAGTTTTTTTGTTTTAGTATTGTAACTATCGAGCATGTTTACGTTAAAGTCCCCCATTATTATGACATTATCATATGGCGCAAGAGCACATAAGCTGTCCATGACAGCGTCAACGAAAGTATCTAGCTCTAACCATGGAGGCCGGTAAGCTGTTCCAATTAAGATCTTTTTTGTTTTAATCGATAAAGTCATCCACATCTGTTCTACTGGAGGATGATGGGGGTGGACACGCACCCGAGTACTTACATTGTTTTTAGTGTAAAATGCAACTCCCCCCCCCCGCCCTCCACGCGTTGTTACCGGTCGCGGAACATGCCGAAGTTTGTATCCCGGTACTGCCGGCGCACGACCCTCTTCCCCCTCACGAAGCCACGTCTCGTTAATAGCCATAATATCTACTGCATGGTGACTCATTGCGATAAGAAACTCATCATGGTTTGTAGCCAAGGAACCCGCATTAAGTAGTCCAATTTTTAGAAGTTTATTACACGGCATCAAAGAAGTGATTTTTTAATATATGTATAGATTTATGCAAAAATTTAAAATGAAAACAACAGTCCAAAACGCAACTGGTACTCGGCACCACGACACACAAAACAATAAAATAACATAAAAGATTCTTACAATCTTTGTTTATAACAACATTATATAGAACAAAACAATATAATTCAACAGCCAAAAAACCAGTTTTAATATCAGTTGATAAATTGTTCCTCAAATAATTATATATGGCATAGCCTCTTAACAATACTAAATTATTTTTTATAACAATTACGACACGATTTACTAAAGGGTTCTTTGAGTCTGGCATTATGAACTTATAATTCTTATAACTAACATTAACAATTAAATATAAACCTGCCACAACCGATGTGAAGTTAAGCTTGAGGCACTTTTTCAAAGTTAGTACCGAATATACGGAATAAGTCCTCCTCATTATGAATGACGCACACCTGATCGCCAGGTTTATTACGGGCAAGGATTCGGCCATGCCTCGTCCATACATATTTCCAGCCAAGACGTTGTCCAGCGTCTCGAGCCCGTCGAAACAACAACCGATTCAGTTTTGTTAGACGCTCATTTATGTAAAACCGCTTCGGCGGCCCAGGCATGCCGATATTTGAGGTGTTTGTTCCCCGGCGGACTCGAGCGCTGTGTATTATTTCATTACGTAAGCTACGGCGCGCTAGACGTACGACAACTGGGCGCGGCCGGTTGTCCATAGCGCCGGCCGGCTCCGTTGCGTTCACACGCTTGCTTCCGATGCGATCAGCACACACGATATCGCGCTCCTCAATTTGTACGCCTAATTGGTTGCCAATTAACTTTACAGTATGTATAAGATTTTCACCATTACATTCCGGCAGGCTTGATATTTCTACATCATTTGACAACAGCTGCTGTTCCCGGTCATTTAATTCTGCCCTTAGTTGAGCAACTCTATCACACCCACCTGACGTAACAGTCTGCTTTTGCTCCAAAGCTCTTAATCTAATATCCATACTATCGATTTTCTCGATGCATGAATTAACGGATTCCCTTAGCTTATCCCTATCCGTTTGGAGCATGACCAGATCATCACGGAGTCTTTGGAATTGAGTCTGAAATTCATGACGCATTCCTGACAGCTCCTCTTTCATCATCTTACGCAGATCCATGTGTAGTTCCTCCTTGAAGCTCTTTAACATTGTATGAATGGCTGTTTTTTCAGTGACGTCAGCCGAACCGTTGCTTAGTGCGCTCGTGTCTAGAAATTCCTCCGAGCTATGATCTTCATCTTGTACAGGATCCTCCTTACCTCTGACAAGCTTCTTTTTGCACTCTGGGCAAACCCAAGAGGAGGTGATGCGACCTTTAGGTGATACAGCCCCACAAGCCCGGTGATAAAGCGCAGTACATTGACTACACTTGGCGGCCTCTAGCGGCGAGAGAAACTTAGCGCAACCACCACACCTAACTGACGGCATTCCGAAGTTATAATAGCACAATCCGAGGTATTGGTTTCACCAAGAGCTACTGCGAGGAGTCAGTAGATGGCACTATAACCAAAATTTACTTTAATGGCAGTTTAAGGGGAAATTTGATGGTGTTTATGTATTATGATCACTAAACAGAGTTCGATATGGAAGGACGCGGACAATAAAAGCACTTCAAGAATTTTTTAATTCATTTTTTTGTTATATATATTCACTTTTATATAGTATAAGGTAGTTTATTATTTATGTACTTGTTAGTTTAAGTTTTTTGCAATTTAATAGTGTTTATACTGCACTGATATACTGATTAATGTTTTGTGTTTACACTTGCACTGAGTTTAAACGTTTAAACAATAAATACTTGTAAACAAACAACTGTATATATTTTTTCAACGTAAAGCAATAGGACACAGCTTATGCAAGCTTCGCGTCGAGCGTCACTCATCTCAACAAAAAGTATAAAACTGTAAATTAAATTATCTACAGCGTGGAATCCAGTGATAAAAACATGCTATCTGGCTTAAATGCACAGTCAGATAAACACCAGAATAGATACACGTCGGTTTACTAACATAATAGGGACACTGTTAGTGCCAGTATATGGCAAAAAGAAAATATCAAAAATATCGAAAATGTCTCAGTGGACGAAGAACTTTCTACTTCACGGATTCGATGACGGAGGGCGGACACATTTCAGCCAGTTAGCCTGTGATCACGGCCAGGTGAAGCTCGTCGAAACGTCAGGCAATTTAAAAGTTATGTAATACCTATTACGTGATCGCGTTAATTTCCGTACGTATACTTGTCATGAAACGAGAAAGTTTAAAAGCTAATACAATTTAAAGTAGATTCTAATCAGTAAATAATGTAATAATAATATTGTTAACCACAAAGTCAGAACCCAAATTATGTGTAAACATGCCGAAACCCTTTTCATATTAACATGTTTTACAACAAATCTCTTAAACAAATACACGAACATTAAATATTGTATGTACTTACCAATAGCTGATTCTACGTTTATAAGCAACAACCTTTTACGCGTTAAAGTTTTTATTTCTATTCCTCGGAATTCGTACTTTTTTCCTGGATACAAGGTACTCTATACCCTTTTCTGTATGCCAATAATACTAACAATCTATCATTCTATCATTACAATAAAAAAGGAACAAACAATGTGTTATAATAAACCGATCACGCATCTTTCTCACTGAATTTCAAACAAAATCATCAACGCCCATCCATGCGCAAACAAATTAATAGTTGAGTTCGAATCCATTAGATCGTTAAGCGCAGTGAGCGTTCGCAGTACTGGCAATTTGGCTCTGGCAACGGTCAAAATGACACAGCAAACAACTTGTACTTTCTGCTGCGACAGTAGTTGTTAAGGGTAAAAGTCAAGATAATTCACTGAGAAAATCAGGTAAATCTATTCTAATCCTGTTACATATGTAAGTATATAAAACATCTATAAAGAAACCTGAAGAAAGCCTTCTGTACTTTTTTTAATTTGGATTGAATAAGTTTATTCGTGTGGATTCCAAACATCGGTTGAGTAGCTAAAGTTCGCATAGGAAGGATGGAATTTTTTTTCTTTAAATAACTGCAATGAAGCCTATGGGATGGTACTTAACCAATAAGATCAATATGACCTTCGGAAGGTAAGCAGTTACCTAGCAGATACCTAGTAACATTCGCGAAACTGGCGATCACAAACAAAAGCAGAAAATACAACTACAACAATTCCTTTATCGGACTACTAGAAGTAGATAGAGGTTGCATTCTTTCGTTGTCGAACCGAAAAGTCAAACTAAACGCTTTGACAGCTCCTTTTTGCTTTTTGCAGCTCAGGTCTGGAATGAGTTGCCTGCGCCAGACCATTATAATCCTGGAATCATCAAGAGTAAAGTGAATGGGTTTTTCTTGGATAGGCGTGTACCATCTTCGTCTTCATCGTTACTTTCTATCAGGTGAGTTTAAAAGAATACAATTTGCTGAAACCTGATTTTAAATTTGTCATATTTCAAAAACACTAACGTGATTACGTGATGACTATTGAACGATACTAAGACTTCTTCAAGCCTTCAGCGAACTATATTTAAACTTCTTCAAGACATTCGAAAAATGACACCAACTCTAGATTATCCCACCGCGTCATAAACTTTCCGTCATACCCAAGGTAGTCCTCCGCAACCCACTTGACAGTACTTTTATTTATTTATTGAGAAACATCAACAATTAACATTTCGACGGCGAAGTGCCAATAACTCAACAAAAACAAAAACAAATTGAAGTATTAGAAAGTAAGTGATTTAATATATTTATTTATACATAATGTATAACAATAACTTATGCTTTAGTTCATTTGGTTTTAGTGAAGTGTAATGTCAATAAGATACGTTAGTTTAGTTGGCAATTTATTCCACATTTACACCATCACGAATCCTTTTTGCTAAGTGTTAGAATCAATCGTTAAAACCTATTTGGTATATACAACTTTTTTGACCATAATGTGGTTTGAGTCCTTTCTAAAAAAACTACCACCAACTGTACTTTATATTAGAACAAATAAAACTAAAGAAAAAAAATTATAAAAGCACGTTACACCTTTATTTCTCTTGCCATCAAAATGTCATAAAATTTCAGCTCAATCGGAAACCGGGAAGTGTGTCAAATTTAACTTGCAAGATTTGATTACAGACAGACAACGGGACAAGGGAAACTAAATAAAAGCTTGTAAAATAGCCCTACTTCTGTAGTGTATCCTCAGTATGTACTTCTTAATCAATACCCATTAAATATAATTCCATCAGAAATCTGCCGTATATACCCTACTTTACTTAGAAATTTGCCATCAAAGTAACCTGTTGTACTATTACAAGAAAACAGGCAAAGAAACAATGAATACGAATAAAAATTGCAATTTCTAAAAGGTATACGCTTAAAAATCCAGTCTTGTAAAACAATAAATAACCTTTGATAAATGTACAACACAAGCGCAATTTAGAGTCCTCTATTTAAGCCGCTATTAAATTCAACGTAAGACTTATAAATTAAAGCATACGTGACGTGAAGACCACTCTAATACAATAAATAATAAATTAAGAAACTGGACTATTATTAAATAATAATAAATCCTTTCTCTTTTAGATCATAATCATATTTTGTTAAGGCACGAATAATCTTAAAAGCTATTGTTGCTTAAAATACACTTACTATGAAACAACAGAAAATAATACATTTTGTTTAAGATGTGTGTAGGTGTGTTCCATTATAAGGTTGTCTTTTATGATACAGAGTTATGAAATATTAGATGAGAAGACTAAAATAACATTTTTTAATAAATAAAAACTCTTGCAATAAATAAATGAAGTACAAAATTGATCGCGCGAAAACATGCCACTGTTAGTTGAATATACCTAGAGATTACATTATAATCTAATTTGTACGCGCAAATATGTTTTTACAGTGATTGCCATCGAGCATCTATGACTCTTGCTATGTACGTTAGAAACACGTCTTCATCTTTTTACAAAACGGCATGAAAGACATAATTATGTCACTAGAGATGGACATAAATTAGTTCAACCAAAATTTACGCTAGCAAAAGTGCTAACATCTTTTATGGGGAACTGCGTTAAATTCTATGCCTAATAAAATACTTGATAATATTCTTCAACTAAATGAGAATAAATTTAAAACTTGTATAAAACGCACGCTATGTAAACGAGCATATTATAAACTAGATCATTATTTAGATGATAAAAATGCTTGGTAAAATGCCGGTCGTGCTCCACAGTCACACTGTCAATGAGTGGGTATTCGTCTTGTTTTTATCTGACGTATAGATTTACTGATATTTTGATTATTATTATTGATATTGTTCATTTTATAGAACATTGAAATTATTTTATACATTGTTGACATTGTAGTTATGATAGCTTTTTGTTAATTAGAAACATTTGAAACGAATATTGGAAATTGGATAGAATGTAGGAATTTGAAAATAGTGACTGACTCCTATTCCTGACAATTCAAAAATACCTACAATGGGTTTAGTTGAAAAAAATTAATTTTGATTTTGATTTTAATTTTACGCCGACACACGGCTCTCCTGGACATTCGTTTTGCCTTCTGAATGGTGACCGTCCGTTAAAGGTAAATTTTAGGTACTTTAATATAAATTTTAGATACAGCCCGGCTACAGTCAGTTCGAGACACAGGAATGAAACGACCCTGACCTGCACAAGCTATTGCTTACATTTACTTTATTCATCCGTATAAGCAATATCCGTTTCCTTCCATTGCCTTCTTCCCTACCTTTTCAATATATTCCAGTCTTTAATTCCCAAAGTGCCCGGTTGAGACCTTGCCCCCTATTACAGGAGTAGAGCCAAATTATAGGTAGTAAAATTTGGGTGTTTAATACATCTCTGAAACCAGCCCTTCGGCGATACAGGCGTCAGTGTACGTATTGCCAAGTGAGCCAGACCAGATTGATGTAAATAAAGACTTTCGAATTGGTGGTAGCTGTGCTAAGTGATGAACTGATTTAGCGTCGACCTACGAGTCGTACCTTAGGTTAGACAAAGAAAAAAACGTAATATTTGAGGTCGCAAAATAAGACATGATAACCTCAATAGTAATTGTATCAGTGAGTAAAGTGCTGCAACCATTATGTTAGATATAGTCACAAATTAAAATGTAATAATTTTAAGGATTGTTACGGTATAATGGGAGTATATTAAAAATAGGTTCTCTAATTTCAAAAGGAAAACGAGGGTGAGGAGGTGGAGCACATTTATTTAATTTCATGAAATTAGAATAGAAATAGAATATAATAAAAAAATAGTTTATGTATGGCATGAGCGAGAATCAATTATACACTGCAACTGCATAGATAGATAGATAAATTAATTAGTACATGATATTCGTAAAAATGCTACAAAACAATAAGAAAATAATTAACTTTTTATATTAATTATCATCTTTTAAAATTAATATATTTATATTATTGTCATCATATCCTTACTGGGTCAAAACTGTAAAATAAAATGAGGAGAAAAAAATATCAAATAATTAATCTGAACTCAGGTTTTATTTTTGTGTGAAAGACCATGATAAGCATTAGAAATATGAATTAAAATGTTATTATTGATCATACCGTCATAGGCGCCATTAATTAAAATTCCACTAAAGTAAGGCTCAGTTATGAGTTCACTAACTATCGTAATTTAACAACGAACATTTAAAAACTATACACATACATGTATATACTCCGTCTGCTACTGCAACGTGTCTTCTGTTACAATACTTTGATATTGACGGGTGATAGTACTTGGTCGCGTGATTTAATAGTTCCATATTAAAACCTCATTTGATTGGTTAGATAAGGACACAGAAATAGCGACTAATTGACCGATTCAACTATGAGACGCCAAGATGGCGTAAATGCATCAGTGTCGATCCGTTGATTACAAATGATGCGCTATTAAACCGATATGTTATGAATAGTATAACGATATCACACCCTCAGTGTACTGTGCACAAATACCTTATTTGGACTAAAATAAATAAGAAGTGGTCGCCGGCCGAAACAAATCTTCAACATTAAGTAAAAACAGTTTTATAGCAGATAAGCCACGTCCAAGTCCGGCCAAATCCTTGAACATTCTTATTCGTATTCCGTCCAAAGTAGGTATCTTGTCGTATAATGCATCCCGCACCCCCCGTATTCTCCAGTTCTAGAAAATTACAATGATGAAATTCTCATTTATTGCAATTTTGTTTTTATACCAGCAATCTGAAAAGCTGGTGAGATGAGATAGGAAGGCGATTACCATGTACTACAAGTACCCGTAACTTTAGGTTCAATCTCAGAAGATCCACATTTTGAAATCAGGATCCAATGAGAAAAAAAATTGTCACTAGATCCATTATGGATCTGGCCAATGGATCTTCTGAGATTGAACCTAACTTTAACACATAATATATAATTTACTAGCAGCGCCCCGCGGTTTGATCTGCGTAGGTCCCGATCCCGTAGGAACATCGGGTTAAAAAGTCCCTGTGCCGTTTTAATATCGAAATGAAAAGTACCCTATGCGTTAGTCCAGGTCTCCAACTATCTTAATACCAAGTTTCATCGCAATCGGTTCAGTGGTTTTTGCGTGAAAGAGTAATCCATCCATCTACCCATCCATCCAAACTTTTACATTTATAATATTAGTGCGACAGTGCAATTGATTACTCTCAAATATAGTAGAGGTTAATTTAGTACACTTTAAAATAATAGCTTGACATGCCATTTATGTTATGGCAAAGAAATTAGCTTCCTATTATCGATAGTCAAGTAGATTTAAACCCAAAGAAGCTCAATTGATCCTCAAGTTACCATTGAACTATATAGCTACCGAGAAAAGGAATCCGTTCATTGTTCTCAACTGTGGGTCAAACATAAATATTTTATTTTCTTTGAAACTTTCATACTCCAATAACTTTAAGTGGTTTTCTTCCAATTTGAGTGATGTTTGTTTGATATGAGTTTCCTTCATTTTATAACAAAAATGAAAATTTTTCATTTTGGAAGTTTAAAAAACACAAAACAAGCATTGCGAAGTTAAAACACAAGTAAGACATTTTTTATTAGGAATTACTTTAAAGGACATTGCCTATTTCAGTATGAAAATCAGTTTCACACTTTTTTATGCTGCGTCAAATATGTTTAAACTGCATTATTAAGCCTGCACTGAGTATTATCTAAAATATAAACGTATATTGTAACATAACTTGGGGTTATTGAGAAATTAAATCCCAATATTAGGTTAAAACACAACAAACACACAATAACGAGAAAGTATTGTGACACTGACGATAGAGTTTTTTTTTAATAATGTTTGTGGCATCATGTTTTTGACAGGGATACCATGTATAAATTAAGGCAAAACTAACACTGAAGTATACATTCACTACATAAACTTCGACTACATACACGAAATAATAATCTTATTATTTACATTATATTAGTAATCTTACTAAACTGCAATATATTTTAATGTGACATTACGAATTATTATCAAGTATATTTTTTTTTTCGTGTATAAACCCCCACGGGTCATCACCCCACCATGGCTATAGGTAAAGTGGTATGTCGGAATCAGACCGACTAAAACCACACGGTGTTCCGTCACAAGTGAGTCTATCGCAAGGGACTCGGGTATACCCTAGGAAAGAAGTCCCCGAGAACTCTAGCAGACTTTGGCCGCTCTGAACCAGAAGGCAGCCACACCATTGGTAGCGGAGGGCCTTGCCCTATTTCCGATTTAGAGAGGCGCACGCGGAACACGTGCGCCACCGTCTCAGGCTTGCTTCTGCTTGGGTAACGGGCGGCCTCACCCGTTACCCCCAGGCCAGCGCTCATGGAGGCCGGAGATCATCATGCGCTCTCCGGCGCCTGGTGCCTCTTCTTCAGGAACGTATATTATTATTTAACCATTTTATTTTAAAACGATGTTTATTTGAATTCAACCATTAATGGTTTATTTTATATAATGGCAACATTTCACTTAAATGGAAATGGTCATTGATTCAAGTTTTAGTCCTTGTAAGATTTAATTTCAAACCCCAAGTTCTATAGAAGAGATTTAGGGTCGAAAAATAACATTAAAATCAATATTTTTTTTTAACATTTGCAATAATGACGCGAACGTCTAAAAGCGAAACCACGAATGGGCATCTTCCTTTTTGATTTTATAGGAGAAAACCCCTGACTGGGTAAGTACTTTTAGTTAACCAGGAGGTGGGGCACAGAAAATTTCTGATCTTATTCTCTCCATCTAAGATCGGAAGACCATTTACTTTTAGGCGACTCCTGGGCTTTTTACTAATTTACTGCCCTCTATGAAACCGCAGCTCGTACTAGGAAAAAAAAACTTTATTCTGACATGTGTCATAAATTTCAGCATCACAAAGTTACAAAATTCGTAAAACAAATGACAAGTCTGAAAAGGGAATTACCATTGATAATGTAATCGAATTTTGTAATTCACGGAATTTCTTCAGATGCTACGCAGCATATCTGAATATGCTGCATAGGAGTCAAGTCAACTGTGATACATCCAACTGAATAAATTTACTAGCTTCTATTCCTTGAACATTTTGATTAAAATTCGCTGTTCTTTATTTAATATCATAGTAATTAATAAACTAAATTGGTTACGCAAATTAAAAAATCTTGAATCTTAAAATAAGTTACTAAATATTATCACGACGCCGGGACGTTCAAATTAATTAATGTCTTGAACAGACTTATATCAAATTCATTGAAGCTCAAGCTATTATAATACCAATATATGGGTATTTAATTCATATTTTTAATAATGGTCTTACATACACAAATTATTTAATATTGAGGTATAAAATACTTTTTTAATATAGCCATTTTTATTAGCATAATAATATTAATATTACGTGGGATCTTTTGACAAATAATGTACAATATACGTAGGGCGCGTATGCAAACTAGATATCATAATATTGGTATTTGATCCTTGGCCAGTTACTGTTCATGTCCTAGTGGCCTCTCCAATCACAGGACAGACATTCGGGTAAGCCACCTCAGCCGCTTCGAGCTACTGCAGTCTCGTCCCGTTTCCCCATCCGAGACTTGCGGTATCTCTTACCCTAGGTTCCTCGCCCTATCTGTTTTCCTTACCACAATTTATTTTCTTCTTTTATCCCGTACGAAAACAACTACATTCCCAAGGAGGATTGGCGTTACTGAATACTGGCCATAAAAGAAACAAGCCAATTTGAAGCCAAGGAATGGTTTGTTCGATTTTTAAATGAATTTTCTAAATTCACATGGCGGACCTATTTTATTTTGTATAACTTTAAGCGTGGATTAACTGAACATAAATGTTTCGAGGAAATGAGTAGTGCACTGAGGGAAACTTGTGCATCTTTACGGATCATAGAACGGTGGTATATTCAATCAAATCACGGCAATTTTAACTTGGAGGATGTTGCAAGGTTCGGCAGGCCGATAGAAGTTACTACCGATAAGAACATTGAGACTGTGTGAAAATTATTGAAGGAAGTCCGACGTGTGATATATCGACAGGTCGAGGAAACTCTCAAATTAAGTGCAGCAATTGTTCATCGGATTTTTTACGACCATTTGAAAGTACGGGAACTTTGTTCACTCTAGGTACCGCACTTGATGACTCATGCGCTAAGCGACCGTGTGACTTGGTCTCAAGGCATGTAATTTTTTTTTTAAAGACGGTCGTTCTAACTACGTGACCTCGATTGTTACATGTGACAAAATGTGTACTATTTCGATGTTTCTACTAAATCCCAGACGGGCGAAGGGTTACTACTGTATGGTATACAGAGGAAGATGATATACACAAGACATTACACATTTTACTAAATTTAAACACAAATAAAACAAAAAATACATGATTTATTTATTTATTGAAGCATAAAATATAATTAACTCTTAGTATTATTCTTATAAATAGCTCTCTTCCTCCTCACTCCTAATGAAAACTTTGCTGTGCCCAACAGGGTCCATAATTGATTCTACCCTTATATTTAATACCCTACCAATGTAATGCAATAAAGTAATGAGTAATGTAATATTTACCTCAAGCAAATTTGCCTTAAAAAATTAACGACCAAACTCAAGGCTCGATACTTGGCTTTAGCATCAAGATAACGCCCCTGCACATCGAGCTGGTAAAACTACGGACTATTCGCACCAAGCTGGAAACCAATTTCTGGGACACCCTCTTTATAGTCTGGATTTGTGCCGGGCGACTTTGCACTATTCCCGTAAGTAAAAGAACAGCTGAAGGGACGCAAGTTTTCGAGCGATGAGGAGCTTATATGATCTTTTGAGGAGATACGCGGCTGTGTTCCATAGCGATATGGGAGCAATCTGTTCAACACCTGATTTACGCGTATGAAGAACTAAATTAGTTAGTATTAGATGTCTCATTATCGTTTTTATGGTGGTTTAGACTAGAATTAGGTGGGTGGATACTCATTAATGAAACTAAAAGTTACCATAGTTTTACAACCAGTAGTTGACGTGAAAGCAAGGACGAAGGTTAGTCTTATAGAATCTAACCTCCGTCTTCTTGTTAACTCATGCGAGAATTGGATTCAAAGTTGATAATGTGAAAGAATAATTTATCCTGTTTTAGTATTTCGTATGCGTACACTGTGACTATCTCATAGGTATTATATATTATGTAGTCATAATACAAAATAAAAATAAGTGACACTTGGCAATCGTACTTAATGATAATGCAAGTAAATACTTAAAAAGTTCGATGTTGGTACTCTGAACCTAGCTTATGCAGCTCTTACAACTTACTTAACCTATATTTTTTGTCCTCATTTTAACGCTATTGGTTTACTCTAAAGCTCATTAAGAATCTCTCAAAAAGCTCAAGAAATAGCGCTCAAAATCAAAATGGGAATTCCATTTTGATTTTGAGCGCTATTTCTTCACATTTCTGAATAATATTTCATAAATTTTCACATCAATCGTTGATTTATTTTCTCAAACGAATATGTAAGGATAACATAAATCAGGATCTCCATCAATATCGTGAGTTTTCATTACCTATATCTTACTTTCATGTAAGTTACTGTCTACTCCACGACTCTGATAAGATTACGACTAGCTTATGTAGAAGCTGCTTGTAGAAAAAAAAATTGGTTGCCTGTAAAGTCGGTATACGGGCGAAAGTTTTACGTGACAACGACTTTGAGTGGTAAAATAATTTTAATGTGAATATTCATTCGTATAGTAGGAAGAAGGATGAAATAATAGTAACAATTTAAAACATTTATTTATACAAAGAATTATATTTAAAACGCGTGCCTCTCACTCGCTCTCATTGTGAGCGCATAACGTGAGCGGAGCGTAACGCAGTTTCTTGAAGTGTCACCCGGCAAACCAATTTATAAGACGTTGTCACGTCAAAAGGTAAAAGCGTAATACGGTATTAAAATAACTTAGCATAAATCAATAGAAAAAATACTCAATAGATATGTCATTATAACTACGTATCTTCTAACATTAATATTGACTGCACCGACAATACATAAATTATAGAGGATATGAGCGTGTCTATCTGCATTGAGCCAGCTGCCTTACGTATGCATTAGGCAACAATGGTACGATCGCAACTAGCGAAGAGATAGGCAATACAATTTTATAACTAAATTGAATATTCTAGAACATCTTGTTTAGCAAACACAAGTTATTTCATTGAAAAACAAATTCTTTGTTTTTTTATCAATGTTTGATTATCAATGGTTCTATAGTTAAAGTTGACGAAAATATTTGCGTTCAATTGTAAAATGTATTTTTACGAGTATATCTTAGATCAAAAATCTTACATGGAGAGTAAATTTTTCCTTTTATTGCAACAACAACAAGTATAATTTATAATATTTATCGTCATTTACTTTTCAAAATTCGATAATAATTTTAATCACAAAAGTTTCATGAACGATGCATCTTATCTATCTGAATTAGTAGATGCTCTCATTAGTGGTTTTCTCATATATCGGTGCGATTGAAACGCTACACACGGCTTCAAATTAAATTAATCTCTTATGTGTGTATAGTATTTTGTGTTTGAGATGGTGACCGTTAAAACCCTGACAGCACTTTAAAAAAAATTTAACATTCAATGTTGAAAAAAATAGCCCTGCGTTTTTATAGGTATATTTTTTCTCAATGTTCAACTTCTGATTTTCATTGAAAAAACTTAGTGTTTTTTTAAAATACATAAATGTAAATTAAAAAAAAAATGAAATGTCTGTTAAAACTGAAAATAGCTAGACAATATTATTTTCTTTACACACATTCTCCATATATCACAACTGAAGAATGTGTGTGAAGAAAACTTAGTTTATGTGTTGGTTTCATTACTACGCAGAATAATTATTTTTGTGATTTATGTAGATATAGTAGTGTTTAATCTGAATATGGTTTGTGTCTATTATTTTAATGTTTTTCAAGTGCCCTGTGATACAAAAAGGTTAGGTGCGAAATTCGTCCTTAAGAATATGGTTTCTGGCTAGAAAATAATGAAATTAGAGACAAATCACACAAAGAACACAAAATAAATATAATGTAAGGTCAAGGTTCAGTTAAAAAGTGTTTTTATTGTTCATATTAATGATTGCCATTTCATCAATAGATTAAAATATCTGATCTTAAGAATAACTGAATATTTTTTTTTTTTAAATATTTATTTGATTTTAACGATCGGTCGGAACGGTTTTAATGCTTAGAAGTCAGGCTTTGAAATAAAAAAAATGAAAAAATTAACATTAAAATGAAATGAATAAATAAGAATTTGAACACACAATAGTGAAGAGCCAAGGAGTTTTACATTATTTATTTACTCACCTCATAGGCAAATCAGAGAAGCTAGGAATGAGGGCCACACCCTGAAGTTAAAGTGTAAATAATTCAGCCGTACCTTTCTAAGCGACGTGGATGCTTTCTTTGTAAACAGTACAATAGTACTTTTTTTCAGTAACTTATTGTGTTTCACAGGGCAGCATTTTAAGACCGATATCAAATCTACATATACTACATACAAATGATTTCATAACTATAATAACTCCCCACAAACGTAATTTATAATGCATGTAAAGCTGGACTTGAATCGAGTATTATACACTTAAAGAATTGCTACAAGAGCTTTCATCCAAGACATTAACAAAACGAAGTGGTTTTAAAATAGGAAATCAAATAATCTTTACTCATGGCTTTATTGGCGACATGTTCTTGTGATTTACATACCTATATAGAATAAGTAATCATCAAAATTAAGGAAACCTAAGTTTCATCTTCTGATGTCAAAATCTTTGATAATAAACTTCTATTGTTTTTATTATTATTATTTAAATATGTATAAAACTTTTGTCAATCAAAATAAAAAAAAAACTTGCTTCGTTTTATAAATTCACTCTATAGAATATATTTTAAACAAGTTTAATTCATACGATACAATAATGGACGTGCTCGGTGAGGCATGATAAATTGAATTTTGGTGAGGCATTACGAGTCGCGTTAAAAAAGTAAATTGGTCGTAAGTGCCAGGGCTTGTACTTTCATTTTATCTAGATCTGGATTTTTTATTAATAAATTAATAAGTTATTATTAAGGTTATTGAATGTGTTTAAAGTACACAGGATGACGAAAAAAAAACTAGAGTGAAATGTTCAGTAATGAAGAGAGTTAAAAAAACGTTGTATGAGATTTTTTTGATTCATTGCACCGATTCGTGTTTGTGGTCCCTGCGACAAATGTCACTATGTAAAGTGTAGTGATTTGATGCCTAAAGGAATATCTTTGCGTATGTTTGTATCATCCTAACTAATATTATAAATGTTTGTTGTTTATTTATAAAGTTTGTTTAATTGATAAACAAACTTTATAAACAATCGTTATCATGGGGTCCCAAAGGGTTCCCCACATCGAGAAAAAAACTACTGTTCTGGAGGAGGACTTTAACTGGAGCGAAGTTACGGGCCATAGCTGTCTACATAAAAATAAGAAAGAAAAACGCTTGCTTCTTAAACATAAATAATAAAGTATGTTCAACATACTTTATTATTTCAGTTTAAGAAGCAAGTGTATACGTGAGAGGTACAAAACAAGGATTAATATTTCTGGAGTACAGCGCTGATTTTGAGACGAGTCTGGTATGAAGGTGGTGATTGTTTTATTGAGGTCTGTGTCAAATGAAAAGACATATAATACGTAGCAAGTGAATAGGGTTTTTTATGGCATAGGGGGCAAACGAGCAGACAAGTCACCTAAGTAAGTGACTACCGCCGCCCATGGACACCTGCATAAGTTGCAGTTTCAGAGTCACAAGTGCGTTTCCGGCCTTTGAGGTTTGAGTACGCTCTTGTCTTGAAGGTTTGGAGGTCTTATCGGTTCAGAAATACCGCAGGTGACTATTTGTTTCACAGATTGGTAAAAAGTTTCTTGAGAACCGCACAGTGGTGGGGTGCCAATTATCTAAGTGATGGGGATGAAAGTTTTGTCACGTTGAACGACAGCAAAAAGCTGCAGCCCGTATAAATCCGAACACTTCTTCAGAGCAGTCCCCATATATAATATAATATAATTTATACAACAATAAAATACAAGCAGTGTGATTAATGAATGAGTCTATTAACACTTGTGCATTTGCATGACAACACTTCAAACCAAAGTAATGGCCTGTTATGTAATCTGACGTAATTTTTGCATAATGGGCGGAAAAGTCACGTCATGTTAACCGCTAGTATATTTGTTATGTAACAATTTTACCGGCCAGTTCTATTATTGGAAGTTTATTTGAATATCTTTCAACATATTTGCCAAAGAAAATATAGTTTATAATAATTTTTTATGTTCAAATAATATAAATATCATATCTGTTATGGATTGAAACATTAACAGTATTTCTTCTGTTTATTAGTATAGTATTATGAATATTGTAACACTGACAAGCTTACACACAACAACAACATTTTATATTTATAATGTTATACAGGAGACGAGTAATTTACTGGCACAATGAAGCCACTCCCGACCGCTCCGGACTGGTCAAAGATGTAATCTTCCAGATTAAATTGTTAGACTGCGACGAATTCATTCTGTTTACACCAGATTTATTGTTTTTGTAGTTTTTTTAAATAAATCCTGAGTTTTAAGTATTTTAGCGTTGTCTAGCAGAGGTCAGCTAAACTACTAGGTAATTACTGATCCTGCAATAAAAGTTCTCGCGCTGATTAATATCAAATTCATATATAAATTCATATATATTATCAACAAATTCCCAAAGTCAATTATTGGGTTCCCTAGTCTAGCCTAGCCGGAGGATTATCTCTTTATGTTGCAAGAACATCACACAGCGTCCGTAATAATCCCACGGAATGATATATTAATGAATATTTAATAATACGTCTTACGGCAACTGAATCGGAATCGGAAATCTTTGTAATGGTTCATTTCTTATGTTTAAATCTAATCCTTAGGGATTCCTTAAGTATCTTTGACTACTTTTGATTAATATTTTTGATACTTCTAGGATGAGAAGAATTTTTAGTATCTGATGCGATTTCAGGTTTACTGTAGCTCAAACAAGCAGGAGGTAAACAACACTAAGTGTTCATCCTATTCCAATTAACATGCTCTTAGCATTTCCTTGTTGCAAGTTAACATAATCAAGTATTTTGTGGTTATATTGACTCATAGCTGCTTTTAGACGTGCACATAAATAATACAACTAATTGATAAATAATTGTCACAATCATGCAAGGATGTGGGAAAAATAAACCGTTTTTTTTTTTTTTTTTTTTTTTTTTTTTTCGTGTGGAAACCCCCACGGGTCGTCACCCCACCTGGGCTAAGCGGTAGGGTGGTATGTCGGACTCGAACCGACTAAAACCACACGGTGTTCCATCACAGTCCATATTACCAGGGCCTCAGGTGTACCCTTAGAAGGAAATCCCTGTGTACCCTGGCAGACTTGGCCGCCTGTTAAACAACAGGCGACCCCACTGTGTTGTGGGGGATTTTGTCCCCTATCAGTAAGAGAGGCACGCGCGGAACACGGCGCCACCGTCTCGGGCCTGCTTCTGCTAGGGCGCCGGATAACCCTGTCCCTCGCCCCCAGGCAAGCGCTCATGGAGGCCGGAGATCCACTTGTTCTCTCCGGCGCCTGGTGCGCCTTCTGCGGGATGGGAGAGTACTAGTTCTCTCCCGTTCCCTTTCCGCCGCCTCCTTGGCATACATTACCTCCTCGCAAAACGAGGCGGCGGAATCCCACGCTCTCTCGCTCTGGACCATGGACATAATCATGGTCTCCAGCGAGAGGCTACCCATACCTATGGCCGTCGCGAGGTCAGCACGCTGCTGCGTCCATGCAGGGCACTCCACTAGAGTGTGGAGTGCGGTATCCTCGCGGCAGCCCCCGCAGTGGTGGCACACAGGCGTTGGCTCCCGGCCTATCCGACACAGATACTTCCCAAAACAGCCATGTCCAGTAAGTATCTGCGTCATCCGGTAGGAGAGGCTGCCATGCCGCCTCTCTAGTCATTCCCCCATTGACGGGTCTTACCGCTACGATCGTGGCGTGCCCTATTTATCTACTTACTTACTGGACATGGCTGTTTTGGGAAGTGGGAAAAATAAACCGTAGTGGAAAACACTTTGGTATGAAAACGAAAAATATTTTGTCATATTACGTCCAATGGTATAAGATTTTTTTTTAATATTTTACTTCCACGTGTAGTGAGACCATCCATATCAATAAGTAAAGTAACTTAAAGTCAACATTTTTCAATTCTGATATTTATTATTATTATATCACGTAAAATGATATTAATGAGTTCATGATAAGAATTAGTTCCAAGCCTATAAATATATTTATTTTAGGATTTAATAGCTGTTTATTCGTTCACTAAAAAAGTGTATTTGTGAAGTTACTTGACCGGAACATAATATATTTATAATTGGCCTTAATGTATTTTTACTTGGCCTCGTCCCGACTCCATGATGCTAGAACAAGCATTAGAAATGGTGTACTATATTTTTAGGTTCATTTTCTAAACATAGGTTTTTAAAAAGGATTTTGTTATTCCATGTTTAATTAAACATTGTTAGCTTTACCCAGTGAATACTTGGTATTGGACATCACGGGACCGCCATTGTGGGAAGATTATATAAATACGATGTTAAAAAAATTGTCAAACGATTTTATTTTCTTAAAAGAATACAGCGTTGGTTTAAAGGTCGCATTAGGTAAAAGTGACTAGAAAAATCCAAAGTATTTATGTCTTATCACTTCTTCTCAAAAAAAAAAAATAGAAAATCTACCGAAAATGTTTATTATCCGACATCTTTATTTTATGATATCTCTTCGCTATTATAAACACGCTTTTTTTAGCTTCTCTTGTAACTAACAGTTTTAAACTAATTTCGGAAGTCGATTTTGACCTACTTAGTGGTCTAGTGGTTAGTGACCCTGACTGCTGAGCCAGAGGTCGTGGGTTCAATTCCCACCCAGGACAAATAATTGAGTGATAAGCATGGTCATTTGTTCTGTGTCTAGATGTAATTTATCTATATTTTATATGTATTTAGAAATATATAAGTATGTTTATCAGCAGTCTAGTTACCATATTACAGGCTCTGCTTAGTTTGGGATCAAACGGCTGTGTGTGAGATGTGTGAAGTTATTATTATTATTATGAACGCTTGCATTCCAGAGAACTCGCATGCGCGTTACCGACCCTTTAAAAACCTATACACTCCTTTCTTTAAGAACCCCATACTATAGCCTATCGGGAAAATATCGGCAGGGAGCGCATTCTACAGCCAGAGTGTTTGCGGGAGGAAATTCTTCTGGAACCGTATCGTGCGCGACCATTTAGATTCTAAGATGTGAGGATGAGTGCCCTGCAAGCGGTGCGGTGTTCTTTATTAAAGCATGTTCTTTAAATTTTTTTAAATTATTATTTGTTACCACTCAGTTCATACTGCAGTGTAGATACAACCTCATATGGCTGCGAATAGTCTCTTGCTGAAGTGATAGCGCAGATGTGTATACAATAAACCTAATAAATCGTTGTCCTTTCACACCTAACTATTACTATACATACGCAAGCATACTGCAAGTAACCCGGACACGTACAATCAGGCATTGCGTTTGGGTTCAGTAAAAATAAAAATTAAGTTAGTTACAGAAAGGTTTTCTCATGTTTTTGAGTCGTAAAGTAGACCTCGTGAAAGACAATGTGAACTAAAAAAAATACCGATTAAGCTTATATTAAAAAAGAGAGAGGGTTCACATGAATGAAACTATAGAAAATGAATATCAAGAACGTTGATGGAATGCCCGGATATATCCGGCAATGTCCGTATAATCACGTGACGCAGTTTACATGGAAATTGATAACGCCTTGTTTATACCCGTGCACCTGCATCTGGAAAAGCATTTTCTGCAGAAAATATTTTATTTGTCGGCTAACATGAGCATCTTAAAATATAACCTCAAATTTTTATAACAAAATATAAGATTATTATACGTTGTATAAGAAATAATGTGAATAGTAAATAGTTCATAGATCATGGAATCATGACTCAAATTAAGTTACCGAAATTCATTAATAGTAGACGAAGTTAGCCACTATACAAACGTAACTTTCCGGCGAAACAAAAATGTTCTACGTCTCGGCTTAACTACAAAAAATGTAATCGGATTATTTTTGTGTGGAATGACTTCAAATGAACAATTCTGGGTTTTTTGTTTCGTAGTCTAAGTCAAGAGAAAAAAAAAGTAAGGAGAATTAGGACATGCCCTAATTATCGTCACTTTTTTTTCTCTTGACTCGTTGCCTATTTTGACACTATCAATCAAAACCATACATAGTGTAGGTTTTGATTGCTAGTGTCAAAATAGGCGACGAGTAGGAAGTATTTTTTGATTTACGTGTTTACTTCGAAGCTTTTTTAACCCCTGGGATATTATAAGTTTGACGTATCTGTATATCTATGTGTCTGTCTGTGGTATATATCGTGGCTCCCAAGCGAATGGACCGATCTAAGTGCGTTTTTTTTTTGTTTGAAATGTTTTATAAGATATAATTCAAGAAAATCTGTTCAGCCGTTCGAAGATTATCAGCTCTTTTGTAGTCATTGAAGGGGTTTTCGAGTCGGATGTATTTTAAAATTTTAATTTATGATTATTATTTTATTATGCTATAGCTTAATTCACGTTGATTTGAACTTAATAGCTATTGGGATTCCGGAGTACAACTTCTTATCCCACCGATAAAAAAACTGCCAACAAAGTAATCTTAAAGGATCCATTTTAGGATCGTTGTGTGAATCACTAGATGTTTATTATACCCTTAAGGTAGCAAAGGTAAAGCAAGCAGGAGGTTGTCAAATCAACTACACCAACTCATAAACCAACTTCAAGATTTTTGACATGATTTTATTAGATATACTTACTTAACTATCTAAATAAATTATCTTGGAAGTAAATTTGAACAATTTGGAATAGTCGCATCTAAATTAAACTTTGAATGTTTTTTTTTATTAACCCCTACGTGAAAACGATGGAGTGTTTTAAGATTGACGTGTGTGTGTGTGTGTGTGTGTGTCTGTCTGTGGCATCGTAGCTCCCGAATGGATGAATCGATTTAGATTTTGTTTGAAAGGTGAATTGGTCGGGAGTGTTCTTAGATATAATTCAAAAAAAATCTGTTCAGCCGTTCGAAGATCATCAGCTTTTTGTATATATAGTATATATGGTATAAGTGGCAAACGAGCAGATGGGTCATCTGATGGTAAAGGACTACCGCCGCCCATGAGCACCTGCAATTCATGACTCACAAGTACGTTGCCGGCCTTTAAGGTAGAAGTAGGGGAAGGGTGGAAGAAGGGGAGAGGGGTAGGTAGGATTAGGCCTCCAGTAACCTCACTCACTCGGCGAAAAGTAATGCAAACATTGCTTCACTTCATTTGTTTTGTTTTCTAAACTGTAATTTATTATTAAATTATTTGCACTCAAGGTTGGTCTCAAGATATTCCTTATCTAAGGGTAGAATATTAAGAGAAATACGCCTTATTTAAATTTATCATGATTTAGACGCATTTAATAGAAACTTTTTCAAAGATAATTATTTCATACTAAAGCAGTTTCGTGTATGACAATGCCATTACATCAGTACGGCTATTATTATACATTATTATGATAGCAAAGTCTTAGCGACATCGGGGCGCAAATTGATACCATTAGCAATAAATTACTTTATGAGCACTCCGTCTCTGTTTCTCTTGGGAGTGTCGTTTCAGTTTGACGTATTAAGGCTCATTACAAAGGTTTGTGGGTGTACTTTCAATCATAATTGCCATTATAAGGGTTTTAATACATATTCTAAATCATTTTCGAAATGTTGAGTTTAAAGTTTATATTATTGAAGGCTATTTTATCACAAATTTTCGCTTTTAAGGTTTCGGTGATCAAAAGAAAAGAAGGAACCCTTATAGGATCATTTTGTTGTCTGTCTGGCAAGACTCTTTTTCTCAGGAACCCGTGGAGGCATCAAGTTAAACCTAACTTTAAACGCTTGTTTGAAGTCTCTTAAAGTTCTAAAAAATCAAGCTTCTAACTCAACGCAATCAAAAGATACGGAAATTTATGTCTTGGATTTTAACAAATTTGAACATTTCGCAGGTAAATCAAAACCTGTAGGATACTTCTCATTGACCTAGAATCATGAAATTTGGTAAGATGCAAAATCTGACAGCATAAGCAAAGGGAAAAATCCAAAAGTCATTAATTTGTTGTTATATCACATAAAATATTTTTTTACGATTACAATCTTATATTTTGCAATTAGAAAGTTGACTGTCGTATATAGACGAATGGGAGAGTATTTTTAAAACTACAAAGTTAAGTTTGTCTTTCGGAAAAAACGAGCAAAAATCTTACGGACGTACTATCTACATACAAGTTTGTTTGCTTACGGAACCCTCGGTGCGCAAGTCAGACTCACACTTGTTAGGTTGTTTTTTTTTAAACAAAGTAAATAAATCACCCTATGGCTCACCTGACCGTGCAACTGATCTGTTCTAGCCCTTGTAGATCATGTCACAAAAAGGCTTGTGTGGGGAAATTTTCGGGTAGTACAGTAGATCCTGTAAATGGTCAATTTAATAAAAAATATTAGAATAAATAGATTAGATAAAATACACAAAAATAATCATAAATAAAAAAATTAAAATACCCCCGACTCGAAAATCCCTTCAACGATTAGACAAGAGCTAATGATCTTCGAAGGGATGAAGAGATTTTCTTGAATCATATCTAAGAACACTCTCGATCAAGTCACCTTTCAAGCAAAAAAAACCGTACTCAAATCAGTTCATCCGTTTGGGAGCCATGATGCCACAGACAGACACACCGATACACAGATACACAGATACATAGAAACAAAGATACATAGACACACAGATACATAGACACACAGATACACAAAGATGTGATCCACAAATAGTTGTCCCGAGTCTGGGTATACTTTCTGTTTAAATGTTTTTGAAGCCCCCCGCGACGATATTCGATATTCCTAATGCGGGAGCTTAACTCAAAAAAAAAAATAATATCGTTTATTTTCTCACCAATACCAAAATACAATAAAAGTTAAAATTAAGCTACAACAACATTTGACAATTTCGGTTGTGGATCGCTGGTGCCTGAAGCAGGTATAAAAACCTGTGTTATAGGACACCAGGTCCCCAGGTCACCTTATTAAAATGGTAACAATATTGTTATGAAAGAAAAATACAATATCTAAATAATAAGGAACAATGATACATTAACAAAACAGGGTGAAAGTGTGTGTGTGTGTTTGTGTTTGGAGTTGTAAAGGTGTATACATACGCTATGTCGTTGTTTGTGAAGGAACTTCCGTATTCAGGGTTTTCCTGTTTGAGCAGAAATATGTTGTGTCTTGTCGTTCGTGACGGAAAGTAGTTACCAGACTAATCCTGTTTGAAAACTGTTTCTTAATGAGTTATTAACAGGGGACTTCAAAACTACTTCTATTTTTTACACGCTTTATATTAGCTTCATTTGTATGTTTGTTTGTATGTTTGTAACCGACTCCTTTGGGCGCGATTTTGACCCACTTCAAACGGCCAGATTTCATTCAAATTTTGCAAACCTCTCAAAGACCGATGACAATGCAATAATTCGATTAAATTTTTAAATTTTTTTGGTTGAATTTTATATAAAAGCGTGTTTTTTAGTTTTTTAAACTATAATTATTTGAATTTGTCTTAGACTAGTTGTAGAAATTCAATTATATCCCACGGGAATTGTACATTTTTCAGGACATAAAGCCTATGTGCTGTTCCATATTATAATCTATCTCTGTGCCAAATTTCGTCCACATCCGTTCAGCCATTCTGGCGTGATTGTGTAACATTTATACATCCATCCAAACTCTCGCATTTATATTAGTAAGATTGTTATCATATATCTATATTTGATTTTTTGGAACGAAGTTCCTTATGGGGCGTTGCGGAGGGGTACCCTAGCCGGCAAAAAACGTCCGTAACGTAAGATTTTTATGTATAGTCTATGTAAGATGGCTATACAGTGTCTAATGTATAGTCTACGTGATGACCGTTATTATTATTATTATATATTTTTATAAATCATTGTAAATAAAATAAAGGTGTTAAGATAATTGTTTGTTAGAATTTTATCGATAAAAAAATCATAATAAAAATGTATACTCGAAGAATTATTTCCTTTATACCTCGAATAGAACTTGAAATTCATATTTTTAAAATAAGGAACTTCGTTCCTATCTGGTGTCCCACGACACCACACAGTTTTTTTTTAATTTAACCATTAACTAAAAAAGTGATTACAATAATAATATACAATAAATATCTATTAAAACCTAAGCACCCAACAAGGCTAGATCAAAACATAATAGTACTATCTTGTGATCTTCATATCTAACAATTTATGGCCCTTTCGGCAATGAAATATGCCATTGCATTGCCAAATAAGCAATAAATTATTGTTATGTATTGTCTTTTTAATTAGAATTCCAGATAATCGTACCAAAAAGGAATTTCAGCATCAAATAATAACAGTATTATTACGAATCGTATAAATTCGTTTATCTTCGACAAATTTCGGTGGATTCCCGAAGGGTTTAACCCACTTTGATGATATTTCCTCTAAAGAGAAAATAATTAGATTTGTAAATTAAAACGTCTCGTTGACGTTTCCGATATTTGGCGTCTGTTAAATTTTCTTGGAATAGATTTTCAATTATTTTTTATAAGGACCTAAGTATTTTTTTTTTATGTTATAGGGGGCAAACGAGCAGACGGGTCACCTGATGGTAAATGACTACCGCCGCCCATGGGCAACTGCAACTCGAGAGTCACAAGTGCGTTGCCGCCCTTTAAGGTCGGAGTAGGAGAAGAGGGGGAAGGGGGGAAGAGTGGGGAGAGGGGAAGGACGGGAATAAGGGAACTTATATTTGAAAATAAACAAAATTAAATTCCTCTATTTAACATATGTATTATTGTTTTAAGTGCCTAAGTGTTACCTCGAACATTTCTCGTCTTTTGTATCGCTGCTTAAAAATAAGCTCAACATATAATGTAACTTCTTGAAATAACTTTATATTTATTTATGATACATAATTAACTAATCGGATGTCAAATCTCTTGTCATATATAATTGTTTTCTGAAAGCATGATTAGCCACTGGCACTTTGATTTGATCATCGGATCAGTTAACAGAGCTGTCAAATTTTACTACAAGATCGTATAAACTTACCTAAATATTACCTATTACCAGGCCAGGCCTACTCCGCTGTGTAGGTATAAAGGTACACGGCGGGTTCAACCAAATGTGCCAAAATTCAGTGGGATATCGCGTGCCAGCCGGGCAGCACGTTAGTTTGATGATTACTCACGCACTGCTTTGCGTCATCCGTTCGTATCTAGACTATTGAGTTATTAGTTCCTAGCCTAGGTTTATTTGCTTACAAAAATAGAGTGATAGGTATAATTAAATGTTTGTCATCAGATCAGATAATAATTGCGCGATAGAAAGAGAGGCAACTTCTAGGTGAATATAACTGTAGGTAATTAGCGCTAAACGACCTGAATTGCGACTTTCTTGCCTTGGAACAAGAGTAGCTATTTATTTAAATGATTTGGCGGAGTGGAAATTCTGTACCTATACTATTATGTACTATTACATACTTGTTCATGAATAACATGCAAATACACACATAAATACATTTAAGGACATTAAATGACGAACTATGGACGAATATATTCTGCCAATTCTTTGAGTAGGATCTCCATTACTGTCACCTTAAAAGAGTGCCGATTTGTAGTCATCCGACTTCGAGAGGAAGCACAATCCACAGAAGAACAGGCTGAACGTATAAAGACGAGTCAACGAACAGAGTGCTGTTTGAGAGACAAATAATACTTTCTTCTGATCTGCTCGAGCTATTGCTTACATGCCCCAATCCATCCGTATAAGCAATATCCCTTTCCTTCCATTGCCTTTTTTGTAAGAGAAAGGTAGTAATACCTTTCTCTTACAATAAACTTAAAAAAAAATTATCTTTAATTCCCAAAGTGCCCGGTTGACGCTGTTGAGTGGGACTGAATAAAAGTTGGTAAAATTTGCGTTTTTAATACGGTCTGCCTACCCCATATACCCTGGGATACAGGCGTATTTGTTTATGAATTAAAATAAATATTTTTTTAACTTTAAAAGAAAATATATTATTTAAAAAATTATATATTTTTGTCTACGTCATAAACATTTTTTCAAGTAATTTTTTTATTCACTCTAAATCTGAACATACTATAATTCATTCATTCATTTTACGGTATGTAAAATGGTTTATAAATACCTAAACGCGCAGGTGTGTATGTATACTTCATCTGTGAAAAAAAGACAGTTTTTTTGTGTATATGTTTGTGTACATGAGCGTATACATGTCAGTGTTTATAGAGCTGTATTGTATCAGAATGCATCACAATGTTGTATATGGCGTGTTTGATACTTTACTGCTACTATGTCCTATTAATTCTATGGCTGCCTGGATGGAACAGCTATATTTATACTACATAGGCTGCACTAAAAGTATCGGGAATGGAATATTTCCACTATTCTTATCATATTAAAATCTTTTTAATTCAAAACTCCTTGGTTTTAAAAATCGAATACCATTTATTTATTTAAAAAAAAGATTCTCGGTCTTCCCACAAGGTCTTTTCAAACTTGTTTAGTCGTTGAGAAAATGGAATTAACTCGAGAAAATTCAAGGGCGATGATTTATTATGACTTTCGAAGCGGTTTAACACAAAACCAGTGTGTTGACCAGATGCTTTCTGGATTTGGTGATGAAGCCCCATCCAAAACCACAATTTATCGCTGGTTTGCTAAATTTCAACGTGGACGTGTCAAGCTCAGTGATGATCCCCGTCAAGGTCGTCCAAAAACTGCAGTCACCCAAGAAAACGTTGATGCTGTGCGTAAGCTGATTGAGGAAGATCGACATGTGACATACCGCGAAATTCAGGCAAATTTAGACATTGGCATGAGTCAAATACAAATAATCTTGCATGAACAATTGGGTGTAAAAAAGTTGTTTTCCCGATGGATACCGCATTTGCTCTGTGAAGAGCAAAAAGCGGCTCGCGTTACTTGGTGCGTCAGAACTCTCGAAAGATTCCACGCAGGATCCTCAAATGCTGTGTATACAACATTGTATCAGGTGACGAATCCTGGATATACGCCTACGAACCCGAAACAAAAAACCAATCACGAGTTTGGGTGTTCGAAAATGAGTTAAAGCCAACTAAAATTGTTCGTTCACGGAGTGTTGCAAAAAAAATGGTGGCCACGTTTGTCTCCAAAACCGGCCATGTTGCGACTATTCCTCTTGAGGGACAAAGAACGGTTTATGCAGAATGGTATGCTAGCATTTGTTTGCCAAAGGTCGTTTTCGAACTCCGTAAAGAGAACTGCAACCGCCGCATCATCCTCCATCACGACAATGCGAGTTCTCACACCGCGCACAGAACAAAAGAGTTTTTAGAGCAAGAAAACATAGAATTATTAGACCATCCACCGTACAGTCCCGACCTAAGCCCTAATGATTTCTATACTTTCCCTAAAATAAAGAATAAATTGCGTGGTCAGAGATTTTCATCACCTGAAGAAGCTGTAGACGCCTACAAAACGGCCATTTTGGAGACCCCAACTTCCAAATGGAATGGTTGCTTCAATGATTGGTTCCATCGTATGGAAAAATGTGTCAAATTTCGCGGAGAATACTTCGAAAAGCAATAAATACATTTTTAAATAGTAAAGTTGTGTCACTTCCTTGATTCCCGAAATTTTCAGTGTAGCCCTCGTACATAAACAAAAGATTGCAAAGACGATTTCCATAAAGGTATGAAATTTTTTTAGGTCTTATCTCAAATAAAGTAAGTATTTTACTCTTAGCGTTTTACACAAAATTTTATTTCTATTTTAAAAACAATACTTTCACCTTTAGCTAACTTACGACCTCATATCAGGGGTACCAAATTATATTTACTTCACATCACAACACGAGTGGATATTTTTATCTCAGACAGGAAAAAAAAATCCACAAAGTTTGTAACAGAATATCTACATCATATAATAATCAATAATATAATTAACGTTCGGACTTGACCTCTTGTGTACTTGTTACTCACGGCAGGAGGTAGACCTTGACGTTGGGACCTTGGGACTCGTACTCTACAGCCGATGGGACTTCGGGCCCCACTTCCAAAGTCTAGCTCCCAAACTTAAGGAACGGCGGCTGCTACACAATTTGGGGGGGCCTGATGCCTACCGCAGGAGACTCTATGTAGAGATTGTGGGGTCCATGGCCTGACCATACCGAACCGCAATGTTGGGTTTCTTCAGCGCCCGTAGCGGGTGATGGTCGTCAGGGTCATAAGAGGGTATCGCATGATCTTATTTGAAGCGGCGAGTCTCTTAGCCGGCCCTCTGCCATTGGACCTGGAAGCAAAAGCCCTTGCGTCCTCATACGAGTGGTACACGGAGACGCTGGACCGTGATCTGAGGCCTTTGCTTGGCGTATACAAGGCCCAGAGGTCCCAGGTCCACAAGGTACTCATGGCCGAGTGGGAAGCTTGGGCGACCGAGCGTAGGGCACGCTGCAATTCTGGTGGTAAAGCCCGTCTTGGAGGAATGGCTAGAGCGGTGTCATGGCAGTCTCCCTTACCGGCTGACGCAGGTACTTACTGGGCACGGATGCTTAGGGAAGTACCTGTGTCGCATAGGCCGGGAGCCATTGCCTGCGTGCCATCACTGCGGGGCTGTCCCGAGAATACTGCACACTATACTCTAGTGGAGTGCCCAGCGTTGGTCCAACAGTGCCATGACCTCGAAACAGTTATAGGTGTGGGAAGCCTCTCGCTAGAGACCATGGTGCAAGCTATGGTACTCAGTGAGAGTGTGGGCCTCCGCCGCCTCATTTTGCGAGGAGCTGATGTACGCCAAAGGGGCGGCAGAAAGGGAACGGGTGGGTTGAGAACTAGCAGTCTCCCGTCTCTCAGAGAACGCACCAGGCGCCGTAGAGCACCTAATGGCCTACGGCCTCCATGAGCGCTGGCCTGAAGGCGCCGGTAACCCGGCACCGAAACAGGAAAAAATAATACCGAGACGGTGGCCGCGATGTGATCCACACGCGCTTTCAAATCTGAAGGTAACACGGCACTCACTTACGACTGCGAGACTACTTCGCTTTATGGGAAGGTAGTAAAGTCTGTCGGGGGTCCAGGGACTTCCTTCCTAGGTTATACCTGAGGCCCTGGCTATAGACACCCGTAACGGAACACTGTGTGGTTTTAGCCAGTTCAATTCCAACATACGCACTTCGCCGAGTGTTAGCTCGGTGCGGTGGTACCTAAAGGGGGGTTCCACACGTTAAAAAGTGTCCTTGTTGACCTTTTCTTGATTCGACTTATTTTTTAATTACCTAACTATACTACGTACAGTTTCGAGACTTACTAATTACTAGTGTCAGTTACAAGGTGTTCTATTAATAATATAACATGCCATGAATATTTAAGTGGTTGTAGTCTAATTGTCGTGTATATTGATTGAAACCCGTCGTGGAACGTAATAATTATTTAGTGTGATGGATGATTTGTTTTGATTTAAAGCTTCCTATATATATACGTTGGGTCAGGCTAGCAGTGGATGCCGGATGTCTTAATAAAAGCTGTTCCCGGATCCCTCCTATTTAACCCTACAGTCGTCGCGCATGGAAAAGTAGCGTAATTAGTCGCGTGGATTACATATGTAATCAATTTAAAAATACGAATAAAACTTGGATTTATTAATCAATTTGGTTTATTATGCTTATAAATGAAGTAACATACAGTATTCTTAATTGTTTAACACACAACCTAAAATATTCACTTTAAGTACTTATAATTGAAGCCGTACCTATACTTATAATAGAATTTGTGACAAGAATTACATGATCAGCCAGTGCTTTTATTCCGTGACCTCCCGCAGTTCATGAGTGCGTCCTATGAGGTAGATGGTTGGGCTTCAACTTTAGAAATGTTCAGGAAGTCTTTTGTTTTGAAAGCTAGATTCAATGGTATTGATTTCTGCTGTATCCTCAAGTGAGCCAACGGTTCATCCATGTAAAGGAAAGTGAAATGAGAAACTAGTACCGAGTAATTTTTTCGAAATTTCTGTTCGCTGTATACACGTATAGCATGTTATGCCTGCGAGTCAGTAGTGTCTACACCAACAAAATATTGGTCATTGACTGATATATAGTTATTTTCAGGTGATAGAAAATAAATTGACATTTGAGATGTCTGCCTCCTGCTTAGATTTAAACTCGTGGTTCTGCACCTCAACAAAGTATTCTTTATCATCCGAGCTGGAACCACCTACTAAAACTTCCTTATCCTCATCATCTTCATTAGGCCAATCTTTAATTTGATCAGCACGCCTTTGTTCTATGATGATTCTAAAGTAAACTATATTTATAAAAAATATGCATTAAGCCAGTACTTTTCAAGCTTAAATTTATGTATATCGTGGTCTACAGTAAAAAAAAATAGGTACATGAATAAATGCATTTCAAAATAATGATAAAATATTAAAAAAAAACAAAAATTATAACTTGACAAAAATACTTACGTAAAAAGTCGCGCGGATTACAATAGTAATCCAAAAACTTTACGGGACTGCTGTCAGACAACAACAAACGATCGGTGCACGCGCTGCATTGAGCGCATGCATCAACTATCCAATATAAAGTACACGGAACGGCAAATAATACCTATGCGTAGTATTTCTGAAATACTTAGTTTTGCAACGGTGGATTACTATTGTAATCCGCGCGACGACTCCCGGGTTAAGGCGCAGTACGGCACACCGTGTGGTTTTAGTCGGTTCGATTCCGACACACCGTCCCACTGAAAACCCCGGTTGGGGTGACGGCCTGAGGGGGTTTCCAAAAAAAGAAAAGGGTAGCAGTGGATTGGACAAGTGATGGACAAGTGGATCATAAACGTCGTGCAAAAATCAGAAATACTTTATATTCACTTGCTTTTGTTTCTGGCCATATACTGACAAACATTACTGTTTAATATTTGTTATGAACACAGCGCAAGAATAAAAAAAAACTCAATAAAGAAGTAGGTATGATGACGAGTAAATTTTAACTTTGTTGCAATCACGTAAGACTGAGATTCGCTATCGATATTAATTACCTGACTTGTTGGTTTATCAAAGTATTTATTTAGCGATGATATTACCGAGCATTAAGCCGATGATTACATAACTCCGTAAGACGGAAATTTCTTCATCCACATTCTATTTTGAGCCAAGATTATTATATGTTACCCACTATTGTTAAATATTTTTCTATTAGTATTACACTTGATTTAAATCCATTAGTTATTTAAAAACACTGTTGCCACCGAACAAATATTGAATAGATACTTCATGAGTAATTGGGTGTTCATTTCTCATGCAAGTGAATGATTATTCTTTATGAGAAATAAAGTTATCTTAAACCTGAATTAGCGTAATTTCTGTTTCATCATAAATCTACCTACCACCACACATAACATAAACAATGTTCTTATTCTTTAAGCAAACCACTGTGCCGCGTCCCTACTCTAGTGTTATTCTGAATGAACAAGTGTATATTGCACGGTTTTTTTGACTGATTTCCACGTAGCAGAAAATTTAAACTCATGGAATTAATCGTTTTTTTTTTATTTGAAACTCTACACGTGTACCTATTGAATAGAAGTGGTGCTCGATGTAGAAGCCATACGTGCAGTGAAATTTGATTCAAACGAATATTTGTTTCTGTGCGGATTAAGCAGACACTTTAGTATGTAATAGTCAGCGAAGTGACCTCTTCATGTTTTTGTTTATCACCGTCGTGAAAAGGCAAAACACTGTATTATGAAAATGTTGGTTTTGAGAAAATAGACCTTACGTACAGCAAAATTAATGTTATAAAGCCAAAACACTGTATTTTAGATTACAGTATTTTGCCTTGACACGACAGCATAGTTTTATGTATTTTATAAATTTCACTTGATGTAAAAAGTGTAATTTAGTATTCGAATTACAATTTCGTGGAATGAAATCGTGGTGTGATTTGATTTTGATATAAAATCATAATCATTTATTCATTTGTTTAACATAGGTACATAGATATAAGTGATAACATTCATTATGTCCACTATGTTATTGTTATGCCATGTGGTGTACAAATGCAGTAACAAATGTAGTAGTACTGAGAAAAAATAAAAAAAATAAATGTGTAGTTATAGTTACAATTATAAACTAAGTGAAATCAATATCAAAATTTATCAGTCAAATAATATTCAGTACAGGAGCTGTTAATTGAGTAATAAATTGGAACAATATCTTCGGAACAGAGAGAAGCTATAATCCGAAATCCACGTAAAATAACAGTAGTTCGTTAATTGGCGATAAAATCATACTTTGGTTTGATGATAAATCTATATTTATTGTAATAACAGAATATGAACCACAAATTCACAAATGTCCGTTAATTTCTAGTTCATATGTTTATTTCCATTAAACCAGCTTAAGTAGTATGTGTCACACATACTAAGCCACTTTTTAGGTTTCTACACAACCATCAGAATGTTTTGTGGCTTCGATGGCAGCATCAAACTTGGCACCTTCATAAAATCAGGACATTACGACAAACAAATTGATAAGTCTAGTTAAAATATTGATTTATTAAAAATGTAAATTTCGTAGAAAACTGCTGAAGGAAATTCCGTTTCCAAAAAACAAATTACAATAAATTCACAGTACTTATGAGAAGAGCCCTTCCTTTATAATCAGAACATTTATATTAAATTTTAACTTTATTTTCGAGAAAATAAAACGTCAGTTCAGTTCCGATTTTAATCGCACAAAATGGAATAAAATTTTGTAACTGTACTTGGAAAGCTAATTAAGTTTCAGTTAAATTATCCAAGAGCTTAATAATAAATTTTATGAGTTATATGATTCAGGACTGAAGGGTGAAAGAATGATACATTTTTGATATTAAAATATGACAGATTTTAGACTGTTCAAGACATCTGGATGACGAATTAAATGTTAACTTTGGTTATATTTTTACGTTATATAATAATTAAGCTACTTCTTTTGATATTTCATGAAGTTCCTCATATTTTTTCACACTTCCATTGTTATTAACTTCTGAAATCTGATTGGTAGCTTTTTTAATTAAAGCACGTTAGAATGACTTCAACCCGCCTGATGGAAAGCTAGATTGTCCAAAGATTGAAGACCACCATTATGGATACGGATTATACTAAAATGGAGGTCCTCGGTTAGGCCTTGAGAGATGCATTTTCACGCTCCGCTTAAATGATGGTTAGACTATTAAAGGCTGTAGTTCCAAAGATTAACGCTATTAGTGTAGATTAGAAATCATCTCGTGGTCACTTTTAAATGGTTTTGTTTTATATCATTGATAAGTGTAACTTGAACCATCGTTGTATAGACTTTTCGTACCATGCCAGGTCAATATATACACTAGACCATTACTTATAATAATACTTATTGATTAAAAATGTTAGCTTTCTCCAGTTCCACAGATAAACTTTAAGTATAATAAATTTATCATTCGGAAGTTCGCTAAAATTTGCTTAGAAAAGAGTACAAAGAAATCTCTTCGCGTATTATTAGACTGGCCTGTTGGTCTAGTGGTTAGTGATCCTGACTGTTGAGCCAGAGATCGTGGGTTCGATTCCCACCCAAGACAAATAATTGTCTGATGATCATGATTAGTTGTTCCGTGTCTCGGTGTAATTTATGTATAACTAGCAGCACCCACGGTTTCACAGGCGTAAGTCCCGATCCCGTGGGAATTTCGGGATAAAAAGTAGGTACTCTGTGCGGTAATCTAGGTCTCCAGCTATCTACATACCAAGTTTCATCGCAATCGGTTCAGTGGTTTTTGCGTGAAAGAGTAAGAAACATCCATCCATCCAAACTTTCACATTAATAATATTAGTGGGATTTATAATATTAGTGGGATATAATAATTATAATAATTTATTTGTCATAATTTTACAATCCAGGTGAACATATATGATAGTCAGGTATCATAACATCACAATATTTCATTGAACTCTGGTACCCAAGGTAAGATTTAACTTGTGGTATGGGTACCAGGGCTCTCGCGTAAGCATACAAAAGGAAATAAAACAATTAGCGGATTGTTGTTACAATTATAGTTTATTACAAGTTTAAATTATTCATTAGGCTATATTTAATCAGAAAATAGTTTAGTATGTGTGTGTGTGTATGTTTGGGAGTGTGAGTGTGTTGTGTGTGTGTGTGTTTTGTGAATATTTTGTTTTATAGCATTGAAAGTCGGAGTAGGTTCTCCGTATAATATTTAGAAGTGTATAAGTGTGTTTATCAGCAGTCTGGTTACCATAGTTCAGGCTCTGTCTAGTTTGGGATCTGACGGCCTTGTGTGAGATGTGTGAAGTTATTATTATAAATATATAGATTACATCATGGCCATCATCGAACAAATATGAATCATGAGTAGTAGAGTAGTAATAGTATATGAGTGTCTATTCTATGTATTATGTTGGTGTGAAATCATACAGAAAGCATTACATTTTTCGAAGCGTGAAACTGGCCGATTCTCTTACGACTCGAGTACCCATTAGAGGGATTTTCGGCAGTGAAGCTGAAACCATTAGACGATGAATTCGACTAAAATAAGTTCCTGTATAGATGGCGATGAGAGCTTTAAACGAGAAAGTGCTTTGAGTACAGATTGCGTCATAAACGCCGTATTCCGTGAAATATTATTTTTGATCTCTTTTATTTAAGGCCCGTGAAGCACAGTCTTATATACGTTTATATACATAAAGCAAGTCTTATACGTGTGATGCTGAGAAAGATGGAGTTTAGGGTAATTTAACTCCATTAAGACAAGTACAAGTACTCGTATATGCGTTCACTACTATATTATCTTATTTCCTTTTTTCATAAACAGTTATAAACATTACTTTATAGTAAGCATGGCCTTTTTTTTTATCGTGTGGAAACCCCCACGGGTCATCACCTCGCCGGAGCTAACGGTAAAGTGGTATGTCGGAATCGAACCGACTAAAACCATACGGTGTTCCGTCACAAGTGGCTCAATTACAGGGGAACCCGGGTATACCCTAGGAAGGAGTCCTCCGGGAACCCCTGCAGACCTTGGCCGCCTTCAGCAGGCGACCACATCATGGGGTACCTGGGGTACCTTATCCCCTTCCAGATCAGAGAGGTGCGCGTGGAACACGTCGCGCCACCGTCTCGGGCCTGCTTCTGCAAGGGTAATGGTCAGCCCGACCCGTTACCCCCAGGCCAGCGCTCATGAAGGCCGGAGATCGCGAGAAGCGATGGGAGAGTACTTGTCCTCTCCCGTTGCCGTTCCGCCGCCTCTTTAGCCAACATCACCTCCTCGCAAAACAAGGCGGCGGAATCCCACGCACGTACTAAGCATGGCTAGCCTAATTTAACATTTCTGAATATAAGGAAATACGTCTAATATTTCTACACGACTGCGCAACAAGGAAAGTTATATTTCTCGAGTTTATGATCTATTTCTAGAGCCTAAACGGATTGATGTATTTCGACATCTGAGGTGTCATTTGAATTATCTTAAAAGCTAGATAGCTAGCTTCGATAAAAAAATATGAAAAGTTAATAATACTACTATATAACAAACACTATATAACACTAGTATGAAATATTCAGTGTTGCAGGCGGACAACTACTTAGGACTATTAGCTAACATTTATATAAAGAGTTATAATACACTATACACTCATTTTTTTGGAATAAAGTAAGATTTATCTAAGTCTAAACTTTGACAAACCTTTTCTTTTATAATAAATAGAACCATAACATGTAATTGAGAATGGATACACACTTGCTCACTTGTTTGATATTGTGAGATATTACTCATATTTGACTTCTGTATGGTAAAAGTAACATGGATACAGAACTGCCCAGTGAGGGAAAGTTGGATACCCCGTTGTTTGCTAAAATGTTTATACAAAAAATAATTGAGCTGCAACACAGAAGCATGTCTACATTTAATAGAATTATAATATATTTATAGTTGCTATTTTTAGACTCGTTGTAAGCATCAAGTATCCCTCAGACACAAGAATGATGCCCTCGTGCACACATTAACAGCAAGTGAATATTAACAGCAACTGAATGTTAGCCTGAAAATTTCTGCTTTACTAAAATGAAGTAGTTTTTATTTTTGGATCTTAAACCAAAGTATGAAATAGGTACTATTATTTACCCTGTGGTTTGGTTTCATTACGGAAAGATAAGCATAACAGACTGATATTTGCCCAACATACGAGTGGGCAGGGAATGGGTTAGACTAAGATTAAGTGCTTATGTTGAGACGACGTGTTTATCCTTTACTTGAATGTAGTGGGATAAATGTATTAATTTGAAACAGGTTGGTTTATGTTTTTTTAAATGATAATGAGTAAAATTGAGTTAGAATATAGAATAGTTACTAACTACTTATATTCCGAGATAACTTACTTATTATTGTAATCATCTGTAACCTCAACAGTATTTGCCTTTAGTTAAGCCGCATCTACGATTCTGAGCGAGATTGATGTGGCGCTTTCTAATATATATCTTGATAAATGTATATCTTCAGAAATCTGCACAAGCCGCGATCATTTCACACTTATGCAGGTTTATTACTCTTAAAGAACTTTCACCTAAACGGGAGCAGAGATTTAGTTCGTCACGTTTATAAGTTAGATGACCGCCTACCTTTAGGCAGGCCCTATACTTCTTTACGGCTGTCTTGTTATTGGTCTCTTTGCAAGAATGGAGAGAAAACTCGATATTCCCTTTTAGTTATCGTTTTTTTATTTTGCGGTGTTATTAAAGTAAGGGATATTGTGCGATTTTATTCAAACCTAAAAAAACTGGACGCCGGTAAAAATAACCTCATAAACTAGTTAACTAGAATGCTACAGGCATGTAGCATTTCATAGCCTTTAAGCTTTTGCCTGCGGTTACAAGCCCATTCACCTCGCTGAAAGCGGAGCCTAGTCTGTATCTACGGTTCTATTATATTATAGTTCTACAAATTTCAACAACATAGATTACTATGTTGTTGAAATTTGTAGAACTATTTATGTTCAAATATTACCTATCAAATGCAATATTTCACCAAAATCTACTTACTGGTTTCTGTGACGTTCAATCAAACTTGTTTTCTTGTTCTTTGATTTGATGAAAAACGAATACAGTTTCGCATTATTTCAATTTGAAAATGTTTTACTTTACACATTCCATCTGCTTTTTGCATTGCATTTAAAAGAGATACACTGCAAAGTAGCGTTCCTACCTCTTTCAGCACAGCTCCGTGTGTACAGTGTTCTTACAGAAGTAATAAAATTTATAATACATTCGTGGCAAAGAGAAGCAGGTATCTGCGAGGCTTTGGGATCATAACTTTAATATTGTACTTTGTGTGCGCTCTAGGCGGAGCAAGGAAGTTTCATTGGTTCCGTTCATGACAACACAAATTGTTACATGGATTGAGTTAGTACGATATCTACCGTAATCAGGGTTTTAGAGTTAATGGAAATATGTATTAGTTTTGTGATTCTACTTACCAGGTTATTTAGGTGGTTTTGATATATGTGAAGGTGATATTGGTCAATGATGGTTAAATATTTGTTGTTGTATTTCAAAAATTAGTTAATCGTTATAGCTATCTGTAGGAGTATACAAACATGTGCTTTTGTTGTGAACATTTACGTTAGCTGAATAAGTGAGAAGGTAATGTATTAGGAATTAAATCAAAAAGACTCTTGCGTAGCACGATATATAACAACTAAGCAAAATGCATGTGTTAGTCATTGATTTACGGCGGTAGTAGATTGTATAAGGTTGAACCGTACCATGACCGCATAAGAGATGTTTAGAGTTAAAACATTAGATATACTTGGGCCATGTCATCTAATATTTGCAACTATATATAATACTTTTTTTGTCCTATACGTGGGACACTCAGTAAATTTTACGAAACCTAAAAAAAAAATCCATAGACCTAATTACTTATGTTTTTAAATCTTTTCAAATACCTCTCCACAACTATTTATGTGCAATTTCATGCAACTGAACCAATTTCCAATAAACTTTGGCCTAAGACATTTCCTCCTCAGCCTCTTCCGGTGATAAAAAATGCATCCTTTGAGTATTTATTTTTATTTTAAGGATTAAAAAGAAGTCACACGCTTCCAAATCGTGCCTGTTAGAAGTTTAAAAGGTGTGCTGTCCAGGAAGTCCCTCCATGTCCATGTACTGAACGAATCTTTCTATACATGGTTCGCCAATTTTGAAATTCTAACATCTGACACGTTTTCTTCAGTAACAACCCTCAAAAGACCACCACATCTTTTTTCATTGGCTAAAGTTTGCTGAAAGATCAGTTGTACATAATTAGAATGCAATTTAACGGTTATCAAACGATTTCTCAGGGTTTAGACCACATTTGAACAGCATCGCGTGCAAATGTTCTGGAGACAGATCCATCATCAGTGAGAGACGATAATTACATTTAGTTCGTAATAAAATGTGGAGGGCAATATGATATTGTATGGGCAGATTATTATTTTAAATATATGAAATAGAATGTGCAATTTTTTATTTAAAATTTGCATCTCTTGTTTTGCAACTCTTATTTTTTAAATAAAATACGACCTTCCAGACATAAAAACTCTTTTCAGAAAACTTTCTGAGTGGCTTGTTAAAAATCATGTGCAATAATTGTACATAACCAAGACTTATTTTTTATTTCATTCGATTTGTACTTTACTTAAACAAAAAACAGGGTTTCGACAGAAACTTTAAGATCCATTACGAAACTTTCAAATGAAACAAAGTACTTCTGTAACTAATTCGAAGAAAACAGTTCTTAATTCTCCTTTTTTTCAAATTAAAGCTCACTATAAGGTTTCAGTACAATAAAAGTATTTCTCAAATTCCATTTACTTTGTAGAATTACAAACTGAACAAATTTAAGAAAATAACTTTCTGCTATCCAATTTTTTTTCTATAGAGGTAGTTAGCAATAACATTATTTAATTCTATCAATATCATTTTAATATGATTTTATTTTATTTTTATTTTGAGTTCTTTTTTTGTACAATTTAGTTTCAATTTAAATTACCTGAACTATTAGTAATATTATGTATACCAAAACTAGTATTTCAATACATTACAACCTATGTAACGGACTTCATTACTTAATGACCGAGCGAAGGGAAATTGTAATATCTTCTGATTATCAAGTCTAAACTTAATTAAAGTAGTCATATCTAGAATTATGTATTCCAATAGCGTTTTTGGTTATTATGATGAAAAAAATAACGATCTTTTTGATGAATGTACTTACGTTAAAATCATATAAAATACTTTTCTAAAGTCTGTTCACATATATCACACTACTATGAATGAAGCCCAATACCTATTACATTCTATTACAAATGATGACACTATAAAAGTGCGTTGTTTATCTGATACCTGGATTAGGTACGGTTAATACTAGATTTTTTGCGCAACTCCACGTCATGGCGCATGTTTTGCGTTGGTGGGAATAAAAACTTTTTGAGCCACTCTAACTTCCCGAAGAATCCCAGTAACTGAGACCTGGATTACAGAAAGAAAAAAAGATCCACTGAAAATATGAAGCTATAATCCATCTAATCTCTGTAGAGTTCAATAAACAGCGAGATATAGCAGATAGATTTAAATGTAGAAACGTGTACCATTGAAAAGCATTTCTCGAAGAAAAAAATTGTTTTTTTTTCCATAATCTCTTCTTTTTTCAATCAAAATCATTTATATTCAATTATCTCTTAGGTTTAAAGAGCTTTATTTCTTATTTAGACCTTTAATTCAATGCAATCACTACTGTATATTGACCTTGGATTGTAGGACCACAGAGGCGTCTTAATTTCTGTATATTATAACGGTTCATAAAAAGAAAGACCTTTTAGTAAACGTAACACAACAAGATTTGAGAATAATTTAGGAAACATAGATTGGAATGAAATTATCGATGAAAATAAGAACGTTAATGAAAACTATTTGAATATTCTACTGTTCAGGAGCTATTCAATAAATATATACCTACATAAAAAACAAATTAAACTTAGTTCAAATATAAAAAAAAAACATAGATAACTTGAACATAGAATGAAAAAATCAGATAAATATAAACTACAATCACAAATACTGACTACCAAAATAAAAAATCAAATACTAATTTTTCGTACTGTTTTTAAGTGTTCTTACTACAAAAAGTACAAAAATACCTCTTAAGAAAACCATACAAACCAATTGCATAACATCGAAATGCTCAATTACAGGTCCTTCACGGTGAAAGTGAGTAATTCTATGTTTTTTTTTTATCATAAAATGATTTTATTAATTCAAATAATTGTGTCATCACATAGGTGTGTGTGTGTCTTTACGAGTGTGATGACTCATCACACTCGTAAAGACACACACACCCACCTATTTTCGAATTTATTCCGACTTTTTATCGTGTGTGTCCTTGAAAAGCGGTTACCCTAACACCATATCTGTTCGCCCCACTATGATACTCTAAACATACTACATACTACCTTATACATTTCTTTCAATCCTGAAAAATTGTCTGTAAGAGAATTACGAGTACGAACAATTTTTCAGGATCTTACGTTTCAATCTACTGAATTAGATGAAAAATGAAGAAACTGAGCAAACACTCGAGTCGAAAGGAAAATAAACCTTACCTTAAAGTTTATTTTCTATTGACCAACTATTTATCTACGGACAAATAAGTTGTTCACTACACGTGTATTATTTTCATTTATTTTAGTTAATTAAATATATTATTAAGGTTTTGTTTAAAACTATGAAGACTTTACCTAAACTTAAAAATTAGTTGTCTGTAACGGTTGACGGACGATAATTTTACGTAATAAGAAAACAGTGGAAGAGAGATAGATGCGTCACAAGCCGAACGCTTAGGCCAATCGTGCCTCTCTATCGCTTGTTCCGCGCTCTCGCATCTCTTCATTTGGCCGCCTGTCGGCAACAACGGTTATTGTTATATACTCAACTAGCAACCCGCCCTGGCTTTGCACGGGTAGCAAAGCAATTGTAATGAATTTTTCGACATCTTCAACAATCATCGTCATATTTCAGCCGTTTAACCCAAAACCTTAATGAATTATACACCTTCCTCATGAATTACTTCGTTTATTGCGACGGGGGACTTTCTTTTATAATATGTAGTGATGATACGAAAAAAATAAGAAACTATACCTATTTTTTTTTTTAATAATACTCATTAGAATTGTCTGAATACTACATTTGCAAAGAAGTTATATGATATAGATTTAAACGACATATATGGTAAGAAATACGAAACAGAAGTGCCACATTGATGATAACCCCATACAGTAAGTAATAAAATAATTCCAGCAATAAATAAAATAACTCCAGAATTCCGACCTTCAATTCCTTGAATCAGTCGTTGTAAAATGGATATTTTTAAGTAGTGAAGAATTAGTAATGAGAGGAGAAAGTTTTTTTTCATAAAGTAGAAATACGTCGATGATATGAAGAAAATGAGATTTTATGGGTAATAGCTGGATATTGTTATGAAGAACTAGTATTTTTGTATTAATATCATAAAGTCGTGGGCAGATTTGTATTTTTTTTATAAAGAATACTAGTATGTATTGTAATATAGCAGAGTCTTGTTATGAACGTCAAATAAGCCTGGCTTTAACCCTAAGAATACCTACGGTTTCAGAATTGGCAAGGCTTGAGCCTTTGTTGTATACAAAGGACTTGTAGGAGTAAGCATTGTGACTTATAGTAAATATTTATTATAATATATTTGGAGTTAAGTATGTTAAATCCTCATTGTTATAACAAGTTTCTATTATATTTTTTTACAATAAATAAACCAACTTCAACGGAATTGATTGTGAAACAAAAAACTAATAAATACCTCACGTATTATATACTAAAACCTTCCTGAAAATCTGTGGAATACTTTAGTAAAACAATCATATTAGTTTTTTTTTTAAAGACAACTCCCGCATTAGGAATGGCTCCTGTGTCGCGGGGGACTTTACAAACATACAAACCACGGACACAAAGAGCACCCAGACTTGGGTGGGAATCGAACCCACGACCTATGGCATAGCAGGCAGGGTCAATAACCACTAGGCCAACAGGCCTAATCTTATATATAATAAAAACTTAATCTATTCCTATTTAAGGAAATCGCGGACATACAAATATACATATCTATGTATGTTTTTATGTCGGCGTGTACGGAGCCAATACAGAACCTCCTCTTTTGAAGTCGGATAAAAATAAATCAGTTGTACTTATAGATTATGTTATTTGTCCTGTTAAGGGCTATTATCTGCGTAAAATACAATAGGCTTTTTATCACGTTTTATTTCTTCTGTATAGAATGTCACAAAATTAATAAGTGTTATATGAAATGAGATTGATTGATGATTGATGATTTTATAATTCAATTTTAATCATGTTCTAGAAATTACAGACATTTACTAACAAAGTACTTGATGTAAAAATTATTGATATGTCGTGAGCCGTAGTATTTATCCCTACATATTATAAAACAAAGTCCCCCGCCGCGTCTCTCTATCTGGCTGTTCGCGATAAACTGAAAAACTACAGAACAGATTTTAATGCGGTTTTCACTAATAGACAGAGTGATTTATGAGGAAGGTTTAGGTGTATAATTTGTACCCGTGCAAAGCTGGGGCGGGTTGCTGATATTGTTAAGTAAGTTAAGAGCTGATAAATGAGTTCATGTTAAAGGTTTCAATCAGTTCAATCAATTACTGTATTTTATAGATACCTAATTTGAATAATAATGGCACCCTGCAATTTTAAAGTAATAATACTAATAATATAATCAACTCTTAGGTCATATTTAAGTTGTTTATGGAAGTGAACATTCTAAAGTTGATGCCCAGATAGACTGAAGACGTAAAGAAGGCAGCTGGATGGTTGGGATATAGGAAGTGGAAGACTAGGGACTGTGGCAAAGATTGGGAGAGGGCTATGTCCAGTAGTGGACTGTGACTGTTATCATTAAACAATTTTAAATAATTTTCGCAAATCTACACAATATAGCAGTCTAATAAACTAATCCCCATAGCGGGAACAAAGTAATGACAAGATTTTTCTCTTATTATTTTTGGTATAGCAATATTTTTTATTTTTTTTAGATATTCTTGGAAGTACTGATAAAATAAACTATTATATAAATTTGTTACGTCAGGTCGCTTTAATATTTTAAAATCTTTAAAATATTAAATGGTTAAATTTATATGTGAAAGCCTCACTTTGACATCTAAATTTTACAGTCAGAAAACTGTTTGAAATATGCGTTTTGTTTTTCTACAAAATAACAAAAAATATAGTTCGATTTTATCTACCATGTTTTTGTTTTTACAAGTAAGAAAATATAGTTAAGAGATTAATGAATAAAAATATAATTACCTTCCTTAGCGTGACAAGCAACATTTCCAACGAACGTGCAAGCACATGATAAATTACAATGGATTATTACGCTGAGTTTGTTTGTTTATACATCATTAGGATTTGCGGCTCAAGGCTGTGAACAAACAACTTTTAATATTATTGTTTAACACGGTATGTAAAGTTTAATTTAAGGGTTTTACAAAAGTGTAGTGTGTAAATACTTTTTTATTTTGTTCACAGAAAATGATGGATTGGTTACCAGTCATGAAGATGAAACTATAGTTGGAAGCGACATAGTTGAAAATGTTACATCGATCGTCATCATCGAGGCGACGGCGCGCCTCAAGAAGCGCTGCAACGTCACCTCAAGCAAGATCACCGCGAGCCTCAGCCCAGCCGTCACGAAGAGCATCACTAGCTGCTACTGAAACTGATGAAGAAATGGAACCAACAGCTCCACCTCCTCAAAGGAGTCCACGTGCAAGCCTAGCACCAGATGCAGCACTAGAAAACTATCACCGAAGCCCGCGTCACTCCTTAGTTCCTGAATCTAGATCTGCTAGGAACTCTATAGTTCCAGACACGGCTGCACCTTTACACAGAAATAATTTAGCCCCTTCAAGAAATAATTTAGCAGTTGATATGACGTATGGGTCCAGACTAAGCTTAAATCCTCAAGACTTTAACAGGAGCCCAAGGAATAGTATTGCACCAGATGCAACAGCTAGAAGTCCAAGAAGAAGTTTAGTACCTGAAGGTACATTATGGAATCAACCGCGAAATTCCCTGGTACCAGATGTAGGAAGAAGTCCACGTCACTCTGTAGCCAGTATCCAGATAGACCCTGCGAGGAGTCAAAAAGAGCTAAGGCCTAGTCCAAGAACCAGTCCAAGGGGTAGCATAGGACCAGACCATACTTTTAAAAAGGATATTCAAGACATGCGAAGTCCAAGAGGTTCTCTGATTCCTGATTCCCAGAGGAGTCCTAGAGGAAGTATTGCTCCCTCAGAGAAAAGTGCAAGGGGTAGCTTAGTCACGGGTGTTGAAGATGTCTCGCGAGTGAGCCCAAGGGGAAGTTTGACGCTGACATTTCAAGAACCTTTGGTATCAAGAGAAAGACGTGCAAGCGAAGAAAGTCAAATTGCTGGTAAGCATAATCTTTATTTATTCTGTATTTTTATCTGTCATTTCATTTACTTGTCAGACGTAAATCCTGATCGCAATACATCGATAGTACCATCGCAAATGTCTAAATAAATATAACCTGGACCTATTATAATATGAGTGAATCTAATATCAGTAATGCTTCTTCCATTCCTAAACGACCTAATAAAGTGTCACTGATTTACCGACGTCCACTAAAATGCTAGTCAGCAACAAATATAAAGGTATTACATTACTGAGTTCATTTCAATATCCAATTAGTTATTGGATTATTGGCTGGGTTTTCAAGTAAAACCACAGATTCAATTTCATAACAATCCGCTTATTGCGACACTAAAATATTTTGTTTTGGTTTCAATGGTCAGCCTAGGTTTATGTATAATATATTTTATATTAACTTGTGCCCGTGACTTCTTCTGGAAGCAGGTATCTTTTTTTGTTTGCATATAAAATTAAAGTAATCTAATCTATACACATAAAAGGTATCGTGTCTAATTTATATATTCACAGAAATCTAAACCACTTGAAATCGACCTAAAGATTTGTTTGGATGAAAAATTGCTGAGTTCCCTAGAGGAACCTTAAGGACACGTTTTCGTTTCGTAACGTTGGTGAAACAAAATAATGTAACGAATTGTATAACGATAGTTAGGGGGTCTTAAGCTGCTTTTTATAGCGTGAAAAATCTTATTCTCAGCGGAAAAACTGTAATAAATCAAGATCTCAATAGGGGAACTGCCTAGTTTTATTCTAAATGAACTACATCATGAAACCTCTGTTGAGGAAAGAAATCCAATCAAATGGTACACTTGGCTCTTTACATCAAAAGTGCGTATAAATGTCCCTTCCGTGATTTGATTCACTCTAAAAGAAGTTATTTGAAAGGCGCTGTTGTAGGCCCTTAAGTTCCCCAAACAATTTTGGTTATGTCACGACACTGCGTGCTTATTTCGTTCATTGAGCTGAGCTGAGAAATATCGACATACTTTATTACAGAATCGTAGCCAAATCTACTTTTTTCTTTATAATATTACGATGGCAGCTTCTCTGGATGGTATACCATCGACTTCTCATCATTACTGTTTGACAGCTGGTCTTCTTCTATATGCATCGTGACATCGTTTTCATATAAAACGAGGAAATCGTATGTAAAGGAGTCCTCCACAGGCAAATATAACTCGTGGCCGTCGCCACTTAGAGTAGTCTTGCAGCCGCGGATAATCTTATAATGTTAACAATTAAGCCTTAAATATGTTAATGCTGGTGTATTTCCTATTTTTAAGAGAGAGTGCCTTGGTATTCTTTGGTAAGCACTGCAAGTGAGGCTGGACGCATTTGTTTATTGTTTTATGGATAAGTAATTTAGATATACGTACACACGTACATAAAACAGAAAAGTAACAAAGTAGTAAGAAAGTAAAAACGATTTTACAATTTTCCCGTAACGTCACCTAATGTTTCGTGTTTGTGCTCATTTAGCAATGTCTATACAAAAGCAGAGACATAAACTAAAGTGGTAATTAAGTCAACAATTATTATTGATAATTTGGGTTTTCGGTTTTCGATTTAATTCAAACGGTCTTGTAAACGAATAGTTCTTTTTTCAAAAATTCTTATTGTAACTGCATGCTAGAGTCATGCCCTTTCAGTGGTTTAAGTGAGTGTTCTTTTTTCAAATACACCCTGTATAAGACACGAGCTGTCAATAGTAACTGCTACTTGTCGGAGGCAGTCGGTAGTAGTAGATGCATTCTTATGTATCATCTGTGTAGTGTAATTATAACGAAATTCGCCAGCTAGTGAGACCAAAATTTGTTTCAAATTGTATTTTTATTATGTGCAGGTACTCGAGGCAGAAGCATGTCGCCGTACAGAGCATCACTGGCTGGTCGTCAGAGTGGCACAAGCGGATTATCGGACACTGGTTCTCGTCGAGCCTCCAGTTCGGTCAGTCAGGTAACAGTTGCGCTTATAAATATACTTGTTTTGCTTAGTCATAAGTAAATTTTAGTCCATTACTGTTCGGTTATAGAAATGTATGGGTCCTTGAAACCCAAGATGGAGATAGAGAGAGAATTTGAGTGATCACCTTTTGTCAAATACAAATTATATGTTACAATACATGTGTAATGTAGGAGAGCACGATGACAAGTTGCCTTACGAAGTTTTGCTTAAAATTATGAATTTCTAACACGCATCTAAACTTTCAAAAGTTACAATGCTCTAGGATCGTATTACTAGGCCTGAGTTTACTTATAAAGTCACGAAATTGTGCCTATCTGTAATCTCTAATCGCACTAATGTCAGGATCATTCCATTATACCAAATTGATAGCACGTTTATTGGAGCTTATGGTACAAATAACATTAAATGGCAATCCAAAGGAGCGAAGCAGTAATCCTAAATTGAGTCAGTCAGTTTAGAAAGATTTATACATACATATAGATTTAAAATCCAAGTTTAACCTAGATTAAATCGAAAAAGTATCAAATTCATGGATACACATCATACTTTATGTAGTAGATTATATAAATATAATATAAGATATAATAGAGGAATAATTAGGAAGAGAATGATTTAGCCAACTGTTCACTGCAACTTTGCTACAATATTATTAAACCTTAAATAGTGTTAATGCTGGTGGATGTTTTATTTTCAAGAGAGAGTGCATTGGTATTCTTTGGTAAACGCTGCAATTGAGTGATGCATTTGTCCATTTTTTTATAGACAAGTAGTTCAGATATATGTGTGTATGTATACACAAAACAGACAAGTAATAAAGTAGCAATAACAACAAGTAACAAAGTAAGTTGACTACTGTAAATAATCGGACAAACGAAAAGATTTCCGGAGAAACAAAATGTAAAAAGATGCTTAAAATTCAGAAAAACTGGAGGGAAATGCTTTTTTCTGTAGAATTAAAACATCACATTTTTTGTATTGAAATCGGCATAGGTAAACGATTGTCGGATTAGCTAGTGAGATCAGTTTTACCTCTAATTGGTAAGCACCCTAGTTAATAGTATCAATTTTCCATTGTCACATTAGGTCCTTGCTTCACAGGTATCAGGGGACGAACAACGGCGCCTTTGCGGAGAGCAGGCCAAATACAACGATAGTCATGGACTAGGTCTTGGGATTGGCCTTACCACTTACGGCTCCGTGGCTTACCAGCTCAAGGATGCAAATATGGAGGCCTCAGGGACGGTTGATTTTGTTTGCAGAGCTGCGAAGATTATGAATAGGACTAGTGAGTGGTTTTTGATCAACTCTTCTATATAATATTTTGTACATCTCTTCATGTTTGAAAAATGCTTATTCTACGAGTGCTATATAGAATAACCAACAGCTTTCTATAAACTCAGCCGTTTGTCGAATGGCAGATAAACTCGTGTGAGTTTGAGTCCAAGAGGCTGTTCCTGTACTATTGGCACAAACTGTTATTACTTGTTTACCTATTATTTATTTGATGCAATTGTAGACGGATGTGACTGGTGTTTATATTAATGAAAGCCACTTTATAAATCTTTCCAGTTAAACTCTCAGATTTCATTAAGTAACATGACGAACAATAATCATTGAAATTTATTGTTAGTCAGGTTAAGTTAGCTTGAAAAATAGTGGATATCTTGCAAAATTCGCATACAGCTAAAATCGGTACGAATGCTAGAAACACCTATATCAATGGAATGTGAAAAGTACCCATTGATCCTACATCTGCAAAAGAAGATATTTAAGGTCCAAGTTCACTAAAATGGTTTCTTTTTCATTTTTCAGCCAATCGGTTAGTTTTATTATAAAATAGGTTAGACAAAAATTGTAGATCATACAGTTATCTATAAAAATGTTCTCACACTAAGAATTACCATTACTGAGATATAGTGATTCAAAAAGTTGAAAAATTGTGTTCTCTATAATCCGCACGAGTACGCAGTCTATACAAAGTGACAGGAAATACGAAACATTCTTATTAAGGGGTTAAAGTAGAGCACATTTTCAGCTAATTTAGTCCCGGGATGCAATAGTCAAAACTTGGTTGTTTCTGAAGATTTAAGAATTTAAAAAAAGTTTTCAGGTCAAAATGTACCCTTTTCGTGAATTGTACAGGATTTTGTTTATTATTTGCATTTTTCTAGTACTCAAACCATCTGAAACTCATTCAGAAGGAAGAAAAGCATAGCATACATCTTTCCTCATTTCCAATAGTCCTATTTTTTGTTTATAAAACGCATCAAGTCCAATATATCAGTGGCGTGAAATCATGTACATTGTATATTATGCAGAACACGACTTTTGCAACTTTTTTAATCGCTATATCTTAGAAATGGTAATTCTTAGGAATAAAGCGAAAGACAAATTTTATAGATAATTGCATGATCTACAATTTTCATTCGACTTATTTTATTATAAAACTCTCTGTTTGGCTGAAAAATGCCAAACAAAACTATATTTACGGACATTGACCTTGAATATAAATATTTTGCACACACAGAATCGAAAGGATCTTTTTACAATTGGTCAATAATGGCGTTCCTAACAACCGTGTTATGATTGTTTTTATTTTGAGCTGTATGCGAATTTTTTAAAGGTTGACTGTCTACTTTGACCGAACAATATCCTCAAAATAGTATGTCATTCCCCCATTCAACCCAGCCTACGACCTGTCAACAACTATTCCGTCTGTTATTTAGATGAACAAAAGATTTAATATCTCAATTGGCTCAGTTTCAGCGACTGCTTTTGTTTCAGTTCTGATGACAGTGTTCCTTGCCTGTCTGTCAACCCTGCCTGTTGTGATGCTGATAATGGGTAAGTTTAGGTTTACTATTTTAAATAACTTTATATACTTTAGGGTGAAAACATTGATATAAATTTAAGCCTTGATAATGTAATAGCTAAGACGTCGGATTTACGATCGAGTGTCGGCGGATTCGAACTATACATATACAGTGTACTACCGAAGTATTCCCACTCCTTACACAAGCATTTAGGTTATCTGGAGGGATTAACAAGAATACTAGTAATGTGTGACTCACGCTACTAGTATTTTGAAAGTGATATTTTAGGGTTCTGTTCCTCAAAAGGAAAAAAAGAACCCTGTGATGAACCCTGGATGGACGTCTGTCTGTCTATCTGTCAAGACCCTTTTTTTCAGGAACCCTTGGATGCATCAAGTTGAAATTAATACCAAATACTTAGGTCTGTTGTCTGTCTGTCCCTTGAAACTGTAAAAAATCAAGCTTCCAAGTCAATGTAATTAAAAGAAATGGCCATTTAAGCCTTAGATTTGATCGAATTTAAATTTTTCTGGTAAATCAAAACCTATGGGTACTTCCCGTTGACTTAGAATCATGATATTTGGTAAGGAGCAAGGTCTCACAACACAATTAAGGGAAAAAATCTGAAAAGCGTTAATTTTTGTTGTTATAATCACATAACAAAATAATATTTGTGATTACAAACTTATCTTTGCGATTGGAAAGTTGACTTTGTCGTACATCGATGTATGGGAGAGTATTTTTAAAACCGCAAAGTTATGTTTGTCTTTTGGAAAAGACGGGCAAAAATCTTCGAGAATTGATTCTCGAGATGAACGCACTATCTACATACAAGTTTGTTTGCTTACGGAACCTTCGGTGCCTGAGTCAGACTCGCACTTGTCCGGTTTTTTACTAACTCAAATTTATAGATCAACACAATGTTACCGCAACAGTAGGTTGCTTTGACGAAAGGTAAAACAAATCTTCGAAATAAATAAATATCAATGTAATATGTTTGTCCTCTAAGCATTTCTAAACCCATGATCAGATTATGATTATGATGAAACTTTCTGGCCTTCTGGCGAGGGTTTCTGGCCCAAAAAATTATATAAAAAAGGCATTGCAACGCATGCCGAGTGCACTGGATAAAGCTAGTAATATATAAAAATAAACAATACCATGTTGCAATAGGTACGATCGCCATCTGCCAGTGTCGATCTATAACAACCCGTCTCCAAATAGATGAGCCTCGTAATAAAACGCATCATCTAATTTACAATCACTATAGACTACAAAAAATTAAAATATCAAATGTAACAATGGAAAAAAAAACATAAATCAAACCAAAATAACAAGAAAACATTATTCTGTAATAAAGATAGTTTGATTCATGGGGAGCTTTACTTGAAAATTTACAAGGGTGTTATACAGAGAACCTCTTTCATTCATTCAGAGAATGTGCTCCGATCTATGTAAACCTTCGTCTTGTCAACTAACACCATTGTTAGTCTTCGATTCGTGTGTATCTACAACCCATACGGCGTAGCTTCTGACAAGGGTTTCAATATATATTATGGACGTATTAGAAACGGGAGTAGAGTTTGAGTTCAGTTCGATTGCTGCGACTATTTCTGTTTGTATTGGTCTGCATATTTCTAAGTTTTCATGGTTTATTCATGGTCTAACTTAGTTTGGACCTAAATAACGCTGTGTAATAATGTCTTATAATATTATTATTATAATATAACTGTAAATTGTAGTGGGATTATTTTAGCAGTATTTTGTTAAGATTTGTTTTATTGCCTTCATTATCACAGTATTGCTGTGATCATGTCATATTCGTAGTAATAATCCGATATTTCACTGTGTTCATTATTTTATTTTATTTTAACTACTAACCGATTAGTAGTTTCATTGTTCATCTCTATACCTGTCATTAAGCCTTGAGGCTTTAGTTTATTATATATCCATCACAGTTACTTTAGTTACCACTACCACTGGGTAAAGACTTTATAAGACTTTAACTGTTTATCTTCAGACTTCATTATTTGATCATTGGTATATTAAGACTCGGCAGAATGCAGATTCAAACATAAATAATTACGAAAGCCTGCGATCCGTGTACATACAAATAAAAAGACCTATTATATAGACCAGACATAAACCCTAGTAAACCAACCTTATGGTTAAAAATGAGATTCACGGTTATATTTTAAAGAAAAAAAACAATTTATTTTTACTTATATTACACATATTTAGTGATATGTTATTAGAACTGTGATTCAATTATCGAACATTGTTTAAAGTTCAAAACTTGTAGACATGAGGAAAATGGAGGTGAATACTTTAATGTCTTTACTGACGTAAGTTATTTGTGTCTCAAGCTCTGTAAATTTTGCTAAGATAGCATGAACTATAGGGGCTGACAGCTTTCTTCTCTCATATTCCAGGCAGTTTGAATTTTCAAGTTAGGTTAGGTTTATTAGAACGTAACATTTTATAGCAAGAAGTTTCTTAAGTCATTTCCTAAATAATTGTGAATCTTTTAACAAAAACGAAGAAATAAAAACACTAAATTCGTTAAGGAATTAAAGGTACTATATGAACGAAGGTATGAAGAAACATAATTAGCTTTATTGGTATAAAATCCTGACAAATCTAAATATTCTCCGTTATTTTTAGATCCAACAAAATGCCGACGAAAGTAACATTTAATGTTTGATTTTATAAGAAACTCTGAAAACTCAAATGTAAGTTTTTTTGGAAATAAATCAAGTACACAAAATATTAAAAAATCGTCGTATTCAAATCTTCAAGATTATCTACAGGAACTTGGCAACCATTTAAATGGCAATTCTTTTGTTAGCATAGTCGATAACCACGTATATACTTAATATTGAACTTGGCTCCCATTTTCACATTTATGTTTTTGATGGGATTAAGTTTTGTTTTGATTTTATTTTAAAAAGACAACTCCCGCATTAGGAATTACTCCTGTGTCGCGGGGGACTTTACAAACATACAAAGAACGGACACAAGACCAGTCAAGTCAAGTCAAGTTTAAACATATTTCATTTCTGAGCAGCATTTTTTTTCTAGGTGGTAGATAGATTTTTATTTATGTAGTCTGATTTGGTGGACAGGGGGTTTCGACAAAACATGAATATCTACATACACCATTAGATTTTGATGAAGCCAAAACATCAAACTTAGATTTTAATATCTATATATTTAAAAATGAATCCCTATTTCCCTTGGTCACGGAATCACGCGTGAACCACTGCACCGATTTCGCTAAATTTTTTGTGTTTGCTATTGTCAGGAGAAGGTTCTAATGAAAGACAGCTAATCAGAAATAAAAAAATTATGATAACTCACATTTTACTAAAACAAAAATGTTATCAACTCGTATCACACACGTAAGTTTTCAAACATAAAATATGGTATTGCATACTCGTATGTAATGTACTTTTTGCTAAACACTCAGTCATGAACATGATGTTAAGTGCATTAATTCAATTATAGATTTATCCTGCTATACCAAATAATAATAGTACCGAAGTTACAATTACGTATTTGTATACTCAAAATTACCTTTCTGGCGGTTACGCTTTCTACCCTTGGCGTGTAGAAAGCGTGTAACGGTATACAGGTGAGTTGGAATCAATCCGACTAAACCCTTACAGTGTTGCATCACAGGTGTGTCTTTTGTAGGGACTCGGGTATAGCCTACGAAAGGAAGTCCCCAAGAATCCCACCAGACTTTAGTGTAGCCGCGGTAGAGGTCGGAGGGTTTTTCAACCGCCATCAACATCTTAGGCCTGTATCTGCTGGGATAACGGTCAGCCCCACTCATTAAACTCTGCCGAGTACTCATGGAGGTCGGAGATCGTGTAGTGAAAGATATCTGCAAAGTAATACGACATGAAATTGATGTCTTTGAAATTTCGCGACTTTGATACATATTATATGTATAACTCGGAGCTCAATCGCAATTATATTTATAAAGTATATACCTTATAAATATTATCGCGATTAAGTCTCGAGTTACACATATAATATGGAATTGATGTCTATCAAAATATTGGAATATTATTTATTATTTGACTTGATCTATTTGCTATAATGGATCCCAAAAGTTTTACACTATATAAATGAAAGTATTATTTTCTGACTTAGGTATACTCACTGTTCCCTAATTTAGGAGGCGGTAGCGTAATGGTTAAGGCGTTGGGCTTGCGATCAAGTGGTTGCGGGTTTGAACCCCACCCCGTATTCTACCGTCGTGAACCCGATCCTAACACAAGCATTTAGCTTAGCTGGAGGAAGAATACTAGTAATGTGTGAAAACCGTTACTAGTATTCTTTATTAAAAAAAAAAAATATGTATATTAATTTCCTTTCCTTCAGCGTTCCTTCCTCCTTCAATACCTTTCTTGGACTCCAAACTCTAATTGTTCTAACTAGATGACTCCCATAACAATAATAATTTTAGAGTTCATTTTTGGAAGTCGATCTTATATACATTATATAACTCGACGTTATATACTGTGTATACTTTTTTATATAATTTGTCGTATTGGTACAACAAATTATATAAAAAAGAAATTCCTACCTAAAACTTAAAATCTACACAATAAACACAGACACACCTAATGAAATAAAAAATTGAGTTTCTTATACAATCTTTTTGAAACCTATCGTTATTTTTTTAAGTATCTATGTATACAAATAATGCATAAAAAAAGGTAAATATCCAAATCTATCATAATATCTGATAATTCCGCCCGAATGCGACGCAAATGAAAATACAGAATACGTTAACAGATGATCCCGAACGAAGTAAAAAGCTTAGAAGCTTCGTACAGATGTTTGTGTTAGTGACATTTCCTTAAAGATGTTGTACATTTTCATTTGACATCTCTCGCACAATAATTCCTGTGTCGCAGGGTTTAAATAAAATATTTTATACTTTTTAATAAAATCAGCTCCTGCCCTTCTGCCTGCGACTTCGTCTGCATTATAATGATTTAGATCATAAATAATTTAACATTTCGACGACTTACATAATATGCGGTTCGGCAATAAAGCATTCGATAATAACAACGGTCGTGGATTCGAATGCCGCTGTGCCGCAGTGTAATTGTTTGTACCTAGACATGAATAAATATATCTGCATGGGTTTGGGTATTTTTATACATAACATGTACTTGTCTTATAAATGTACAAGTATGTATATCCATGTTCTAGAATCCATAGTACAAGCTACAAGAGTTTGGGTTTAGATATTGCATTGTAATTGTGAAAAAAAAACTAATAATAGGTTTTACTATATCAGTGACACTACAATAATGTTTATCAATAATAACTTTTCTATGGGTTCTAGATTATATCATAGTCTACTCAAATACTGGTATAATAGCAAGTAACATACAACGTATGCAATACATTGCGGCGAGGGAAGCTCCCTGCACTCGCCACAGATTCGTAAAGAAAAGAGTTAAACCAATTAAGTTTCTTTCAATGTAGCTAAACTTCTCGCGACCATCACTCACGTCAATTACAAAATCAGGGGACACTGGCCTTAGATAGTAGTGCGCTCTTCTTTCGTGTGTGGACGTCGGCCAGTAGGATAGGAGCGAGCTCGTAGTTCACAGTGATGTTATAACCCGATGAACTGCCAGGCGATTAGAAGGACACGTTGATGGTAGGATGTAACCTGCGGCCTTATCGAAATCACGTAGTAACTTGACTTGGAGCTGGAGGCTTGAACTTCTAACTGAATCTTTGAAGCTAGTACTTAAAACCTGGTATCCCAGAGCGAGAGGCATGAGTGAAGCTGACTAGACCGCACTGAGGCCAGATTAAGGTCGGTTAGAGGTCAGAGTCCAAAATAAAACAGATGCAATGTAAAATTTATCGATATCGAATATATTTAATTTAATTACTCGAGGTTTATTATAGTATTTATGTCATTATTTAGTATACCTCAAGAATACATATACGTTACAACTTAATTGACGAGACTTATTACTCAGTTGGCGACTTTGTCAATGATGTGACTGATCTTTATGATCTTTATTTGTAGAAAGTTTTATAAAGTATAGCCCTTTCCCGCAGTTTCAGCTGCGTTTATTCACTGTTTCACTCCTAAGAGTTGTATCGTGATGTTACATAGTCTATAAATGAATGAACTCACTGAATGAACACTCTATTCAATACACAAAAATCATTCAAATCTGACTAATACTTCCAGGGATCAGCGCGTTTAAACAAACAAACAAATAACTCTTCAGCTTTATTCAATTAGTATATCTACGTAAGAACTCCAACTTTGCAGTGAAGCGAAGTATTTATTACATTACAAAGATTTCCTACTCAAAGGCTTGGGACAGTGACAGTAGATAGGGAACAGACCATACATCCTTACAGGTAGTGCGACTCACAAATCTCGATTAAAAGCATGTTCATATTTTTGAAACGGTGATGTATGATTTCACACGTCGATTAAATTTATAATAATCGTAACACGACGCAATACACAAACTCACTCCATGAATATTCAAATTAATTAATAATATATCCAGCTGGTTGAGCTATTTGACTTGATTGCACCGCGCTGTAGACGATGTTACACAGGATTGAATTAGATGGATCAGTGAAATTCTAAGACAGTGCACGCATATGATATTATATATGAATATAATTATTTATACATACAAACATTGAGTATTAAAAAAGAAAATAGGCAATCAGTCAGACTTCTAAATATCTTCTAACAGACTTCTAAATTTTTTTTGGTCTACATAAATATGATCACATCGCTAAATTCTTTTAAAAAAGTCTGAAGTGGTAAGCTATTCGTCTTTCCACACTTCACACAATTCACTCTGTTTTGTACAGACGATTTGAGTTCTATCACGATTCTCGTACGAAATCTTTACTGTTTTTGGTTTGGTTTATGGCTCTATCTATTCATTTGTGGAATGCATTACCGGTACAAATACGCCAAACTGAAAATCTTACCGTCCTCTCAAATGTAGATAATAATTACTTTCCACCATCACAAGGATAAAATAAAAATACCTCCGACTCAAAAACCCCTTTGAAGATTAAAAAAGAGCTAATGATTTTAGAACGGTAATTTTCTTGAATTGTAGCTAAGAACACTTTTGATCAAGTCACCTTTACACAGACATACAGAAACACAGGTACAAAGACACACATATACAAAGACACACATATGCTTGCGTTAAATTTATAACACCCGTTCTAAATAGAACTATATTTAGAATAGAATTCAAATGAATCGAAGTTAATAAAATAATTATATTACATTGTTCTCTCAGCAGTTTTGTACAAGTTGAACACGATACTATAAATATTTTATATATTTGAAAATACTATTGTAATCGCACATCTTTATGTTGAACTGTATGTTTTTAACGATGTACAATAAAGAATACTCTATTTTCTTGTCTGTAATCTCTCAGTACCCCCATTTCGAAATATTTTGTTCGCGTGAGAGCCATGCTGCGGCAGGTATGGACCGGCTCGACCGGAGTGATACCACGGCCACACAGAAAACCCGCAGTGAAGCAGTGATTGCAAACTTATGTAGGTTAGATTCATAAGGCAAATAGTTTGTGGAAAATACAGAAGAAATCGCATGCAATCCTATTGTTTTATTTTTGGCGACGTTAAAATAGAGAGAAGTATTATTCTTTTCGAAGCCTACAGGTATATTTTGGGAAAGTTGTAATAAATCTATACAGATTTTTTTTTCTTTAACAATAACCCTTTATCAAAGGTTAAAGCGACCTGTCGCTTTGGTATCAAGCGCCACACTTATGTATTTATACAGATCTTCATAAAGGATCCCCGTAATACACACGTGCTTACAACCATATATCTGTAATAAGTATAGGTATTTATTTGTTTATCCACGTGAAATAAAAAACCATTCCACCAATGAAATCAGATAAAACATACATCAAACGGTCTATCGATAGGCAGTGAATGTTTGTGAACAGCAAGCAGAGTTTAATTAAGGTGTCGACCGGTAATCCTGTGCGTATGGGTGTATCTGACATCAGTATCGGAAACTCGAATGTGATTGCGAATTATCTTCTGGTTCAAATACTTACCTCTTGTTATTTAGTTTGAGTGTTTGATTTGTGCCTTTTACAGTTTAAACGTTGTAATAATGTGACTTAACTTGTCGAACAACATCGGATTTTTAAGACTTCTAGTAATATTATTCTTGTTAATACCTCTAGCTTAAGCTAAATGCTTTTGTTAAGCGTGGGTTTTACTGCAGTCAACTGAGCGAGAGTCAAATTAATTGATCGCAAGTCCAAGTCAAACCAGACTATTTATTTTTAGGAATCTATTTCAAGAAAGTGTACGTTAAAGAGACGAGTTTTTTTTCTCAGGTGTCCATTACATACGAGATTGTCCAGCCGAGCCCCGGATTCCAGTCTACATGGTAGTGGGTGGAGCTGCCGGTGGCGCTGGCATCTGCTGGCTTCTGTGGGCACAGCTTGCAAGTCGGACTTCAAATTCTTCACCCAGCGTGCTTGAGAGTATCCTGGCCTATATACTTACTGGGTTTCTTCTAGCTTGGTAAGTAAGTAGCATAGTAATAATATTTGTATATTTTCATCCATTGCTTTTCAGGTAGCAAATCTGTAGTCTATTTCAACTTACCTGACCCATACCTTTTCAAGAAGCAAAGTACTTTACTTCTTAGTTCTTTTCCTTCTTTGGATGCCTCTCCGCTTAATGGCAGTCAGCTTTGCATATTTGACGGCCTTGCCTTTAGCGAGATGGAAAACTTCAACTGGAAGCTTTATACCCTTTATTCACGGATATTTAGCAATCATGACTTCTGACAGCTCTCCATTTTCTGGCAACTTCTCCCACCATAATTAGTTGCAGAAGCTCATTTGTCATGCCTGAGCACGTGACCTAGATATGCAAGTTTGCACATTTCGATGGTCTGCAAAAGCTTGCGATTCCTGCCTACTCGTATAACTTCCTCATTGGTGACTTTTTGAGTCCAGGATATGCGCATCATGCGTTTGTATGCCCAAATTTCGAAAGCCTTAATAAGTTTCTAAATACGTTTCTTGGTCAAACGTAACAGGACTACATAAGTAACCGCTTCACATTAGACTTTGCACTTATTAGCCAACTAAGTTGTACAAACTTACGCGAACCTATCGTGCTCCTACCTATATCTTCCAATCCTTTCTTCCAGAGGAACTTTGGCGTTTTTGTTCTTTAGCAAAAATATTATATATTAGTAATATAATTTACCGAAAGACGTATACTAACCAGATCAGTAGTATACTGAAGACTATTATACCTATAGTTAAAAGCTCCTGTAACCAGTTAGCGTATTTAAAAGGTCCGATGAATGTGGAAGAGCCACGTACTGTATGTCAGGATACTGGCAAATTGCGTTCTATCATCTTTGTCTACCCCGGACGGGAATAAGACGTGAGTGTATGTATGTTCTAATAGACCTTTTATCCGCAGTCTTCTGCAATTCAAGCCGAATTTTTTACCTAATCTGGGTGTTACATTCTATTGACATTATGAAATAGAAACACGTAACGATAGAACTAATTTCGATGTTGTTTTATATTAGATTTGTGGAAACAATATTAGATCTAATTAGAAATAAAACAAATACGAATCAATTTCATTCATTTAACTTGCTGAGCATTCCTTTTTAAAACTATTTTTAGATAGGGGAAGATGATGCACCTTTTAATTAAATGCCTTTAATAACAGATAAGCCCTTCTGGATTCACAGCAACTTCAAGTTTGATAAAAATAATACTAAAATAATATATATTCAAAAACCTATTGAATGTGTTCTTTCTGAGCTGATACATTTTATTTTCTGTCATATCTTGTGGTGTGTTGTTCTTGGTTGGTTTATTATTAAATTGTTGTCTTAAAAATAAAAACAAAAGAAAAAAAAATCTGAAAAATTTAAGTCAAATTTATGAGTTGGTAGTCTACAATATGGTTTTATCAAGAGACGGGGATCAAAGATTACGAAGTCTCTGGAGACATCTGACAGACATCGCGAGACAAGTAAAAATAAAATGAAAGATTCTTTCTAAGAAGTACCTAAACATAAAAAAAGTCTTGGAAGTTTTGGATTGACTTGAAGAATAGATAGAGCTTTGATTCGACGTTAAAGCGATTAAAATACTTTTATTCCATTTGTAAATGTTGTACTAATACCTACGACCTACGGAATGTTAAGCTACCTACGAAGTCTTTAAATGCAAGAAAAAATATATACTTTACCTATTGAAAAAAAATAGACAACTCCCACGCTAAGGCACGCTTATATGTACATATATTCCTTTGTCACGGGGGACTTTACAATCATTCAAACAATGGATACGAAGATCCCCCGGAATCGGGACAACTATTTGTGGACATTACAATTTTTATGTCCTGTGTGCGAAACCCACTCTTTAACATTCGGCTTGGTGCAGTAGACACCACTTTTACCATTGTGCAATTCGTGCATTCAAAAATCTATTTTGTTAAGTGAAATAACATGGCACTGTATCTCATTTGCGAGTCAGGAAAGATAAAAAGATTCAAAATAGTAGTATGTAGGTACAACTTATAAATATTTTTTAAAGTTAATTTATTGGTTAATGCGTGGATTTTTTAAAACGTGTCTAGTCTCTCGCTATGGGAACACGAAACGACATATAAATGTCGATCTTCTAAAAGATATTTGATGTCCAAATTGGGACGTAATCACGAAAAAAAATATGAGGTACCTACGATACTTCTAAACAGTGAAGACAATTCTACGTAATGTGACTTCAACTTGTGTTACTTTTTGCCAGAAAAATACTTCATCTTTAAAGCGGGACAAACCGATGAAACCAATTTTCTTGTGACACAAGACACAAGTCTTGAGCTCTTAAAAAGCTTTAAATAATCATGCATCGAGGGAAAATGTAAATAAAAACTATTTGTACTAGTAAACATGAATATACGATATCAAATAAAGTAGTATAGTTTATACAATACTCTCATGTTCACATTCTCAAATGATATCATGAACTTATTGAAAAGTTTTCTATTTGGTTTTCTAGTGAACTACGGCTCGTTGAAAATATTTATGGACAGAAAATACTGTTATTGGTATTAATGCGATTACTGTTCTACATAGGTTGATTCTGTCATCAGCATCCAAATTCACACAGTTCTACTCTGTGAATTTGACTGATTTTGATTGAATTTGAGTGATTAGATTTTTTTGATGAAATTGATGAGAAACCTGTTCTTTGTTTTATCATCACTTAGTATAAAAATGTTGAGTAATAAAAATTTGCATTACAAAGCTGTCTCAACAATTTACAGTTTTTAGACACACTGCACTCCGTGTGCGTTACGTGTCCATAACCGCTCTATCGGAACTTTCTACTTCACCGCATAAATATTTTTTACGTTTGACTTAGAGACCACGCAGCTGGACAATTTTTTAGTTTTGACAATTAGTTTATCATTTGGTGACGTTTTGAAGCAGCTATAATAAACCGCATCACTACATTCATTCGCAAACACAGCATATTAAATCAAAACCAGTATAGCTTTCAGAAAGGCAAATCTACTAGATCGGCATGTTTTGATCTTGCAAGTACTGTGATATATAATTTAGACGCTGGTAAATTACTTACAGTAATATTCTTTGATATGACCAGGGCATTCGACTTTGTGTCTGATAAATTATTATTAGAGAAAGTTGATAGATATTGAAGACCTGCTCTTAATTGGGTTAATTAATTATTTGGGCATAAGGTTTTAGTGTTACAATCAGCCGCATTATTTATTAATTTTGGTTTATTTTCTCTTTTAAGACGTTTTAATAGCGAATTACAGAAGTTTCTGTACCTTGTATAGATACCGTGTATGATACCATGGGAAGCAAGTAAATTTAAATAAACAGCTGAGTTAGGGTCTTTGGTACGGGTCATAATATCCAAGTTAATATCCACGATTACAATGACGTTCATGTAATTTAAGTTACAAAAAAGTTCGTTGAGTAACTCAATAAAGGGATCGATGTTCTTATATCCTGGGGATCTGTAAATTGCTATAACGATCGTGTTGTTATTAATCTTTATTGCTAAACAGTTATCTTTCCGTAAGCTGGGCTCGGATATAGACATGGGTATATTCTTGTTGTAGTATACTATTACTCTTTCATTTTGTGTAACGTTATTTTAATTTAATAGTATAAGAGCAGTTGCTGGTATACCACCGTGGTAATCATGCAAACCACTGTTCAAAGAGCTTAAGATACTTACGTTGCCCTGTATGTAAATTTTGGAGGTAGCCTATATTGTAAAAACACATCCAAATTCATTTAAAACGGCAAAGAATATATTTCTTAGAAACACACGGAATCCAGATAGGATTGTGTTACCAAAGATACCAAAAACATCTTTGTACCAAAAAACTGTTATGCCACGTGCGGGAACTTTTTTAATTGAATACCAAAGTCTTTAAAAGAGCTTCCTGCTGGTAAATTAAAAAAAAACTAAAGCATTGGTTGCTGGAGAAATGCTTATACTCAGTATCAGAAAGAACTGTTTAATTAATGTAAAAAAGAAGTATTATTATATTAAGTTTTAATGTATTACTGTTTAATTTGAAATGTATTATTTATTTATTGAAACATTATTCCTATCAACTTCTTTATGGATAATTCAAATATGATATCCTTATATACTACTATAGTCATTAAATAAGAATGTATGAGTCATATTTATGCTGTTAAAGAACTCTAATGAAATTTTCATCAATTTTTTGTATTGTTTTATTATAATTAAGCCAAAATATTGTAACATTTACACGTCCTTGCGGTAGAAATGGAGGAACTAATGTTATATTTATTAAGACCTTATGTACCCATTTGGCGCAAATAAATAAATTTGAATTTGTCCTGCCGATATAAATTCTTCGGTATTGATTTTACTAGCGAATACAGACACCAAATCCCGAAATTGTACAATTAGACTGAATCAATTGAATTCATATTATGCTGTACAGCTCTACACATGCAGCTCACGCACCACCTTTATGTCACGTTTTAGACTTGTACTCACGTAAGCACTGTAAATGCAGCCGGAGTACATTTAAACTACACTTACCCTCGCAAACAACCGCGCACGCCTGCACTCGTCTGAAAGAGGCTAATCGCATTCAGGGAGCGTAACACAAGCGATTTTCTACAAGACACAATATATGCGACGGTGTGCGATATAATAACTATACGATTGCACAGTGTTGGGCCTGGACAAAAAGGACTGATTATTTATTAATTTTGTTATTTAATAGTACAATTTTTGAAATGAAAACTTCTTTAGGCACATATGGCACTTTTTGTGTGGGGAAAAAGCATTGAACTCATAATAACAAACGCTCATGCATGCTTTGTTATATTACTTAGAGTATTCGCATAGTTTTAGGTTTAAAGTATTACATGATTGATAAATTTGTCTGAGGAATTACTTAGCGTTGTTTCAGAATGCAAATTAGATTCCGTTATTAGTTTTCGAAGAAAGTGCGAAATTGTTCTGACAACGAAGGGCCACCCATCGCATTAGCCGGCAAGCAATTCATATTTGGCAACAGTGAACACAATCCGCTTTTACAAATAAAAACTAAGACATTTTAAACTTTGTGTACTAGAATTGGCTGTACAGAAAGAAGAAAATAGTTTATAACATCTATTTCAAGGTAAATCTGTGGTGAAACATATCTGAAAAGATAACATAATTAAAACCCCTAGTGAATAGCCATCAATAATTTTCAGCTATTCCAATTAGCTGAACTCCCTAAACTAATTATGTTTCGATGCAAGCTAAAATTACACGTCGTTCGTTATTGACGTTCATTACATAGTTCCTTTAGTAGCCAATATTGTGTAATCAACAAATCAATCTGTTCGTGATAAGCCTTTTCATGCGCCGTAGTCAGAGAAGGACTTCTAAGGCGTTCGCTTGATGGTAAATGATGCTAATATACACACATGGACATGCAACAGTGGTTTCCCTTTCCTTTCTCTGAATGAGCTCTGGCAACCCTATTTACAGCAAAAACAGTAGTCTTCTATGGGGACTACTGTTTTTGCTGTGACTACCACAGTCACCCTATAGCTTTTTTCTTTTGGTTCGGAAAGCCGCTCGCGAAGTAAACGGGCTACCTTCTTAGACCTTCATCTGCTAAAGCGCGCTCTCTCAGACCCAGAATCGTCATAAGTTCTTCGCCACCTTAAGCAGAAGAACAGGAGAGTACTAGTGCAATATTCTCTTTGCGCACAATCGAAGTCGAACTAATTTGTATGTACGGGCAGAATTAATAAGGTGTCTGTTTGTTGTATTTGATTGTTTTTTAAACTATTTAGACGAGGGTATTTTACAAGTCATGCCATCCGTTACTCATTATTTTCAAAATTAATTAAATATTTGGAGCTGTAATTAATTACAAAAGTACCTAGAAGCGTAGTCAGATACAGAAATTATGGAAGTAAAGTTTGGAATGAAATATGGCGGAGAATTCATTTCATCAGATACTATTGTACATGTTTTAATAGAACCCACCGACTTCTTTGTTTTTAGATTGAGGTTATAGTAGCAATTACTATTAATGGTTTTATTATTTAAAAATTCGGACATTGAAGTTGAAGTGACATGTGATATTACTCGTGTCAAAAGAGAGTCACTGTTGTAGATATTGTGTTCGTGTTGAGAACTTTTAATTTAAATATTACATTTAAACTTTATCCAAATCTCACGCTCTCGTAAAGAATTCCTGTAAGAAGTCTGTTCTTGTCACAGAAATCGTTTTAATTTAATTTAATTTGTATAACTTAATGAGAATACAAAAAAGGAAAATAAATAATTTCAATGATTTGAATCATAACCAGTTTACAGTCTATTTTTTTAATCAGTTTCATGGCATTGTACATTTATTATTTTATTTACGTTAATAAGACTTATAAAGTGTAATATTTTCAACAGGTTCGCTTTTGGCAACTATTGGACCCTAGGCATCATGTGGCCAGATTTTGCACCAACATTGTTCGAACCAAACCAATGGTGTCACAGAACGTTGTATGTGTTTGCACTAACGCAGCTTGGAGTTGTGTGGGGACTCATCTCACTCCTTCTGCTGCTGTTACTGGCACTCGTTGTTTGTCAAGTAAGTTTACTACAGTAATAATACCTGCGATATCACTCAAAAATAATTAAAAACCAGATTTTTCCATATTACCACTAGGCAAAACAGTGAAAGGAATATGTATGGACCAATATTTGCGAAATAATAATTTTATCATTTACGACGTGATTACATTCTAAGATTAAAATTTAGTTAAGTGAATTATTTATTTTACTAGGTTGCCAAAAAAAAATAACTAATGGATTCGTCAAATCCATAAAAAAAAAACAAATGAGAAAATTATTTAAAAAATCATATGACATTGAAAGATAACCGCTTAATGTGCTAAGTGTTTCTGCTTTGCTTCAATGGAGTGTATTCACATTTTACGATGGATATATGCAAGGTCATTATTTTTGAACAATTAGGCCTTACAGTTTATCTGACTATACTATACTCAAACTCTAACTATACTCATAATATATTTTAGAATGTCAATAAGATGAGATTCTAAAATCAAGTATAGCTATAGGTATTATGTAGTCAATTTTATGGCCAATATCGATTTTTCAGTTCTTACTTAATTTCCTAGGTGTTCGGTTGCGGCTGGTTGGGGCCGCCTAGATACAAGTAGCAACGACGCAGTGTAGTGCTGGAGTTATGGCACAGAAACATTAACAATACCATGGACGTAGCCGGTGCCTTACTGCCCTTTACCCAGGTTGTTCGCCCTGAGCTCACCATTCATGTCCAGGAAGTGCTCACCCAGGCAGATAAGGATGTAGATGGCCATAAGTCCAAAACTCAAATTCCAGAGATAAACGAACCAAGTGACGATGAACTAAAAAGTCCTGTTAGTAAAACTATCGAAAATTCCAAAAGTGGTACAAACACAAAAAGTAGTGGTAAAGAAGTAAATACTAAAGGTAAAAGTGAAGTGAAAAGTTCTGAGGTAGTGAAGATAAGAAATGCAAAGAAAGGTAATTCAGCCTGATGGTTGTTGGTCGTGCTGCCAACGCACGGCAAAAAGCATGTACATTTCGAAGCAACGGATAAAATATATTACTTTTGAATTTCTATGGACTTTCTTGAAACTGACGAGTGGAATATCGAACCTAGTTTTCAAAAAATAATATGTTGTCTGTTTGTATATGTCATTGTATTGGTTTACTTTACTGAGACCACTTTAAGCACTTAACGTTCTTGTCACTTTCCACGTTATGCCCTTTTTTAAACTTTAAATTAAAAAACCTAACTGATCGAGTTTGGTGTTTTTAAAACCTTCAACACAAAACCGCGTAGTGAACTCAATTTCCAGTCGTTCTTCATCTTACCTCGCTTTGGTTTCCTGGGACAACATAGCGACATCAAAAAAAATTGTTATATTTTTTCTTCTTTGGCAACTCAACCCAATATTATAATTATACTAAAAAGTGTCAGTCAGTGATAAAAGTGTAGTCTGTAATAAATTTTTTAATAAGTCAAGGTTTTTATAAGCATAAGAAAATTTTATGTTTTTAAGGATCCGCTCCACTTTTAATTTGTTTTTCATAACATTAATCAAATACATGCAAAAAATTGGTAATATCATGGACCATGGAAGCTTTGGTTTAAGGATATTAGTAGTATATTCCGAGTTAATATCAAATGTCAATTGTAAAGTGCTGTAAAGGCATTTTTGTCGTGGGTTGAAATAACGAAGAAGATTTTTTTATCAATTCGTATATTGTCGTCCCATTTGGTCAAATATGAAAAAGGACGACATGACGAACGTCATTGAAGTAGTATTTAAATTAAACAATTAAGCGTATAGATTTACTATCGCAAAGTTTTAGGTTATCTTTTCTGTGATGTTCGATATTTATACTCGCCAGTACCTGTTGCTTGATTGTCGCTGCTTTTCGACTATACCGTGCTCTTATTAATATACTATGTATCTTAGAGCTAGAGAATACGATAAATTGTGTGACATAATTCTGTGTAATTTAGCTAAAAACATGTTTGTTGTATGCCAGTGCCCGGTTCCGCTAATGGATCAAGTTACTGTAAGCTATCGGTCCATCAGTTCGTTTGTCGTTTGTTTTAATGAGGCAATTTCTTTTCAAGCAATATTCACAAGGCTTTGAGTTTACTAAGAGTAATCCTGTTGTCCCTTTCAACAAAATTGGACACTTCTATATCTTACCCGTTTGCAATATTTTCTTTGTATCTTTTAAATTATTTAGGTTGCTGTAAATATCAAAAGTTTGCATCGCAATTTAAATACAACGCCTAATGTTATTACCTGCAGTATTTCAATTTCAGGTAGAGTATTTGTTTTAAACAGTTATTTTATATAGTATCTCTACAGCGAGTTACGTTTTAATAGTCTTAGCAACTGCAGCAAATTATATTATAAATCACGTGCAAAATCTATTCTTATATATTTGAGGGTAGCTTTAGATAGGCTAGCTTTAGGCTTTTTGTTTTTATTTTGTTTTGTTTCGTAAACACTTTCATTCTGTGCTCCGGGTCAGACCAATTAATTTTTAGATAATTGGCATGTCGTATATTTTTATCCGTGAGCATTGATTAAAATAATCAAATACCCAGTGGAAATTAGCTTTAAATAAAAGCGTATCAGGTAGATTCGTGATAAATTGCGTTTTAACTTTGCTAAGCATTGACCACAATAATTATACAACCAATCATGTAATATAATATATAGGTTTTAATGCACTCATATGGTGATCCTAGGTACGTAATTATTGTTTTTATATTACCTTACTTCATATCGAAGTAGCATTGCACGCTATTTGATTAATTTACAACGAATATTTATAAGGTATATACGGCTTTTATATTACATACGGTGAGGGGTTTAATTTATATGTAGATGTAGTTTCTTAAAAGTAATATTGTAGAATACATATCTCATCTAATATGTAATAATGCATAGAGATAATTGAAATAGAATTCTTTGGAAGTATTAATAGTATATTGTTATCTATGAACAAATATACCAAGTAGACTTTAACTTGCCATATCGATAGTGCTAATTAAAAGGAGATAAAATTTGGTAAAAATTTTGTCTTTGTTTTCAGAACTCATTTATGTATAATATACTGTGGTGGGACTTGCGTCAAAGCTTATTTCTTCAATGTCAAAATATTCTGAGACACATTCCTTTCCGATATTGTGTCGATGCCAATAACAATTCACTTACACACTCACTGCTACAGTTTTTTTCTTCTTTTATTTCTTTGTTATACTGCGAATTGGGAGGGTCTTGTATTCCTTTAATGTAAGTTTGATGTAAGTGGCATCGACACGCTGACTAACACCGTTTTTTTTGTGAAATTCAGGGTATCACTTGAGATTTACTATGTACAGATGTTTTTGTAGGATTTTTAGGTGAGGCTTACATAATACTCTACGCGTGTTGTACGCAAAACGATATCTTTCGAAATATATAAATACTATAAATAGTATTAGAGTGCAAGAGTGTGTTAGAACGCACACATAAATATGTAGCTATATAAATAAAATTTGCTTCATTTGTTTAACTACCCGCAAAGGTGCCCACCCTCAATGGCACATGCACTTAATATGTAAATGCACACGGCATAACAATATAAATATCTGTATGAATAAATAGTTTGTGTGCACCTTATATTGATATAAATAAAATCGTATGTCGTCAGGTTATTGTAAGTGATTACAGCGTTGACTCTTGAAATATTATATGAATGTGACTTTATATCATATAGAGACTGCCTGTGTATTTTTTTACAATTACTCCCTATCTCACTAAAAGAATTTCAATGAAATTATAGCACATTGATTTCATGTACCAACAAATAGGCCTACGTAAACTGAGAATCTAGTTCAAAATAGACCAAACTGAATTTTCCTCCGTCATCATCTGAACCACGAAACTTCCAGAATTACACAAGCCACACCCAGAGTTCCCCATGAGCACTGAAGTGCTATATTCATCCAACAGTTCCTTGACACTTCGATGTTGGGGACGTCTCCTACTCCACTTTCTAGGCTTATTATATTAAAGTAAAATGATTACTAGAAAAAAAATAAGATATTGAGTTACTTTACAAGTCCTTACAGAGTTATTTGTCACTGAGCTATGAGCGAGTGTGTGAGTAAAGTTACTCTTAAAAATATACCACAGTCAATAATTTGAGCAGCATTTGCCTCGGGTTTATGCACGATGTTACAGAAAAGCGAGATCGTATTTTAGGGTTGTATAATAGACTTTATGAATAACGTAAAACGCTAACAATTTTAGGAAAATTCTCGATTAAAATACAGAAATCATATTTTGAATTTTACTTTAAATTTCACCGATGAAGCTAATACTTCGTAAGAGAAGAGACTGACATTAATGAAACTATACGTATTTAATACCAAGGATGATTGATGATATAAAAAATAAAAAAAAACAAATCAAAATCGAAAACAGTTCCAATTGACATGAAAATTTAAAAATGTTGCACCTAAACCAGAAATAGCATCGTCCAAATAAAAAAAATATTTTAAGAAACTATTTACTTAATTATTTAAGTGAAGTCAACTATTGTTTGACTACACATAAGTCTCCTAAAATTTGACCACACCTTTTAGTAACACCTTATTTAGTAATAGTTTATAAATGATTAAACTGAATTTTGCATAAATTGGGCATTGGTGCAGTGAAAACATCACAGCACCAAACGAGTATAAAGTGGGGTTGTTCATTCCTGAAGCCCATAAAGGTAATATCTAATATCGGTATATGTAAAAGACAATAGCGTACTAACGCTCTGACAAAAGAAGCAAAACGACAGAGATGACACTTAATGTTGCGGACTCTATCTCCTTTTACTCCAAGGACATTTGACTTTGACCTGCTTAACAGTAGTTTTCTGGATGATTGAGTGATTTCTCTAGTCGGACGCCTCCAACCCCAACAAAAGCCTGTGGGACTCCTTCTTATTCAACATTAATCACCTGTAAGCACTAAGTTGAAGTAAAATACTGTAAATTATGTTTAACATACATTCATAACACACAAACATACATACCCTCACGCCTGTATCCCCGAAGGGGTAGGCAAAGGCGTATTAAACACCCACATTTTGCCACTCATGTAATAGGGGGAAGCCTATAGCCGTCAACTGGTCACTTTGGGAATTTAAAATGGGAAAATTGTGAATATATTGGTAGATAAGAAGAAAAGCCATAGGAATGGAACGGTTATCTTTTTCTTTCTATAAGACAACTCCCGCATTAGAAATGACCCCTGTGTCGCGGGGGACTTTACAAACATACAAACAATGGACACAAAGGACATCCAGACTCGGGTGGGCATCGAACCCACGACCTATGGCGTAGCAGTCAGGATCACTAACCACTAGGCCAACAGGCAACAGTTATACGGATGGTTCAGTAATATAAGCAATAGCTTAAATAGGTCAGGGTTTCATACCTGTAATTGGAACTGGCTGGTGCTTTAAAGTCTAAGCCCTTTAACTTAAGTGTTCAACATGTTTTGCTGTTATGTTAAACACGTTTTAAATAACATCCCAACGTAGTTCCCCGGGTGATTAATAGCACCGTTTTTAATTAAGGACTCGAAATACATGATAGAGCAGTATTATAACTTAGAAAGCTTAATATTAATTTAATACAACATTCTCTATAGGATTATAAACTAGAAGTTTAGACGGTAAAATAATAAAGTTTAGTTCACAGTAATATAATATGTCGGGAGCCAAAACAAGCTGATCATAATACTGCGTGGATCAGGCTTTAATAGAAGTTTTATGTGAAAATCATATTTTTATAAAAGAAAATATTAAAGAAGAGTGTCTAATAATATGTGTATATCAATGTGCTTCTAGGTAAATTGAGTCAATCCTCCGCGCTATGAGGTTTTCACATGAAAACAAAGTTTTCTTTGACTATCAAAGCCTCAATGTACATATTTTATGTCGAATAAACCATCTCCGTAATTCGACTTTTACTAAGCAATTTTTCAATGATTTTGTAGCAATGTATTTACAATCAAGTATTTTGAAAGTTTATGATGATAGAGTTGAGTAAACATCAATTTTGGGATTTTTTTTTAAATATAATAAATAAAGTAAATTAATTTTCATAACGTTTTAAAAATAATTGTAGTTTTACCGTCAGAAGTAGAATAAATAAAAAAAAATAACGCAGTTCAAACTACCTTTACTTATTTTAACAGTAACATTGGTATTAACGGTTGTTATCAACTAGAGGAAGAAAATACTCGTTTCTTATGAAAAAACATAACCAAACGCACAACAACTCAAAAAAATAAAAATATTGAGTTTAGAATCCCTTGTTCACGATTTGAACGTTCGAACCAAAGTGAGTGTGCGGTGCCTCGTGGCTCTTTTTATAAGGAAATCGAGGGGTAGTCCAATCTAGCAGGGGGTATTACATAAATTAGCATATCTAATAGTTTAAAATAAAACATGGGCATCTCTGATTACATAGTCTGAAGTTTAAATGAAATTAAAGTTTATACAATAATAAACATAAAAAGTTATTATTTCTATTATCAATCAATGATGCTGGACATAGGCCTCTCCAAATGTGCTCCATAGCACCCGGTCCTCCATCTTTCGCATCCAGGCCATCCCAATTACCTTCTTCAGGTCGTTAGTCCATCAGGCTGGGGGGCTTCCTACCTTCCATTTTCCCATCTCTCTCTCGGTCTCCACTCTTGGACCCGTTTGCTCTAACGGCCATCGAAGTTTCGGCAGACGTGACCAGCCCATTGTCAATTTAGAATCTTCTTTCTATTATGTTGACACTATTTCGAGTTAGTTTAAAAACAAGAACATGGCCAAGAACATGCATACAAAAATTATGTGTTTATTGCACATATTGTATTTGGTTAACACGGCAGCTTCGAATACGTGCTCTAAAAACCAAATCCATAACCAAGACGGAGAAGAAGGCAGATACACTAAGACACTAAGACCAAGCTTTATTGAGTTTTGGTTCATTCCTATAATTTTTTTTTACAAATCCTGTCATGCAAGATAAAATGCAAATCTATCTTTCAAAAGTCAATTTAATCTGAATTTATTTATAAATTACCAAAAAGATTTTATACATTTTACACGCAGAGACTATTGAATTTCATCGAAAGCCTCATATGTTATTTAATATTTTCGTTTATACCCACTTCAGATTCTAAATCACACTGTTCCTTCCTTGTTTCATAGGAATTTGTAACAACAATACTGTATTTCTCAGTATTATAAAAGGACGTGTTTTGCTCTAAATACTATCTAAATAAGGGTAACAGAGAAGAAATTAAATGTAAGAAATACATTCATCAGTAAACCACCTAATTCATATGAAAAATCCCATTCCTTGCCTATAAAACTTGTTTGGTAACTTTACTTGTTGAGTAGGTCGTTGTCGACAGACTTGGAGTCAGAGCAGGCACCGACTCCAAGCCTGTTAATGCTGGTATCTGTATTTCGGTATTCCGGCTGTTTTTTCTCCATATCAATGATATGCTGCAAATCGGCAGCATTCATTGGTATGCCGATGACAGCACGAGTGATGCCTTTTAAACCGGCCGCGACAATATTTCTCAGGAAAACGTCACCGAGAGCCGATCCAAACTCGTGTCTGAAATCGAAGCTTCCTTCTTCTCCCTCGGACCGCATTCAACGGACAGCGAATTGTTCGGACTTATACCGGCCGCAGCGTTCTGTCAGCGTTTAGCATGACAAAACTTTCATCCCCATCACTTGGATAATTGGCAACCCACCTTGCGGTTCTTTAGAAACTTTTTGCCTCGCACAACCAATCTGTGGAACAAATTGTCGCCTGTGGTATTTCCGGACCGATACGACTTTCAAACCTTCAAGAGCGTACTACGTAAGGCTGGCAACGCACTTGTGACTCTTGAGTTGCAGGTGTTAATGGGCGGTGGTAGTCCCATCAGGTGACCCATCTGCTCGTTTGCCACCTATATCATAAAAAAAAACCATTTACATAAATATTGTATTTAAAGAACCCTTTATTACAATATAAAATCTTTAACTTTAAGAGATCACTAAAAACGCATCTACTATACTCGTTTTTGCATTCATTACATTCAGTTTCACATGCTTCGTAGCTGTTTCTTTTTCTCATGATATCACTAATTTAAACCGTGTTTGTTCTCCTATCAATTGCGTTGATTTTATTTGTCTGACAAAAATACTTTAATACAGAACATCGACGTCATCATTAAGATTCGTGCCATGTGTGCGATGTGAGTCTATTCTCGATGTAGGTTTACTAAAACCTTATTGGTATCTTGTCTTCTTTTAATATATTAATATGTAAAGGGAATTCTTTTTACCCCTTTTTAAGCAAATTTCGCATACGGAGAAATGTGAATTTTGAAATACTCAAATTATTTATGTAAATTGTAGAAGAAGTGGAGAAAGCTACATTTTTTAAACAATATGTGTTATAATTTAAAAAAATGTGTGAGTCAAGTCGTAGAACAGAAAGTCTCCACAAAGACAGTTCAATTTTTTCTGGAAATAATAGCTTGATTTCGAACTTCGCCCACCAAGCAATCTCTAGTTTTCATAAATTCACAGTACACTTACTTAAACACTTAGATATGTAGATATATACATACAGGTAGTAGTCAAGTGTATTTGGTATTAATATAGCAAGATTACAACTAAAATTTTGATGTAGGTAAACTCGGATAAAATTACGAAAGCGGTAGTGAGAAATATTGCTGTAATTAGAGTAACTACAATGTTAAGAATGTCGTCCACTGAGTCTTAACATTATATTTTATTTGTACACACAATTGCTCGGAAAAATATTTTTCGTTGCTTACTTTTTTCTACTGATGGTGACAAAAAAACAATGTCACTCTTCAACTCAACAACAATCAACTCTTCTCCATAGTTGGTCTGATGTACGTTCATATCGTTGATTAATGCTTTTCAGTATTTACTTAAAATATGTTAGAATTGTAACAAAAATTTTAATTTGAGTACATGTTTCATATCATTACTTAAATAATTTAATGTTATTGTGTGACATCAACGGACAAAATTTAGACTGTAGGCATAAATTTTATTCTATACCTATTAAAACCTTACGTAGATTTCAGCCTAACTTTTTTTATTTAACTATAGGTATATTACTGTAAGCTCTAGATAAAAAAATAGAGACTTTAATTTTTTTTAATCCTAAACAAACATACTGTTTGCCTTGAACAAACTTGGCAACAAGTTTATAACAACATTACAGGTTTCATAAATAAGCCTTCGGCAAATACATAGAAGTTACTTTTTTAATATTGATGCTATTTGAAACTGCAGTTAATAATAATGTATCCTAGTCGTTTTGGGACCTATAAACACATGACCTTTATGTGGACAATACATTACAAAAATGTCACTAAAATTAATAATAAAATCGAGTCAAAAGTTCCCTATGATTCAAACAAAAAAAAAATCTTTGCCTCGGTTCTGTTTACTTTAATTAAATAATGTACTACTTAGTGGACACTAACCTTAAATAAGACATTAATGAGTTATACGCTTCAAAGTAAACCGTAATTTTATCAAATTAAAACCCTATATTGCGAAAACGTCCTACCTGTAAGTAATCGTCCCTTAAATAGACCAATTTTAATAAAACAAACGCTTTTATAGTATTTTTGAAATATTTGCTGAACCAAAATGTAACAGGGACTTTATTTTTTTGACGAAGCTTTGGAATAAATTAATAAAAAAATACAAAAAATATATTATTGTAAAAATCGGCAATGCATTATAGAATTGAATTCTTCTAGAAATGTGTACAGTGAATAAAAAATTGTATTTTAAAATTTAGTACATTTAAATAACTTATTTACAGATTTACTGCAAAAAAAGAAATTAAGTCTTCAATTTGTTGCAGTCAAACTGTATTATAAGACGATTTTAGAATTGAATATAATATGTACCAATTACAATTTACTGTACTGGAGTTGGGAACATAGATATTGGTAGTTATTTTTGTATAGAAAAGATACATTAACATAAAAATTGCATCATTATAACCTTGAATATATCTTTCTATATAATAGAAAACTCTTTTTTCGATTTTCTTATTTAAATGTATGTAGGTACTATATGAAAAACGCAGGTCTACTTTTAAAAAGTGAAAAAAAAAGCTATTTTATAATTTGATATTAAATTTGTATTTTAACCGTACGTTACATGTAGATAATAAGTATTATATGGTATCATGTCAAATGTATTTAATTTATAAGGATACGCTAAAATACATGTATTATACAAACGATAATATCCCTCTTAGAACTTAGGACAGGTTTTATTTTCTGCGGTCAATAAAGATAAAAATAAAACATTTGTATAATTTTGAACTAAATGAGGACCAGCAATGTAAAACTATCCAGTGAAACATTCTTGATAAACATTCTTATAACATAAAACATTCACATAATATGTGTTGGAATGCTCTGAATGCCAGATATTTACTCGTACATACATAGTTGTACAGTATAAGCGAAACCCGTTACAGTATTGGTTTTCGATAATCTCTATGCTTGTGGGAGACACGTACGAGTGCTTCTCTCGCATTCAAACATTCTGTATAACATTATGTATCCCACGTCCTCTAAAAAATTTCGCTATTTTTTAAACTTCTCGATGCCATAGTGAAAAATAAAATATGTGGCACAGTATATTAGTTTATAAATGCGTGTGTTAGCCAACCACGCGGACGTAAAACTGGTGTCTAAGATTTTTACAATATTGAACAACTTTTTGGATATTGTTAAAAACCAAAAAAGCCGAGCTATAATTTTTTAGTGTCCGTTTTTTTAGGATCTACGGTATGTGCAATCACTGTATACAATAAATACAAATTTCTTCTTCTTTTATGTATATTTTAAGCATTATTTATAATTTAGTTTTTAATTGTGATTCTTGATGTACCATTGTGTTTTATTAGAACGCATAATTTATGACTAAATTGTTTATGTGATGATTTTGAATTGATAGAACTAGGTATGTCAGTTGTTTCATACTCGATATTTAAGAATATAATGTAAAGACATTAAAATCAGTGTTAGTTGTAGTATTGAATGTACTCTAAAATTATAAGACTTTTACTTTGACATGAGGGTAATATGAAAACCAACAATAAAATAGCAATACAAATTTATTGTTCGGCATTGTATTAACCTCCCACAAATAAAATTGTTGAAGCTTAAACTGTATTTATACAGTCATAAACAAAAACAGTAAATCATAGCACTGAATTAATGATTTACTCTTATATTTATGAGAGAGATATTTCTCGTAATGTCTCGATAAATTCTCGTGACCTTGACCCCAAACCTCCACCCTAAGCTACGCCCTTATTTCCATTCAAATATCTCTCATATGTTTTGGAAATAAGAAACAACATTTGGTTTTGGGAACATTAATATTAAATCAAAACGTATCATGTTTATTTCTCCTCTCATGTTCAAACTATTTAACATTTTTAATGACATAATTAGATACTAGCGGATATTAAATTAGACTATTGTTAGTGCCTAAAATAAACTTTGGAGACGTGATTTCATTGCAACATTTTTTTTTGGTAAATCATTTAGATTTTATCGGTTAACAGGTCTTTGCGGAGCTTGCCGTAAGCTTGAAATAAAAAATCGGACTCGACTGTAAGGGTTTAATTACACAAGAGCGGTATAAGGTAGCTAAACAGCGCACCGGGAAGAATAAACGATACAATTTTTTATTCTCTTTAGCTAGCAATGCTAATGGTAGGTTCCTTCCTCAAACACCGCTTAGCTACCTAGCGTAGATCTGGTAAACACGCAACAACCATCTGAAATAGGGATCTTATTACTTACAGTTTTGTCTTTCTGAATCATTCGTGACTTACGGTAGCGTTTGATAATTGATTTCAAGTTGTAATTTACTTGAGAAGTCTTCGGTATTCAATTCGCCTAAATGATATGTAACAGAAATTTTAATGTATGTCATTCAGATTCTACACAGTAGTTTACTTTAACATAGTGTAATTTAAACCGTTTTAAGTTTGCAGAAATGGAACCCTGTATTAAGAGAGTAGTAAATGAACCCTTATGCCCGGTTCCTACTATTAAGAAACGATTCGTTTTGCTTACGGACGATAAAATTTTTGTAGAAATTTCAACGAAATTTTACCGTCCCTAAGCAAAACGAATCGTTTCTTGATTATAGGAACCGGTCATTGAACTAATTTATATGTACATTCTACATTATTCTCTAGTAGCAATTATATGCTATATTTGTTATGTAAAAGATTATGTATCTACAGCAAATTTATAGTACAACAAACTTTTTTCCTGCTTTCAATGGTTTAAAATAATTAATTTTGATGCAATGAATCGCGTTTTGACCACATCAAGATTTTAATCTAGGAATTAGACCCCATATCAAAGTCCACTTTATGTTCTATATTATATGATAGTTATATTTACATTAGTATATAAAGTGGAATACAATTAAATTAAAGACTATTAGTGGGTGATTCTTGGAATATTTCAATAAATATGATATGTTAACTCGCTGGAAGCATGAAGAATGACTATTATATCAAAATATAAAGAAATGTATCTAATGTAATGCATGTACTTATTGTGATGACAAGTTTAATAAATGTGTTTTTGTATTAACTGTTTTATTGTAAACTTGCTGACCCACCACACGTTGGTCTGTTCGAAATTCCTTAAATTATTTGCGATCTTTTTGCTTTAGCAGACCATACCATTTCAGTTTGGTCCAATTTTAAAATTTTCTGGCAAACTTTTCCAACTTTTCTGAGTAAAACTTCTGAATTGAAACTAAACCCGTCCAGCCATTCGCAAATGAAACACTTACTAACAAACAGCATTTCCTTTTTTGGGGGATCCCAACTTTACTACTGTCTGTCTGCCAAGACCCTTTTTCTCAGAAACTCGTGAAGGCATTAAAGTGTAATTAACATCAAATATTTATGTCTGCGGTCTCTTGAAGCTGTAAAAAAATCAAGCTTCTAAGTCACAGTAATCAAAAGATACCATTTAAGCCTAAAATGTTAACGAATTTGTACATTTGACTGGTACCTAAATCAAAACCTATAGAGTACATCCCATTGCCCGTTGTCAAACTCAAACTTGGCCGGTTTTATTTATATAGGTGAAGCTTTTGCAGCAGGTAAGATGTTACTTGTTCATTGATAACCTCGTTAAGACCCAATCTAATATAATATAAATAAAAACCAATGGACGTTTGTTCATCCGAACACGATGCGATCACGACCCGTGACGGAAAGCGTTGCCCATAAATGCTTGCAAAGACATATCAACGACAAAGTTTACAACTTGGCACTGCCCACATAGCAGGATAACCTACAATAGGGGCACGAGTTGAATGCAAAGCTCAGGAATGCGCCAGTCACTACACTACGTGCGAGGCAAGGTTTACTGGTGGCGGGGGGATATTTGCGGGTGGCGGGGGAATATTTACGGGTGGCAGGGAGATCTCCCCACAACCTTTTTTTCCTTCAGGTCCCAACTGCATACAACTCGCGCGCCTACTGTACGTAGGGAGTATCCCCCTTCTACAACTCCATGATTTTCTAGAGGGTGGGGCTGTTCTTCGCTCCTCAATCGACGTGACATAATATAACAGACATATAGTGAACCACAATAAAATCATCCCTCTTTTCGCGTTTAAAAACGCCTTTAACCATTTCCTTCTATGGGTCTCGGTCATATCTTTCTTGAGACATAGTACCTACTTCATGTCTATTGGAAACGAGTTTCAATAAATTTAGAGATACTACCCCAGATGGGAGGCTCTGCTTTGATATTTAATGCAGTTCAAAGAAAAAAGCACACACATGACTAAGCCACTTGCTGAGATCACGAACTTTAATTACCATGATTATCATTATCAAAGCCGTACAGTACTCTCTCGCCTTGCGCAATAGACGCCATATCAACTCCACAAATTTGTCTTACTAATTATTATATTTATTTCACTATACTTATATGTATTTATGTATGTAAATATCATGTGTGTAAATATCATATATAAGTCGTAATATATTTTGCCTTATAAACTTTATTCATTATTTCATTGTTCTCATTCAAAATATTTATAGTACGCCACCAGGTACCACTTATTTTCCTCTGTTGTTTCTTTTCAAAGGTTGTATGTAAGACATCGCTTTTAGCGATTAGACTGCCTATTGTAGGTACTTACGGTCTATTACCGATTGTTTCTAATTATTTTGTTGTATCCTTCAGTACATCCATTAATTAACCGCAGTATTGGTTATTATTCTGGTGATTGTAGTTTGTAGTTCTGCGTATAACTTTCTTTTAAATTTCTTGTTCTTCTTTTGAATTTTGAATTTTTCCTAATAATAATACTTCACTTATTTAGATGTGTAAATTGGGATTATACGGGCTAATATTTATTAGATACGATACACATCTTATTTGCATATAAGTTATCGAATACACAGTCCTAATTCCAAAGTTGGCAGAAGTAGAATATCATTCTGCCTCCAGATGTAGTAACATACAAGAAATACCAATAATAATTATTTATACAATGTTATAGCATAACAAAACAACTGAAGACACCGTTAGTGAGATCACACACCTGCTATAAATCGATAACTTTGTATAAGGCCCTCTACTTATAGGTAAACTAATTGACCGATTGCAAAATCTATGTTTATACCTACAGAAAATTTACGTGTTTTTTTCTGATGCCACGCATAAAAATTTGCGTAAGTGAAAGACGGATTGGACGGAACTTCTGCATCTCATATCACAAGACGCGATGATCGGACTTAATTATGGTAATATTTATAAGGTACTATGAGTCCCTTTAGTTAAGCCGACATTTCTATCGCATGGTACCGATCGCGCGCATTAGGGGACTGCCCACCCGTGGCCACCATCGGTACAATTAACTTTAATTACATATAAATATTATCAAAGTCATATAAAATAATATTAACTAAAATAAATCAAAGTGTTTCATGATTCCAGTTGACAAGTTACACATTTATTTCCTAAACAAAAATACAACATTTCTAATTGAACAGAAACCAATTTTATCATGTTGTTTGTCAGCAATTCCCTGTTTATCTCCTGCTATTATTGTTCTTGTCCTGCAATTCTTGTCCAAACACTGGAAGGTCACAAGACAAATAAAAGCCAGCACCCAGGGGACGGACGCCAGAGGACGCATGGTAGACAGAGATTTACTGTGAATAAGTAACGCTTGTTTGTTGACACTCGGTTCATTTAATGTTATCGTTAATACCGTGACGCCTTTAGTCAGTACCGGTAGTTTAATTGTATTTATTGGAAGGTTAAGTCGCATATATGTAGTTAACAAACAATCATACGGCCTTGATGGCGATACAGGGATACGAGTGCATATTGTTTAAAGGCAACACACCACTATTGGAGATACATGCACTAATATGTACTAACTCTAACAGGGTATACAGTTTGTAACTCAGAAGTACTGGTACAGGTAGAGGTACTAGAGCTCCATTGACTGCTAGCTTAGCTTAGCTAGCTGCATTAGCTGCAGAGAAAAACCGCACAATGCCGTTAGTAGGGTTTTATCGGGGTCGTGTGATATGTGGTGTGTTCTGTAGACTGCAGATAGGAATTTCGTGATGCCAAACAAAGGGGTACTTCTGTTATTTGCGAAACTTGCTCATTGCATGTTTGGTAAGTTCATGGCACATTCCCAGCAAAATCGGGAAAAAAGCCATGTGTCTTTTTTCCCATCAACCCTTAGTAGTAGAACATTAGCCGAAAATAGCAACGTCTCGTTGTTATACAACTTTAAGCTTACCTTGTTTATCTATAAATATTCCTTCAAATGATCCCTTCATTTCTTTCTTTCTTAGCGTGTTTGTTGCATCTCGCAACTGCATGGCCTACCCATATACATTTTAATTCTCTAATGGCAAGGACTCATATAATCATATTCGTTCTTTTGCCTTTTTTTTGTTTTTATTCATATTAGTAGGGGGGCCAATAAGGTATTTTTGGATTTACTCCAGCGCAGCAGATTAATAAAGGGGGATACCTTGCCTTGGTCCGATTAAGCACCTACACCATATACAATCCCTCTATCTAGAGACAGGCGTTTAGGGCAGCTAATCAGAATAGTAAAAAAAATTGGTCATTTGACATACTCGAGCGCATCAGATTAAGATAAGGGGGATACCTTGCCTTGGTCCTATTAAGCACCTCCACCATATACAATCCCTCTATCTAGAGCCGGGCATTTAGGGCAGCAAATCAGAATAGTAAAAAAAATCGGTCATTTGACATACTCGAGCGCGTCAGATTAAGATAAGGTGGGGTAATTACATGCTGACAAGTGTGCATTTTAATAATCTGACGATTTGATTAGTGATAGATTGTGGGTGGGTTACACACTTGCAAAAAAAAGTCACCGACATTCTCGAGCGAGGTTGATTTTTTTTTTATTTTGAAGGAAATTATTCAAGGATAACATATAATCTGCCGATTTCCACAGGCCGAAATTATAAAAATCGTAAAGAAAGTTTAGTGCATGCAGCTACACTGAAGTATGTATTTCCCACTCCAAGCCGCTCTTTCCCTTTCACATTCTCTCTATTTCCCACTTTCTCAAACCGTCCCCACACTATACTCTGTTGATTCGCTTATTAGCGGTTTAATGTTAGCAACTTTCTTCTTAATGGAGAAAAGACTAAATGTATTCGATTCACTACTCCAAACGTTAAACAGGTGAAAAATATTATAATGGCTAAAGAAGACCAGTTGGAACTAGTGGATACCACGAGATTCTTAGGCATCACTGTTGATTCTATGCTTCAATGGGGCTTGTATATTGATCAGTTATCGAATAGACTTAGCTCATCTGAGTACGCAGTAGAAATTAGAAAAGATTCGTGAACTGACTGATATTAAAACAGCCAGATTAGCCTATTTTAGTTAATTTCATAGTGTAATATCGTATAAAACTATCTTCGTGCTGCAGAAGAGGGCTATCCGAGCAATTTTTTAACTAAGGTAATCGTGATTCACTAGGCAGAAATTTAAAGAAATAAACATCCTAACGGTGGCATGTCAAAAAACCTGTTTTACCTTCTTAAAAACTAAGATGTGTTCTGTAAAGAAGCGCTATACATTATTTTCACACACGTATTAAAAATTAACTTGCTAACTTCAATTTTCATAGGCCAAGTAGTTTTCCAGATTTCATGATTAGTCAGTAAATGAGTGAGTGAGTATCTTTTCTCTTTTATATGTATGTATATGGATAGTGCCATGTTATTTGACACATTTAATGATAAAAATACATGACTTTTTTTCAAATCGTTAGATTAAAAAAATCCCTCCAAATAATCGTCAGATGATTGGTCAGCTTGTCTAGGACATTAAGCTGATCCGTCTGTATGATATTCTGATGAGCTCGAATATATCAATAAGGCGATATTTTTTTGCATTTTCAAAAACCCGAATCCGATTCGTGAGATTTTTGAATGGATTTTTCTTTCGGGTATACTTAACATCCCCTCTTAATTTCTGACGTGCTCGAATACTTTTTTTTCTCATTTTCTACCCTTCCATACGGCCACCTGCAAATCAGTAGATTAACCTACCTCCATTATCAGAGACACGTGGGGTGTTTACACTTTTAATATCTGACGCGCCAGAGTAACTCCGTTTTCTATTTCTTTTTTACATCTTTAAAAACCTGTGGCTACCAGTGGAAGGGATACATCGTATAAACTTTTTTTCTTTCTACCATCTAATGTTCAAAATCCAATAGGTCCCAACGACGCTCTAGTAAATACCTATTTAGTATCGTGGGCTCCCTTACTATATCATGTCCAGGAATAGCAAGCATAGCCCTTTACGTTGCATGTTTAGTGATTAAGATTTTTTATAACATCCTCATTAATTAATCAATTCTTATCAAAATATTTTAGCCTTGAAGCATTGTGAATTGTCTGTACTTCGGTACTGCACTATGTGGTATGTTTCCCTTTCGTTCTTTCAATTGGCAGCATATTTATTACTCAAGTTTAATTCAATGTTCAATCAAAGAACCACATATTTTCACAAACTGTTATTTAAACAAGGAAATTGGAATATTTCTGCCACATTGTTGACAACAGATGTTCATAGAAATTCCGTTCGAGGCGCGTTATGTAGTAAATCGAATATTTGCGTCTCGCCACACTTACAAATTGATATTGAGACGAAGATATATAGAATGGACGGTCTACGTTTATAACGGTTGTTGTTTACGATGACGAGAATACTTTAATTTATTTAAATGAATCTGCAATAAAAGATCATAGATTGAGAGAGAGATATGGAATACAGAAATATACCCTGTCAACTATAATAACTTGATAGTTAGAATGTGGAGTTAAAAAAAAATTAGACAATTCAAATTGGACCTACTTATGCAAACAGGAACCAATCCACACACATGCCAAAATCGAGTTAAGTACACAGAAAATTTTAAAAATCCACATTCTATCTACCCTGTATCTATGTATCTCTATGTACCCAAATATCAAAATGATCCGACAATTTTGACTGAACAAAACATTTTCATGACAAGTTTACCAACCCACATAAAATCAGTTATTCAATAAACTAACAAGATTCATACCACATGGTAACCGGACTATCTAAAATATCTATGAAATTGTTTTTTTTTATAAAGAACCATACAGCGTGGTCCCTTGTAATTTTTGATTTTTTTATCAATCATATAGAACCATGCGGGTTGGTTCTTGTTTGCATATTAAAAACGAATAATCCCATATTTTTACAAAGACTCGGAGATGGGGTCTTGTCTCATCAAACATATCTTAGAAAGGCTTGATGTGAATGTGAAACATCTCATTTTATAGTCCCATTCGTATGGTAGTCAGAACCACAACAAAAAATTAACACGGATATGCTTAAAGCCATGTTGAATGAACCTCCAACTTCAGAAAAAATCGATATAAGATTCCTCGAATCGGGGCATAGCTTCCTCCCGTATTATTCAAGTTCACGAAGATAGAATCGCAGCAATTTGAATTTGGAGGATGATGCAAGGCTCGGGAGGCCGATAGAAGATAAGAATATTAAGACTGTACGAAAATTATTGGCGGAAGAACCGACGTGTGACATAGCGATAGATCGAAGAAACCCTCAAGTTAATTGCACCAACTGTTCATCGGATTCTTTACAACCATTTGAAAGTAAGGAAATTTTGTTCACTCTGGGTACCGCACTTGATGACTGATGCGTTGAGGGAGCAGCGCGTGACTTGGTCTCCTGATATGTTAAAAGAAAATTTAAAACAGCCAATCTAACTACGTGAACTCGGTTATTACATGTAATGAAACCTGGCTTTTTCGACGTTCTTACTAAATCCTAGAGTAATGTGTGGGTGTTTGAAGATGAAACACGGCCGACCTTTGTGGAAATGTTGTGATCCGTAAAGAAAGAAATGGTTGCAGTATCACAACATATTATAAAACAAAGTCCCCCGCCACGTTTGTCTGTCTGTCTCTCTGTTCACGAGAAACTGCAAAAGTACAGAATGGATTTTCATACAGTTTTCACGTACGGATAGAGTGATTCATAAGGAAGGTTTAGGTGTGTAATTTATTAGGGGTTTGTATAAATTTGCTGAAATATGACGATGATTGTTGAAGATGTCGGAAAAAAATCATGCCGACTGGAACCATTGAGTTTTTCTTTTAATAACTAAATAATTTTAAATGATTTTCATCAATATCATATTTGTATACATAGAACAAAGTATTCTATTCAATATTTTAAATGAATTTTCCAAAATAACAAACAATTTTTTTTGTATCCAAAATTTAGACAAAAACAGCTTTTTCTCAAAACTATCATTGTGTGGATTGATTCCGTTTTACGTAAGTAGGGCCAATTATAATATAGAAAACAAAAAAAGACCTTTACCAAAACAAATTCGAAATACTTAAAGAATGGTATTGGGTTTTACCTATGGTATTGTGTATAAAGCAGCTGATGGCGGCAAGATAGATGACCAGCCCCTATGTTATACTGATTTATTAAAAAACCCTTGAATTGGGATTTGTTAATCTTCTAAAAGTCTTTTTTTAGTCTCAAGTCGCACAATGTCTAAAAACCAAGGTCTCAGATATCAGTTTTTGTGTTAACATATAAACCTCTTTTTCATTGGCCAAATAGCAAATAGAGCTCGACGACCAAAAAAGATTAATTTTACATTAAATTAAAGCAAGAGTCAGAACTCTGTCTCCTCATTTCTACTTTTTTAGCCGGTATTAAAGATTACCTGCTACTGAAGAACTCGTCGCAAGATATTTTCATAAATTCTAATATAATTATTTGTTGAGCTATTTCAACTTCAACAACCCTCACGCAGTTTGTCTAAATAATGTTACGTCGATAGTTAGATTACTTAAGGAGTTAAATAAAGAAGTTCCTTTGCTCAGTTTCATTTGTTTAAGTATTTTAAAGGCATTACTTCTGACATCCAGGTCAGGCTATTGACATTGTTCGGTCAGATGTCCGGTATCTGGCCAAACACAATGGCACGTAAGAGAAAATAGGCTTAAATCGACTTGTATTTTGATTACACTTATCCTAATTTCACTCTTGTAATCAGTACTAAGATATTGACCCTTCTGGTTAATCATTCTAGCGTTTTAAATTTAGTAAATCTCAAAAAGATTTGCTTGTCCGTACAAATAAAATATTATTAAGATCCAAATTCTCTGAAGGTAGAATATATAACAGATTTTAAGAGAGTTTAGGCTAATTGGAAATTCTAGACAATCCGTCATTAATTACTGAGTATTTCTATTTGTGGAAAACCTTTGGGTTGAAGATGAGGTGGTAATACATAAAATTTACTTGATAAAATTTAATAGTTAAAATGTTGAACATCCACAAATAATGTGAACAGGTAATGGAATATAAAATGAGAAGTTTAGCATGTTCTAGGAATATGATAAAGTCTATGACGATAGTAATATTTTGATAATAACAATATTTTTGAAAGTTAACCTTTTTCTTGTGACGGTGGCGTAGTTTTATAGTTTTATTTATTATATAAATAATAATAATATACTCGTTGCTTGTTTGTATTAGGATTCTATTGTTGCTATTTCTCATTAGTGTTTATGAAAAAATATAAATAAAACACTTTCAACGTAAAATGCGCATGATTTATACTCATTATTAAAATATTATATACTTTTTCGCAGACATTGCTGTGGATTACACATTCAATCACTATTGAGTGAACAAATATAGTAAGTAGATCTATATGTTAGCAATGTACCTAATTATAATTATTAAAAAAAAAATCCTATATGTGATGTAATACAATGAAGATTCATAAAATGATCTGCCCATGATTAAAAAACGTTTTTATTTTCAGTATACTGTGTTTCATTTTTATCCAATAATTCTATGGTACAGTTTAAATTTTATATACTTCCTAGGACCATTTAAGAATTGCATATCTAGGAAATGTATGTAGTAAGTTACGTTAACAAATTAATTATTTTACACATTTCCTAAATTTGCTCGGAATTGTATATACTTAGGTCACACTGAAAGATTCTGCCGACTGGCTTTTTATTTTTGGTTTTTAATTTGTTTTAATTTTTGGTCGGTTTCAATCAGTTGTATAGTATCAATATTGGATTCTGTAATTGAAGTCACCGGCCGACTTTCACGTACAGATGATCACGTCCACGTCTAAATTCTCTGAACCACGAATAGTCAGCTGCGGTATGAGGCTTCATAACCAAATGCCAATTGAAGTCCTTGGCAACTCTTTTGTTGACAGTGAAAATCGTGAAAAATCATTGTGCGAAAATGTTCACGAGTAAAATTCATTGTAATAGTGACACACAATTTTATGAATATTTTTTTTATGAATGAAAAAATAAATGACAGTCTCGCAAATTAAAAAGAAACATATTCCCAGAGCGTTCATTTTTCGAATCCCGCAATTGCTTTTTTATAAGTGGATAGTTCCAGAAACTTTCAGTACGCCCCACGTATTACCTAAAAATTGTGTAGAATTCCTTCATTTCATACATTTCTGCTAACATAAACATAAATATAAATATTTATAACAAAATGAGTATCCAAAGAATAAAAAGATCCGAAAATACCTCCTAAATAACTACACTAACAAAATAAATATACCACAAAACATATTTCATCTGCTACTTTACAAAGTTCGAGTTCGTTTGTCAAATTCTTTTCCCGTAGGATTTGCTAAAACCAAATTATTCCAGAAATATTCCTACATAAAACAAATCGAAGTTTCTCGATCATATTTATTCAGTTTACTCCCGAGTGAAAATGTATGGAAAATATTTCATTTTATCCCAAGTTTACGTGTTCAACCCTTCTATCTTAAGTTTATAGCATTTTTCTAATGCAATTTTATATTTTCTTGATGGAATTGACCCAAAACGAGGTTTCTGCAGATATTTTCTCTGTAAACTTGAGTATATCAAAGTTATGTATAAGTTTTAGTGTGGTAGTTTCAAGGCACCGATAAAGAAAATTCATGATCACACTCCTGGCTGTTATTTGCATAATAAGGTTTTATACTCACCCTTTAATCTCACGAGCGCCGTCACAAACTAGAGACTAACACAGTTACTTATTGCTGTATTCATTATTTCAAATGTGGTACGCTTTTATCACTGTACTAAAAAAGAGTGAAAGACTATGACTGTTTGAGCTGTATTTATTAAATTTTGGGTTCTAGTTAATCTAAGGGGTTTTAATAAATAAACCAACCTATCGTGGGAGAACCATGCTTCGGCAAGTATGAGTCGGCTCGACCGGAGTAATACCACGGCCTCACAGAAAACCGGCAGTGAAGCAATGATGCATTGCTTTCCGCCGAGTGAGTGAGATTACCGGAGGCCTTTCCTTCCCCTACTCTCACCTTAAAGGCCGGCAACGCACTTGTGACTCTTGAGTTGCAGGTGCCCATGGCGGTAGTCATTTACCAGCAGGTGACCCGTCTGCTCGTTTACCCCCATACCATAAAAAAACAAATTAATGTGTCTATGTTAAATAGATTTTGAGTTATTGAGTGGTCAACAGTAGCTCCAAATGATTCATGTGATCTAACACACGTCTGCTGAGTTGCCAGTTCCTTTTTTTTGGTCTGACACACTACTGCTTGTATAGGTAATAAATCTGCAGTGCGTCCATTAATGAGACAGTGCAGTTCGATAAAGGTAGGGCGGGCGTGAGGGTATTAAACCCCTGTAGTAGATAAGCGTTTAGTACTGCACTATAATAGATAATCGGCTCTTGTTAACAATAGAATAGGCTTTTGTCACCCGCCCTGACTTAGATTATAGTCCATTGTAGGCTTTAGTGGTTAGCCTGTCTGCTTAGATAAATCTATTGTTGCCTTGTCCTGTCTCTCAAAGTTATGGATACCCACAAATATATATTAAAAGGTACTTTCCGCAATAAAAAACATACGACCAAAAGAATTCTTAGTACAAGGAAACAACAGTACTTGGATATTTTATTGGTCATGCTACTGAGTAAGGTGACAAAAACGAATGATGCTTGTGTCGCCTCAGATAGACCATATTTGCTTGCTTGGGATGACATATTTTGAATGGAATCATTGCTTCACTGCCGGTTTTTTGTGAGGCCGTGGTATCTCCTCACAGAAAACCAGCAGTGAAGCAATGCTTGCATTGCTTTTCGCCGAGTGTGTGATGTTACCGGAGGCCCTAACCCTTCCCTCTCCCCTTCTCTCCTCCTCTCCCCCTCTTCCCCCTTTCCCCTATTCTTAACGGCCGGCAACGCATTTGTGACTCTTGTTTTGCAGGTGCCCATGGGCGCAGGTAGTCATTTACCATCAGGTGACCCGTCTGCTCGTTTGCCCCGAATCTCATAAAAAAAAAACTTTAATCGTAAAAACTTCAAGTGCACTTGTGCATCTTGAGTCACTTACCGTCAGATTACCCGTCTGCTCGTTTGTACCTATACCATAAAAAGACTTTATGTTGCTTACACTACCGATAGGATCACTCTCCATTAATACGTACGTACCTTACCGTAAAATTTCAATTTACCTTTTTCCAAAGGCACAAGAATCGGTTCTAAAGGTCAGTTTTGGCAAATTACCATTTATATAAAACAGCCGTGAACGTGACCCGTCCTTTCAGACCCACTATATATATTGGATGGCTCTCTAACCGGGAAAAATGGCATAGGTCACGTGAAATGTGCTTCCGGCTCCATGAAAGATTTAGCCTATATTTTTCGAGATTGCACTTAAACACTTTAGAATGAATTTTGGTACACACCTTTAATTCTGATGACAATAATATATAATTATGTGTTTTCAGTATCATTGTAATGTATCCAAGATGGCCGCACGTATTTAAGAAATACTATATTTGGAAATATATAAGTATGTTTATCAGCAGTCTGGTTACCATAGTACAGGCTCTGCCTAGTTTGGGATCAGACGGCCGTGTGTGAGATGTGTAAAGTTATTATTATTATTATATTATCTCCTGTATACATCATGCAGGTTTGAACTACTCGAAAAACTTACAAAAACTGCTTTCTGTTTATATTTATCACAATACAAAATCATCATCATCATGGCGTTCCTTCCCGGTTACAAACGGAACTTCCGCTTCGGTGCCCGGGGTCCGCCTTCCGACTTTTTCTCCTCCACTTCGCACGATCTTCGGCATCCCTAATAGTGAGTCCATTGGCACGCATGTCACCCCTTACGACGTCAAGCCAGCACTTTTTTGGCCTACCCCTCCTGCCGGGGCCCGGCGGAGGCGGCATGGCCAGACATTTGTTCCCCACGTAAGTAGCCGGTTGCCGCAAAACGTGGCCATACCAGCGAAGACGATACTCCTGCAATGCAGCCTTCATGTCACAATACAAAAGTTAGTTCATTAATATTCATTAGTTTCATTTGGAGCTACGCAATGTACGCGGTATTCTTTTCGTGCGGGACGGTTGATCATCTTAAACGTATGGCACCGTTGAAGCAGCTGACTGCATAAATGTTGTTTAGTGTTCGGTCGTATGGGGTATTTATTATTTTTTTTATCGGTAAAATGTTCAGTTTACTCATTGTCATATCATTTTTAACCAAAAAAATAGAATTATAGAATTATAAAAAAAATATGAATTTTCCGGTAGAAAATGCCTATGATTTTGGAATCGGAATGATGGTCTGAATACACTATTTCAATATTCGGTACGGTGTTTCTTACATCCTGTACAGAAAACACATTATAACCATTTCACAGAAAACGAATGTTTAGAGAACATATGAAAATTGAGTCTATTTATTGAGGACATACAAATTTACCCTCATTTACAAGTGTTTGAGTGAATAATATTCAGTACATTCGGAGTGGAAGATTCCTCAGAGCGAGGGAATACGATAATATGGCGTTGAGTGTCTCGCTTGACCTTGACCTTAACTTCCGCCCGAGTGCCCTCTACGATTTATCGTAAGTAGGTGTTGTATTGTAAAGGAAAAACGATAAGTTGCAAAATACTTTTCTTTTTCGATATATTGTCGGAATTATCATTGTAAGAATAAAATATATTTTAAACATATAACTCCTGCATGATGTAGGCACAACTAAATTGACTTATAATTTCAATTTATTCGTGGGAGAGCCATGCTTCGGCACGAATGGGCCGGCTCGACTGGAGTGATACCAGGACCTCACAGAAAACCGGCAGTGAAGCAATAATTGCATTGCTTTTTGCCAAGTGAGTAAGGTTTGACGGAGGCCTTAACCCTTCCTTCTCCCCTCCTCTCCTCTCCTCCTCCTCCCTTCTTCCTTAAAGGTCGGCAACGCACTTGCGACTCTTGAGTTGCAGGTGCCCATGTGCGGCGGTAGTCATTTATCATCAGGTGACCCGTCTGCTCGTTTGCCCCCTATACTATAAAAAAAAAGATTTTTATTGAAAATATAAATAAATGCTAATGTGCAATAATCATTCTTAAAGGCACAACCTGTTCTCATTTTTAACTCTCACACCTCAAATAGTGTTACCTATTACAGAATTTCACTTGATTTGGTCATACCCTCATAAAACTAAAAACCATATTTAAATGGGACTTAATACAAAAATCGAAAAAGATATTGTTACACAGTTTGTACCGAAGACATTCGCGAAAGTATGACTCTGAGGGACGATAAAGTATTTACGTAACGACCGTTACGACCATTAAGGGATATAACAGGATAGTGTATCTGAGATATCGCGTTATTTCTTAGTTTTGGACCCGTTGTAAAAAGTTGTGGAGACCAAAAATTCTCATCCAGACTGGTCAATATATTACATGTTTAGAATTTTTCAAATTTATGAACTTGTTAAAACATTTCCTTAAACTCTTTTCTAAGGTAAATTAAGCTCACCAGCAACCCTTTAATAAAATTCAAACATTTCTAATCATAAATTAATTTTGTGGAAAGAAAAATATGCAAATTAATGGTAGTGTAGGGTCCACCTGACCCTGCCCTCGAATAATGTGCGGCTAACTTATGTACGTCCTGCGGTCCATGTGTGATAGCTTCACTGAAAACATACGTATAGAGAAATCAGCAAACTCATTTAAGGGTTGCATCATGCGTTGTCTGTTAAGTGTAAGTACTAAATAGATTTTACAATAATTCGCCTGATACCGGAGCGGCAAGTTGCTTCAGGGCCTAAAATATACATTTCCTCTTTTTGCTCTAAATTAAATTGGCTTTCATTCGTCGGCGCCATCATCTGCGGCCCTCACTACTTTACAGTCAATCCTAATTCACCCACTTCTTCTACATATCTTACCTTCATCCTCCAGTATCTTTGCTTCAATAATAACCAAAATTTCTACTCTTCAAATACTCTTCTGAATCAAATCAGAATTGACACATGCTGAAGAATGACCGGGACATAATAGATATGTCCCGGTCATTCTTCAGCATGTGTCAATTCTTCTTTCATTATTCAGTCTGTTACACATCTTCAATAAATATAAATTCAAATAATAGGAATTCTAGCCGTTTTAAATATAATTGTTTTGAAACTTTCGCGACTTTGATACATATCAGATGTGTAATTACCTCTTGGCTACCCGACGTTTCGATCGAATTGCAATGATCGTGGTCACGAGTTGACTTACTCGTGACCACTTGTTACACATCTGGTCCGTTTTAAATATTCCTAGTTTCAGAAACTACTTAACAAAAGCAGTTTTAGTATTTGTTTGAAAACACTAAACTGTTGTTGTTTAGTTTGTATATCCAATCTATTCATATTAGTTCGCACAAAACAAAAATATATACTCGTATGTTTTGCACATGAAAACAAGTTGAGAGCTGCCCTTATTAGGCCCACGTAAGTCCCGTTGTCATCAGTCAACCGTACCGGGGATTCAAAATCAGAGCCCAATATCAACATACGGTTCACTCACCAGAATAATACCGTAACTTAGGACCCAATCGAAAACTAGTCCTATAGCGATTGAACAAAGTAGATTTTTGAAATTCTTTTGTTAGTTTTGTGAGGACAACTAACACAACGTTTTCGATAGTCAAACTTCCGGATGACCAACGCCATGTGATAGTGATGCTTGCGAAGCCTGCGATAAATGAATTCCAGGAAGGTTTTACCTCCCATTCAGATCTACGTTTTGTGTGTAAGTGACAAGAAAATTGGATCGTTTAAATTGATTATCTTAAATGCTTTCATGCAACCTTTTAAAAAGATGTACACCAGTAAATAAACCGGCTGGCATTCAACTTTTATTGTTGTTTTATGATATAATGACTAGAATTCTGATAATTTTATTATTATATTTTATAACTAAAAGGATACTTTACCACTCGATGCAGGGACCCCATACGATTCGTTTTGTCGAGTCCAATTTAAGCTCCAATTGATTAGTAATGAAGGTCTGTGGATGGAGCCAGGAGGTGGATACTGGACCTTTTCTACTTTTTATCTTCGTTGGCTATTAAAACGATTTTTTTTATTTTTTCTAGACTATAATGTATATACAAATGTGAACATGATTGTGTGAAAGGTCCTTGTATTAATCGATCTGACATTTTGAAGTTTTTGATCACTACTAGTTTTTATGGATGCATATTCAAAGGGTGCCAACGATACATATTAAGCCTCTCTATCTACCTATCTATCTGTCAGCGGACTGTATCTTATGAACCACAATAGATAGATAATTGAAAATTTTACAGAGTATACTTCTATTGTCGCTATAAAAACAAATAATAAAAATAAAATTAAATTAAATTTTAAAGGGCCTGAAAAATTAAGTGATTCTTCTGCTTTTTTGTGTTAAATGTTGTGTTACGGTTGTATGGAATCTTTCATTGAACGAGTCCTACTCGTACTTGGCCGTTTTCTTTCTGTGGTCAGTCATCGCAAGTCAGTAGAAAATGTACAGCTGCGTGTCGTGTTTAACGCAGAACGAGGCAAGATGTTAAACCTTCCTGGCTTGGCGGACATTTACAACATTACAACAATTACCCAGTTTAATACGTATAGTTGAGAATATTGTAGGCTACTTTTTAAATATCGTGCTCGTGCCGTGTCGTTGATATGGCGTGGTTATTAGGCAGTTACTTAACTAATTAAGCTTATCCTAATCTAGATCTTAAGTTAACCATGAAAGTATGGCGTGACGCATTTACTTATAACTTAATTATTTCTTTGTTACTGCCTTAGATTTATTAAGTACTGCTAATTATGAGGAAGAAAAAAAACACATTTGTTTTGGACTCATACAAAGATGGAAAGTAATATCATGTTGAAAAAAAAATGTGTGCATGTAGAAATGTTACCTTTAACACAGAATATAAATAGTACACGTACAGAAGGCTCACTTCATAAAATCATTTCAATAAATAGCGACTCTTGCTTTGATACAATAAAGTCGCAATTCAGGTAGCACAGCGCTAATTACTTACATTTATATTCACCAAGAAATTTCCTCTCTTTCTATCGCGTAACTCTTATTTATTCTGACGACACCGCGACATGTTCTTGTATTTTTTTCTTATCATTTACTATTTGCACTAGTTGTAGACAAATAAAAAATTAAATTAAGTACTTGTAAGAGAGACATATAAAGAGTTTTATCAGACATATATAGGTACGCTCGAAGTTTGACAGCGTATGGCGGCCCTATTGTTAAAGCGAATGCTGTCAAATTTAACAAGAATACTTATTTAGTCTTGATATTTCACCATGGAATGCTATACGCTTCATTAACGCATTGGAATTGTTAAAATTCATTATTAAGATCAGTACTATGTTCGTCTAATGTTCCGTACCTAAGTAGCTAGCATTCTTGGCCGTTCTGCTGAGTCCACAATTCGTCGTTTAATGAACGAATTTGAAACAACCGGGTCAGTGATCGATGAGCAGTGCCGCCTCAAACGCAAAATCATTGGCGAAAATTGTTGCCGTTCGGGACAGTATGTGAGAAAACCCCAGACACTCCATGTGCGCAAAAACTTGGTATTTTTGAGATATCAACTTGGCGAATTTTGCGTCGTCGGCGAACACAAAGTTCAAGAGCCAAACCCAACGACCACATACAAAGCTTGGGCATCATCATCATCAACATCATTTAGGCTGACCCTGCTTTCGGAAAAAAATCTCAGTGATGAGGCTTATTTCTAGTTAAGTGGTTTTGTTATCAAACTAAATAACCAGACTGAAAATCCATGGGAGATTCATCAGGTGCCTCTACACTCCAAAAAAGTCACTGTTTGGTGTGGATTTAGGTCGGCGGGATCATCAGGCTTTATTTCTTCGAAGATGCGCTTATTCGATGATGATAACAATTTTTTTGTGGCCTAAGATAGATGGTATGGATCGCACAAACTTGTGGTTTTAACAGGACGGCGCCACTTGCCACACTTCATGGGATTTTACTGAATTTATTGGATGATAAGTTCGAGGGGTTCGTCATCTCGTTTGGTGGTGGACTTTAACTGGCCACCATGATCGTGTGACTTAACACCACTTGACTACTTTCTGTGGGGCTACGTGAAATCTCTTGTCTATGCAGACAACCACAGACAAAGGCTGCCCTAAAGGTCAACATAACTCGCGTTCTTCATAAATTGAGCCCCATTTATGCGAAGACTGATATGAGATGACTCATATGAATGCAATCGGTTTTTATTGAATTTTTTTTTAATTTTTGGCAATATTTTTCGACTAATTTCAACCTCCAAGCATTGACTACATCTATTTGTATCCAGTAGAAATAAGACTAGACCTAGTTTTAACCGAATGCAACCCGGCTACACCTGGTATTAGCCGTGAATAAGAAGGATACACTTAAGCTTAACCAACTGCTATTGACCGCACCTCGGTTTAGCCAGCTAGAACTGGGTTTAACCATAGTTTTAGCCGTAACATATGTATATGTAGTGAAGCCTCAAGTTAGTTTGCAATGCAACCATTACCATTTAAAATTTATTTTAAAAAATATTTATTTAACATGTTACATTATTATTATGAGAGTAAAAAGTCAGTAAACAAATCGTAAATAATATTACTTTTTTATCGTAAAACGTAAAAACGCTTCACACAGAAATTTGGGTCACGATTTGTACGTGAGGTAGTTATGATTTACGATAGAATTACTTTGTAAAGCTGTGTATATTTTTGTACTCCCTTATTTATTGTAGTAAAAAATATTTAGATGTAACTCGTTTATAAGTCTGATGTATTTATGGCTTAACTACAAACAAAATTTTCCAATTATTATTTATTGGGAAATTTCGTTTCCGAATGAAATTCCGTTATTTGTCCTATAATCTATAGCTTCTGTGTGTAGTTTTTGTCGAATGACACGACACTATGTTTTACGCACATATTCCATATTCCATTTTCAGCTATTCTACCTAATTTGTATACACAATTTATTGATTAGGAACTCTCGCTTTCGTATGAAATTCCGTAATTTGCCTTATAGCCTTATAGCTTCTGTGTGTAATTTTTACCACATGACAATATATTTTAAGCACATAAGTATATTCCATTATGAGCTATTCCACATAATTTTGTAAATAGAATTTACAGCTGTTATCCTTTTTTGTTTTATTTAAAAAGTAATATAATTTTCCTAGGTTATATAATAATATATACTATTTATCAATCAGACACTTTGACACTTTACCATACATACAGTGATTTCTTTAAGACCGCTATTATTGTGCCCTCTTAAGAAATTTCGCTTTTCTGATTCAGTATCCGTGGTCAGGTCAATTTATAAAATAGTGCCGCCCTCGCCTATTTTTTGTGTCACTTACTATCGAAAAAAAATTGCTTAAACATATGTTTAAATATTTATCATAAAGAGAATAGGTTTATACAACTTTCACCTTTATATTAATATTGAAAAATATTACTATTTATATTTTATGATACTAAAAATCGATCCTGAAGCAAATAACGTTGAGGCTTTTCTACCTAACAGACTAAATTAATAAAATATTACTAATATCTACTGCTCGCTAAGACACCTCTCACTAGGGCTATCCGTATAGCGAACCGGTTTCACGAACGTGTCGATGTCGCAGTAAGATAGATAAAGCCGTAATATAGTTATATCCCTAGGGATATAATTATATACCGTAACATAGTTATACGAAAGCGATTCATTACTATCTCACTAGGAATATAGTTATAAAACGGTCCAAGTTTAGTGTTACGTTCAGTGTTATGTGTTGTTCAGTTCAACGGTTAAGTTCAGTGTTATAAATATATATTACTCGATTAAGCTTAGTGAAATAGAAATCTACCATATATAATTAAATAAAACAATATTATATTGGTTTTATCTTTATTAAAAGATCAACTTTATGTATCCTGCAGTTAGTTACAATACTTTGTGACATTAACACGTATTAAAGTAATTTCAATTATAATTAAAACGATCATATTTTTTGGAATTTAAACATTAACAATGCAATTAAAACTAATTAAACTTTAAAAATATTTTAAAGCTAATCAACAGTTTTGAGATATCTTTATTTCTTATCAACTAAGTTGAGATCTTGGTTTCTTTAAAAGTATTTTTTAATTTTTGTTCAGACAAGAAGAGGAATCATGACATCTAGAATTACATAGCACTGAATGCTTCTAGAACACTGGATATTCGATTTTTTACAGGAACATTTTAAATAACCTTGGCCACCAAAGCGCGACAATTTTGAGCCGCGGGGGAGGCGACGCACCGCTTGCGCCGCACACTCCGAAAGCTATTTCACTAAACTTAATCTAGTAATATAAGTATATCACTAAATTTGGACCGTTTTATAACTATATTCCTAGTGAGATAGTAATGAATCGCTTTCGTATAACTATGTTACGGTATATAATTATATCCCTAGGGATATAACTATATTACGGCTTTATCTATCTTACTGCGACATCGACATATTCTCGTGTTGATTGAGTGAACTCGCAAAAGTAACTTTATTAGTTGCAAGTTATTTAAATACAGTAAAATATATAAATATAATACTTGTAAATTTACAAGTATGTCTAATATTTATATTATAAAAACTGGAAAATATATTTATTGTGTAAATTAGAGTTCAGTATATATTAAATATATGATTAGGCTTAAAAATCCTGTAAAGATAGTGTATGGTATAAATAAATAAATAAAAAAAAACATTGAAAGCTGTAGGGACTCATACTACGTATTTTAGGCAGCTCGAAGAGTCTGTCCCGACAGGAGTCTTTCATCAAGCGGTGACGCGACTGAACGCGTCATCAGTCACCGTTAATAGCTTTAATATTGGAGTCATTTAACTCATAAATAGACTACTTTTCATAAAAATATTCGAAATATGAATTGAACCCTGAATGTGACTTTGTTTTGTCACCGACTCCAACAAAACATTACAGCACAGAAAACAAATATAAAACTGTATTACATTAACCACTAAACACTCCCTTGTAAATATAAAGGAAAAACCCTAAAAGTCATTGGTTTATCATTTGTATTCCTGATGTCGGGTACTTTGCATAATGGCTGGCTAAATTTAGCTGGGATGGTCGAGGTATCTGGGCCAGTAATTTTATAGCGAAACCCAAGTAAATTACATTTAATGGGAAGTTCTTGGTTTTAAGTGATTTGAACGTAATTGGTAATGTTCAGAAATGGTTTGGCCAATTAAATTAAATGACATGTGACAAGTTTGTTCACAGCATATTATTATATAACCTATCCATATATAACTAAAGTCAAAGTTTTTTTTATCCCTGGAGAACAGTACTTCATCTGGATGAAAGGTATGACCTTTTCTGTACCTTTGACAAAGTCATCGGTTGAGTCGTTAATGCGTGAAAGCGTAAGACTCACATTCGCATTTATAACACTATTTATCTTTGAAATAATTCAAAATTTTTAAATAAAATTAATCAAAGAAATTCTTTTAAGACCTATCAATCACCGAACCAAATCCTTCGGATTCCTAAAGACACTGAAAGCACATACAAAAGGAATTCCAACGGTCGTCAATACAACAATGTTCGGCAAAATTCGGCGTAACGCGTAAAGCACTTAGTAGACACCCAATCTAATAAATCCAAATAGACTCAGACGTTGACGCATAAAGAATTTATCGTTTGGAGCACATAAAACGGTAGCTTTTATGCTAAACGACACGATCATCACAATGGGAGCAGTTGACGACCCAGATTCTTTATACAAGGGTTTCATTATTAGACTGAGAAAATGCTATCGAACAATAAAGATGGCTATGAGCTAAGCTATGCTTTGTTAAAAATTGGTACACGTCGTTACTCTCGGGTGTAACCTCTTAAACATGATACTCGGAATAATATCCGATGAATTTATCTATTATTTTATCATCACTAGTTCCTTTCCTTACCGGTGCAGAAATTACTTCTAAGCGGGCTTTTATAGTTTTCAACTTGTATAATTAATATATCCTTGAGTGGCATTTTTGGGTTATAAAATAAAAAATCTGATTTTAAGTAATTGTGCATGATACAACTCTTAAAAAAGAAATAGAGTTTCGAAAAAATGCTTTATAATGTCAGGGAGCTCACACGAATCATTTCACAAAAAGCTTTTTTACAAAAATCTAAATTTTATTTTAAATACGTTTTTCTTTTATTTTTTCTTGTCTTCCTTTTTAAAAGTTTTGCACCAAAAAAATAAATGTGAATTTTCAGATAGTTTCTAGGTCACTTTAATAAAAAGTTAAAAATAAATGAAAAAACGAAATTTTTAATGGTTTTTGCGTTTTTCTCCATGTATAAGGCACTAATCAATATTTCATAACACATTAATCCAAAGATAATTTGAATACCTAGAACTTTCTAATTTAACTTTTTCGGATTCGAGCTCAACTTTTTGTTTTATTAGCAAAAACCCGTTTTTTTTACTTGGGTGTTTTTTTTTGGTAAGGTTTGTCATTGGAATTCTGGAATAAAAAACCTTATCTTCTTCAGAATTAAATTTTTTCTACATGCTCATTTTTTTTTCCTGCCTTCAATTGTCTGGAAATTGACATTGTGGATCCGTAGATTGATTGAACAATTACTACAACACGATTGTTATTCATCGATAGAAGAATAAATTTACGAAACCATCACATTTAGGTAACTGGTGTGAGAAGTATTTGTTGTCAAAAATCACTTTTTAATTTACAGTGGTCCTTTATACCAGGCGTTTATATAGAAAAGTTATAAAAAGATTTCGTTTCCGATCTGTTTCCGTTACCATATTCTCTGAAAGGGTTCGTAGATATAAAAACCAATTGTTCGTATATAGGGGCGTGAATGTGCGATAAACCTTAATGTTCGCTCGTTGCAACGATGTCCAAATGTTAGATCGCACGACCTCTTCTAATAGTCAATCATACGTAATACATAACACGAATTAAATAATTGCGTAAGTGGATACAAGTATTCTTTGCAGTAAAATAACCAAGTAAATACTACTAAAAAAATATAAAAACTTAGTTTAAGGTGGTTGCGTTTTAAAAATCTTGATAACGTAGTGTTTGTAAACTCTTTGAACTTGACAGTTCTTTAATTTATGATCAATTTAATGCGTTCATAGAAAAACTGTGCAACGATAATAACGAGTAATGTATGAAATCTAAAAATAGGGAAAACAAATGAAATATTTTAATAAAGCTCATGAGGTTTTCATGGAATTTTCATTCAGCAATATAAAATACAACATGCATCAAAAATATCACTTGATGAGATAATCAGTTAAATGACAACACGTTCTATTCATCACTGCAATTTGTTTTTTGGTTTAAATAAATAATATCACCTAAACCCTTTTGAAACCATTAACAGGTTTAGAAAGCATAAATCCCAATTAATCTCTTAAGAAAGGAGTAAAGCCTGTTATTTAATATTATCTCATCAAATCTGACAACAAATAATTAATCATCTCTTACTTTAATTCCCGTCCCCCGTAAATATTCGAACATTCAATATAATGACAGACATTTTCCGCAAATACGACTTCTTTTTATTCGTGTTTATCAAAGGCTTGGCAGACATCTTTAAAAATGGCGCTGAATATTGAAACGAGAATAAAGTGTCCTCCGTGAATTTCCACATAATTAAACATCGTTTAACGCTTCAGCTATAAAACACTGTATATTCTAAACTAGCTATGTAACCTGGCTTTATTTTAAATGTGAAGAAATTTTTTTTTCGATTGTTGAAAATATTTACCAAATAAAAAAAAAATAATAAGTGTTAATGTTTCTACACGTGAATATAAATTCATATACCAGTTTTGACTTATGATATAATTCAGATGAAATAGTCAATCTCTTCTAATCAGTCCATCAGAACGCAAAGAGACAAAAATCTATTGTTTATATAGGTCCAAATATTAATCTAATCTAAAAATATCTTAGACTAGATTCATTTATCATCTTACCCCAAAGGTAAGATGATAAATGAATTTAATCTAATATGATAATATACATTTTTTCAACCATTATGATATATTATTTATAATGTGAAACTTTTATTATTATTAGGTTCTATTTATTTTGACATTTAACTTACTTATTGATGTTAAACTAATTATAATCGATAATAGTATTTTAGTGACATTAATTTTGTCCGATATTGACTTTGTGAAATTCTTATGCAACCATTTTGTTTATATTGTTAATGATATTTTAATAGTACTCAGACTAACATTCAATTTCCAAGATTCATGCTAGATATTCTGCTTCTCACACATTTACATACATAATATAGGTTATAACTCAGCATTCTTATACATAACACCTTTATGTACATGTGTTATACAAATAAAGTATTTGATTTTAATATGATTCTCTTTACTACAACTAGCTCCGCCCCACCAATAAGTAGGTATATGGAGTCACAACACTCTTACATTGCAGTCACAGCAAATCAATTCACAAAAATAAAACTTATCCCATTGAAATTTTAACTGTCTGAGAATAGACAAAACAGAAAATCAAAACATGTGAATTGTAGTTTTGATTTTTAATAAGTTTTAACACGTAATATCGTTGTGTTGGATGAATTTTCCCAGACAAAGTCTTATTCATATACATACAGTGATTGAACACCCACATTTCAACAACTTTAATTTGGCCCCACTCACGTAATAGAGAATAAAAGAAGAAAAGAACTGAAAAATAATTTTAAAATGAACATTTGCCTAACTAAACTTACACTAATGTAAATACGTAAACAATGTTGAGTCGAGTGATGCCGTTTTAAATGAAAGAAAAACGAATGATTGAAATCTGACTACCCTGTAAAAAGCTATGCGTCATGAATGTGATGCATGACGCATAGCTTTTTAAAGGGTATAAAAATGTATATACATAATTGTTGTGTTATATTTGGTGTTTATGTGTATAATTGGATGATTTGAGAACCTGCTCCGTTTTGCCGTTGATTGAAAGGGTACTGGACCATTTTGTCTGCCAATTGATATATACTAGACATTTTATTAAATTGCATCCAGAATATTTTCAATCCCTAAAAAGTTAAAAACAATAGTATCCATGCAACGCCCCACCCAAGCGCACTTTTTGATAAAAATATCCTCTGCAAGGCTCTAACACTGTTTAACAAGCTCCCAAAAAATATTCGACATAAAAAATGATGACATAAAATTTTTTACGGTGAACTCAAAGCTATTCTGACCATATTATAACATAAATGACTTAGTTTTGGATAATTTTTAATAACGTTGACAATTATTTATTCATTCGCTGTAGTATTACTGATTGTTTTTACATGATTTAATCATTTTTGCAGCAATGCTCTTATCGCAAGTATCTTCAATTAATGTAATTGAGGATTAAGATTTTATTATTAACAATTGAATATTTGTTGTTTTGGTGTGATTAATTTGTATGAAATATTTGCACACCTGAAAGGGTAGTACAGCGGCTAAAATTAGTTTTTAAGATCTTTGTATAACTTGTATTACGCAAATAAACAGTTTGATTTGATTTGATCGCTTAGTGGCACAGAATATATAATAGTACCTAGTGGTCGCATTTCAATTAGTATATTTTAGTCCACTACTGGACATTAAATAAATTTTGAATGTTTTGTTTTATTTCATGCACCAGGTTGTTGAAGTTAATTTTATCTCGTGCGCGAAATGTGCTTCAAAAGGGGTTCAAAGAATTATCTTCACGTATTAATAGATTTATTCATTCAAGTATCTTTTTGGTTGGCCTTAAGCTATTTTTTTTTTAAAGACAAGAATTCTTTGTACCCCTTTTTAAGCACGCGCACGAGATAAATGAACTTTGGTATAATTAAAGTTAATTTGACTGTATTTTTTTTTATATTTATTTATTATAATTATTATTAATTTTATAATAATTTGTATGTCTAGTTTGTATATTAAGAGGGTGGTGACCATCCAACTTTAGTCAGATGCCGCATGACTGTACTGTTGTAAAAAAAATCTAATTAAAATAAAATATCTACACTCAGAACTTCATACAATTTACCCTCCATTATCGCGTGTCTTTGTGTACCAAAATCACTTGAGCCTCGGGTAAAGATCTTTTGAATTTGTTAGGCCCGCATTTTGATGATACTTGAGAATCCTCTACTTACTCGAGATGAAATTTTCTAGACACCCATTGTTTGAATAACAGACTAGATTTTTTTTAAAACAAAGTTCATAAACAAGCAGCCGTCCCACCTGATTGCCTCTTTCATTTTGTCATTTGCACAATCGGCTGAGCATATTATGTCACATCAAGAAACGTCATCGTCACATAAATATGACAAAAATAAGATGCACTGTAACACGAAATAAAGACTTTGACCAAAAACTTAAAAAAAAAATGGACAAGTGCGAGTCTGACTCGCGCATGTAGATTTTCGTATAAACTTGTATGTGGATAGTTCATCTATCTCGGGAATCGTTTTGTTCCGAATCTGTCTTCTAATAAAATTAGTTCCCGAAACGTCTGACTGGTATTTTTCATATCGGATTGAAAGACAAACTTATCTTTGCTACTAAAAAAAATACTTCCCTATACATCGATATATGTCACATTCAATTTTTCAAGCGCAAAATATAACCTTGTAATTGTAAAACAAATTATTATGTGATTTATCAAGAAATAACCGACTTTCAGATTTTTTCATTTACCTGTGCTGTGAGACCTTGCTTCTTGCTGAATTTCATGAGGTCAATTACCCTTTAGATTTTGATTTACCTGCGAAGTGTTAAAATAGGTTACAATATAAAAAGTAAATGGCTCTTGATTGCGTTGACTTTTATTGCGTCAAGGTACCGCAGACCTCCACACATTCCTGAGAAAATGGGTCTTGACAGACAGACAGGCAGACAGACAGGCAAGGAAGTGAATTTTGTTTTCCCTATTGAGATATGGAACCCTAAAAAAACACTGATTTTTTTGTCACAAAATATGAAAGGTTAAATATTCAGCGATTGAAGTTAGTGTATTTAAATCCCATTGATAGTGTATAATATAAAATAAATTTGAATGCATCCAGCAAGGATTGCATCATACGCAATAAGAAAATTTAGGTACTATTTGAGGTACACCGCATTCCTATAGTTGGGATTCTACATTATTAAAAAAAACAAATGCATTGAATTAAAAGAAAAATGTTTGTCAGAGTAGTTACATTTCATTTTAAACCTTAGTGATCAAAAGAAATATTGTTACACTTAGGTACAATAAGAATTGTGCAAATACGTTTATTTCTTGCTTCTTATCAGAAAATCTGAATTTTTTAACTTATTTTAGAGCCCCACCTAAATCACGATCTCCTATAAACTGTTTCTATTTTCAGTGTTTTCACTACTACATTATTCAAAAAGACAAAAATAACTTTGAAATACAATTGCACTGAGAATAGGAGCTGGTAGATAACCAAGACCGCAATGGGCTTCATTGCGTAACATTATTTAAATCAAACTAAAAAAAAAGAGTGAAGCAATAATTTTAACGAGGTGCCTGATTTCCCTCAATGTGTTCCAAAATAAAGAAAAGTAGACCATTCTCTTCATTATAAGTAATTTTAGTTCATATAAAGCTGTTTTTCTTGTTTACTAAATTTTAGGTATTAAGTGATATAGTGGTGCTGGGTGGGACACGTCTGTCGAATGGAGCCATTCCGATGGGCGAAAATAGCCACGGAACGGATACCTGGAGGTGGTCGGCGACGGCGAGGAAGGCCGAGGAGGAGATGGAGGGACGATTTCGACACTTATTTAAACATGTGGCCTAGGGTGGCCGAGGACCGAGAGGAGTGGAAGCGTAGGGGGGAGGCCTTTGCCCAGCAGTGGGACACGTGCGAGGGTAACTAAAAAAAAAAAAAGTGATATTATATTTTATGAAGTTTTATTGTCTTGCTATTTATTGTTTTTTTGGGCTTTTAAAGATATATAATACACTTATATAAGATTTTGGTCATAAAAGCAACAAATGATATTAAAATACGTGGATGCAACAGCGCCATGACCTCGCGGCGGCTATCGCTGTGGGAAGCCTCTCGCTAGAGACTATGGTTCATGGTTCATTCCAAGTGATGTCCGCTAAAGAGGCGGCGGAAAGGGAACGGGAGAGGACTAGTACTCTCCCGTCCCGAAGAAGAAGCACCAGGCGCCGGAGAGCGCATAATGATCTCCGGCCTCCATGAGCGCTGGCCTGGGGGTAACGGGTGAGGCTGCCCGTTACCCTAGCAGAAGCAGGCCTGAGACGGTGGCGCGACGTGTTCCGCGTGCGCCTCTCTAAATCGGAAGGAGGGCAAGGCCCTCCGCTACCAATGGTGTGGCTGCCTTCTATTTAATGGTGTAGCTGCCTTCTATTTGAGGGCGGCCAAAGCCTGCTAGGGTTCTCGGGGACTTCCTTCCTATTGTATACTCGAGTCCCTTGCGATAGACTCACTCGCTACGTAACACCGTGTGGTGTAATCGGTTCGATTCCGACATACCACTTCACCAATAGCCATGGTGAGGTGATGACCCGTGGCGGTTTCCACAAGAAAAAAAAAATGTCCATTATAAAGGACTTTTGTCGACAAACTGTAGGTCTCATCTAGGTTATTCTGTACCCTTACATACGTCCCTTACACTTTTTCATGTCTTCTTTGACTTTTTTTAGACTGTTTTATCTTACTGAAGTCCTCTTTTCCGCCCTATTCGTATCTGTTACAGGGTATCTCATAAAAAATAGGATTCAAGCACCAAAATAAACATCAGTTCCTTGACGCTCTTATTAATCCACAAACGCTTCTTTTAGTAAGAAATTAATTAATAAAATTCTCTGAATTGTCCAATTAGAATATGAAAGAGTAAGTATTCTTGGAATCTTTCTTGGTACTTTAACTATAATATTTTTTTCCTTAAACGTATTTGTTAATTGCAAAGAAAATACCTGCGGGCTGAGGTAAATGTCGTGTCTGTGAGTGACCACTCATGTTTTGTATATCGACAGTTGACTTGTAATTGTAATAAAAATAACCATTTAGTTTTAATAATAAAGCAATGCAAAAAGTTAAAAAGTAATCGCGTTTACTACTTCAATGTGTGTGTTGATGCCCTTTGGATTAATTCTCTTTTTAAACTATCTTCGATACTTAATCTGACCTTGATAAATAAGACTACTGTGAAAAAGAAAACTTGAACTTTTTAGATTTTATGAAGACGCTTGAACGTCTACCTAATCGTTTTTTAAAGTTCCGTAGTCTGCAAGGAACCTTTAAAGTTTCACAATGTTCGTCCGTCTGTCTGTCTGTCCGAGGCTTCACTTAATGACTCTTTATCTAGTCATTAAGCGAGGCAGTTTTTGGTATTCTAAAAACTGTAATCTGGCATAATTATACACATTTATTACGCCGACATAGTGATAAAATCCATACTAATATTATAAATGCGAAAGTGACTCTGTGCGTCTGTTCCGCTTTCACGCCTAAAGCCCTTAACCAATTTTGATTAATTTTGTTACAGCGATAAAAAATACCTTTGAGAAGGAAATAGCCTTTTTATCGTGAAATTAAACCTTAAAGGTAGCAAAATGGGGGATCAAAGTTTGTATGAGAGACCAATCATTGTCAAGTTTAGGGATATAAAAATTCATAATATTGATGCTTTTGTGTAAGCAGGTAGCAGGTGTACATTTAATGAAATGTTGGCGTGAAGGCTATCGGTGCGGGAAGTTTCTCGGGTTCTGTACTTGGACCATAGCTCTCGCTTCTCATTTTGCGAGGAGTTGAACCTGGCCAAAGAGGTAACGGTAGGGGAACCGGAGAGGACGAGTACTCTTCTCTCTACCAGAAGACGCACCAGGTGCCGGAGAGAGCAAAATGATCTCCGGGCAATGGGCAAGGTTACCTGTCAGCGTGTCACCATAGCAAAAACAGGCCCGAGATGTTTCTACTTTTAATCAGAGGGGTCAGCGCTCTTCGCACTCCAAATAAAAGTAGTCTATTGTTCAACAGGCGGCCAACTCTGTCAGGGTCCACAGGGATTTCCTCTCTATGGTACACCTGAGACCCCGGCAAGTAGTACTTCGTGACGGAGCACCATGTCATTTTAGTCGGTTCGAGACTTTGATTAATAGAAATAAAAAATATAGAAAAAAAAAATCAAGTTTCATTAAAACGGCAATTTCATAGGTAAATAATAATAATAATGACCTAATATTATAAATTATTGTTCCTTTTAGGAATATTACGACTAGACAACATCTAATGTCACAAATCATCTATCTGGTTTGTTATTTCTTCTAATCATGGTCACACTTTGCGTGTCTAACAATAAAATTCAGAGAAACTTACAAGCTTGCAGATATGAAACAGACTATTACTTACAAATATACGTGTAATACTGCATTCCCAAATATGTCTCAAATATGTTTTATTTGAAACCCCGTGAGACTATCGTAGGTTTAACAAACATTGGTGTGGAGTGGCGAGCACTCAGAGCCGATGAACAAAAAATTTCGGAAAATCCTATTCGTAAACAACACTAAAGTGATATTGGGTTGACCAAAACGGACGCTTAGATGTAGCGATAGAGAAAGGAAAATACCTATGCTACGACTTACTTTACGTTTTTAACTTTTTATATTAAAGCTGTTATGAAACAAACGAGAACAAGAATAGCAAAAAATTATTATATATGTTTATTAAAGGTGTCATAGAGGGCTCGGACTTCAAGACAAACAGCCAGTTCGCGTTACAGGTATGCAACCCTGACCAAGCTATTGTTTAGTGGCAGTGGCACCAAATTACATTTGGCACAATGTGGGTTTGCCTACCTCGGCAGGGGTAGACAACCTTTGGGGATACAGCTAGGAGTGTATGCATGGATGTTTCTGTGTTATAAAACAAACAACAAAATTTTCAACTATTTTATACGGCAAAATATATTGATGACTTGCTGAGTGTTAACGAGGAAATGGTGGTTTGCCATTATGGCATTAGAGTTATGCCTCGAGCATAACTCTAGCGTCTAACACTCGTGTTATATTATGTTTGTGATACCTAACTTAGAGTCGAATATAAAATCAAACGCAAAAAGATTAAAGAGCTTTTTTTTTTGAATTAATCCTTCTTGGAACCTAAAAAAGAAATTGGAACGGAAAAAGGTTATTTGCCAACACAATTTTTTTACAGATAACCTAGAATACAAATACCACGAAGAAATTAAATTCGTAAAATACGGGGCTTTGCTTTTGTTTTTATTTGATAATCTTCGTACCACTCCGTTCCAAGGAACACAACTAAATAATTAACAGTTAGTTCGAAATATATTTTACTAGCCCCACACTATTCAATAGTAATGTAATAAAAACCAACCCCAAAAGTACTACCAAATAGTTTTTGTGATTCTCCCACTTCAGTCTATTAGTTGAGTATGACATCTGCAGTTTGCACTTATATTTCTATTAACCGACTTCAAAATGGAGAGGGTTCTCAATTCGACTGTTTTTTTTTTGTATATGTTACGCCATATCTTCGCCATTTGGAAACCGATTTCTATTGGTTACATTTAAACTTGAAGAAAGTATTCCACCTTAAAGAATGGAAAAATAAGGAATGGAGAATACAGCTACAATTTATCATGATTTAGGCGCATTGAAGTCGGTGCTATTTTAAATTTTTGTAGAAACTCCTCCTCGTCTATCGGTAACATCGGGCGCATTCATGTTTAATGTTGCGGGTAGCAAGTTTTCTCGAAAATCTAAATTTACCCATATCTTTTTATGGTGTTGACCCAGGACCTTGATTTTTATACACCTAATAGGGTCTATAGACCTCAGTACCTAGTATAAATTTCAACTTGCTAGGTCCACCCGTTCCTGAGAAAATCGGTGACACACGGAAAGACGGACAAGAGAGCGATCTTATAAGGGTTCCCTTTTTTACCTTTTGAGGTACGGAACCCTAAAAAGAGATTGCTTTTTTTGACTTTTGTCATTTCTGAAGTGAAAACTGTAGGGACGTATGACAGTTTTTGTGAGTTAGCAGGCGAGGAGAATAAAATCGTGATTTTCGCACAGTAATTTTACTACACTAAACACAAAAACATACCCTTCGGGGATACAAGCGTGAATGTACATATGTATATATGTACATAATTTATATTCATTAATAACGATTTACAGTCGACGGCATTTCAACGAAAACTAAATTTATAAAATAAAACTTACTAGGTCTCAGTCTCGGACCACCTGTGGGTAACATAAAAGAATTTGAATTCAAATCGCGAGATCTTTATTTTTATTTAAGATTATATTTGTTTTGTTTTGGTTGTATTGACTGAATTTGTTAGAATGATAAATTTCAGAAACAAAAAATAATTAAATAAAGAAGAAATGTTTTTGCAGCTTTTAGAGCTACCGGAATTTTTTCCCTCTTAAGTTCTGAGTATGTCTAAAACAGCAGATTTGCTTAGCATCTGCAAGTGGGAGCAGTAATTCTATGTGCAATTTACCGCAGATGGATGCACTTTGTTCATTTCACGGTTCAGTTGCCTTCAAGAACAGAGCTTACACAGAAGTTAACGAAAGGATTTTTTTTACAAAAATCTTACAAAATGTATCAACTTGTATATAATTTGAAGTCTACTTAACATTTGCTTATAAGTGATATTTAAATATATATAAGTAAATGCGTATTATGTATGTACTAGTTATTGTCGTATACTATAGGTATAACTTATATATTCCATTAAAGGTAATTAGTGCTAAATATTTTTTTTGACTTCACTTTAACGTATACATGACTTTGCCTCTAATTTTTCTATAGTATCCTCTCTTCACTCCCATGGTTTGTTGGAAGAAAACTTAACTATGGGTTAAGCTCGCTTTTGTACATTTGTTTGTCAACAGATTTTCGTTATTTGTTTTTTGTTTATTGGTTATTGGTTATTGACGAGCTTTAGTACCTAATATATTTTTATTTTTCAAAATAAATGGAATGATTATGAACGAATTTCAACCATTGGACAACCACTAATTTAAATAAATAGATATAGAATACAAAAAGGTGATTACAGTGACCGCTGACATTCAGGTGACGGGCGGAAAAATGCTTGTAAAAATATTTTTTCAAATTCAAATACCTATACCAATTTAACAAACCAAACCTATGAATTTCTTCAACAGTATTTCAAAAGAAAAATAGATATAACAATATATTTTCCTTTACCAAACTGGAAAAGCAAAGATCCGATATAGATTGAACAAAGTGAGTATCTTGTTGCAACACCATCCCTCACTTTGATACTTAAAACGCTCGTATCGCCACCTATTGAAGCTTACAAACAATACTAGGCGCAATTTCAAAGAAAATGGTTTAATCTTTCAAGAAATATGGAATTGTTTTACTTACTTTATTTTTGTAGAATTTTTTTAATGATGAAAAAGAAATTCATTTTAGAAGACACGGGATTCCGAGACCTCTTAAATATTCAGACTTGTAGAAGATCTTAGCTCTTTTAACTAAGAGTTAGAGATCTTTCAAAAATAATTGAATTGAAGAAGGTTCCTTTACCTAGTTTAGTTAAAGTCAGACTTCACCTCAGTAGTTATAGTATGATAATAATTTACTAAAACAATAGCGGCTCTCACATCACACGCAAAGTTCGAAGCGCGTGAAACATCGCTCCGGAGTGTTCATGTATTCCACTCAAAACTATAGATGTGAGGGCTACTATTTCAGTGTTAACTGCGAGGCACAAGTATCCACTACTTTCACCATATAACACACCGTTTAAATAACACTACAAAACTATTACAGTATTTTTTTTATTGAGCGTTGTTCTATTGAGTAGTTTAATTATACACATACAAATACAAATATGTCATGAAATGGTTGTACATAATAGAAATCTTAGAAATAAACTTTATGAAAGTTTCATTTCAATAAAATAATTCGAAGTAGGTTAAGTTATTTCTAAGATTTTTTTACATTGTTCGTTACTTAGTCAGTTACAAATGAAATACAAAGGCGTGTTAAAAAGACACGTCACATGAATTCATAGTTGACTTGTTAATTGAGTTACAGGCATGAACCATATGTGAAATTAATGACTTCGTTAAGTAAACCTTGAAACAATACTCCAGCAGTCATCTGTCCCACTCTGCCTTTAAGAGTACGTACAAGAAAGGTCCGTCGGTCGCTCGGTTGATGACTTTTGACTGACTCCACAAAGGTGGAGATTCTCAATTTGACGGTATTTTGTTGTTTTTTAACCGACGAAAAAAAGGAGGTTCTCAATTCGACCGATATATATATTTTTTATGTATGTTCAGCCCTCTCTCCGTTATTTATCAACCGATTTTGATTATTCTTTTTTGTTAACTACCTCAAGGGTGGTCCCATGTCAAGGAAGTCAGGATCTGATGATGGGATCCTGATAAAAATTGAGAGAAACCCTCGAAAATTGTAGGATCGAATAGTGTTTCTGTTTACTTTTCATTACTTTATCAGGTATTTGTGTTTAGAAATGATCACATTATGTAGCTGAGCTGATGATGAAAAAAATTCATAAAATAAAAATCTTTTCAACAACTAAAAAGCAAAAAATAAATAAACCTTTTAAGTAAATATAATAAATATTGAGCTTATTTACATAAACTATCAAATTTTATATAAACTTATTTTGACTCGGAGCAAATAAGCTTAAGACTTAAAAGGTTTATTTATTTTTGCTTTTTAGTTCTTTTCGTCGGTTTAATTTTTTGTTAAACAATTATTAGTACAGTACTGTGATTATGAAAAGAACATAAAAACGTATTCGTAAAAGTTACTAATTTTCTAAGAAAAGTTAATAGTTTTTTAGTTTAGCGAGTTTTCCTTTTCATAATAAGGCCTATATTATAGGGTTTAAGCGTAATAAAATATAAGTAATTAAATGATTTTGATTTACATTGGAGTTATCCCACTTTTATTATAAATGCGAACTTTATTATAAAGTATGGATGGATGGATGGATGGATGGGTGTTTGTTACTCTTTCACGCAAAAATCACTGACCCGATTGCGATAAAACTTGGTATCTAGATAGCTGGAGAACTGGATTAACGCATAGGCTACTTTTTATCCCGATATTCCATCGGGATCGGGACTTACGCAGGTGAAACCGCGGGGCTCTGCTAGTATTTAAATGAACATAACTGTCCTTAATTTTTTTTTGTTCCTTTTCTCAGTTGTGCCGTCAGTGTAACACATGGTTTTAATGCTAGGCCTAAGATAGTCAAGTAAAAGAAGAAGACGGAAACCTAAAACGTTGGTCCGTGTCGTGCGGTATTCCACAGAGGTCTGTTCTTGAACCGCTCCTGAGGAACATGGATTACGACTGTGCCCTTAGTAGTGACTTTCCTCCCGGGGTGGTTGTTCTTGAGGAAAGCCACCACTACGCACAAAAAAAGACAAGGGCCGTTTAGAGGTGTTGAATAGGGGCTCAATAGAAATTAACAACCTTAACTTTTAAACTTGACCGATATTCATGTCATTGCGAGAAGTATGATACTATGTAACTATTAAAATTAAGGTCACTTTTAAGACCTTGGCTAGTAAAATACACAACAAAGTAAAGTTATAAACACATAACAAATTGGTAGAATCATTCACAATTATATGTACACCTATCGACGAAAATGTGAAGTGTTATAAAATTCATGCCTTCTTACTACTCGAGTGAAAAGGGATCGCAAATTCTGAACACCATAAGGTCGTGAACATAACTTTTATATTTCTTTTACCTATACCTGGTTACACATTCAACCTAATCGTCTTCGTAATGAATTGTACGAATCCCTTCTAAAACATGTAATTTAATAGAACAATCTATTACAGACACAGAGTAACCTCATTAAAGAGACCTGCTCATTCGTTAATCAAACTAACTCAAAAAAATTAATCATTGAATTTTATTTAAAATCATGTGCCGATCGGTACTCTACATTAGTTTCTTCAATTCTAACAGTGGCTAAATTTATTATTAACTAAATTTTAAAGACATATTTAAAAATAACTAAACTATTTTATGTTTGAACTAAACTGCATTTTTATATAATTTGAATGCCGGAACAATAGGCTTGGTCACTATTACGTGAGGGGGTCAAAAGGAATAAGTGAGTGTTTAATAAGTGTCTGTCTATCCCTTCGGAGATACAGGAGTGAATGTATACAAAAAAGAATTATCTTATCTTATCTTACTATCTTTAGTTTTAATTTTGTACGACAGAGCCTACAAAATAAACTGTTATAAACTTATCCTATCTAAACTAGACCGTAACTTATCTTGGTCCCTTACAATATATTATAAAGAGCCACTAGAACCTTTGCACTGGGGTGCAGATAAATCGTTTGTTACAGGCCCTGAGCGTTGGGGAAATTAGGTTATGGAGTCGGGTTATTAAGATAGCGTTGTAGTTTTAGAAATGATTTCACGAAATGAGTCTATTGTTCAAAGTTTTCAAATTAGTTTTACAAATATATACTTAGTTGTATTTTTTTATTTGAAGCGACAATGGAATCTAAATAAATTTGTTTAAAAAATGTTAGTAAAAGCCTTAAAGATTGTTTGATTTTTTGAGGTAACTTGTAATCTTTATTTTATCAAAATCGGTTTACTGTTTCAAAACTTAAAAGTCTACTAGCACTTATGTTATTATCCTAACCGATGCAAATTTCAAATAATATCTGTTCTGTCCATATGTAATAAATGAAAATTATGTTTCATATTAGTTGCTGTTGCCCGTGACTTCGTCTTCGACTTCGTGTGGAAATTTTGGTAAAATTTATGCCATGGGGACCATACATTTTTCCGGGATAAAAAGTAGCCTATGAGCTATTCCAGACTATAATCTATCTCTGCAAAAATTTCAGCCGTTTTTGCCTGAAAGGGTAACATCCATTTATCATCACAAACTTTCACCTTTATAATATTAGAAAGAATTTGAATAAAATTATGTTGGCGGGAATTAACGTAATTAGGTATTTAAAAGTTGTTACATCCCTCGTACGTGATTTACCACACATTTCGACCAGGTTGTCAGGCCGTGACCGAAGGTATGTAATAAATACCTTTTGAATATGTGATGGCGTTAATTCCCGTCAACGTAATTATATAATTAACATGAAACGCAAAAATTTAAAAGTTAAATATTCTTGTAGTCAATTACCAGGAATCTCAGAAAGTTTTCTCAGACTGGAAGTTATAATAATACATTTTCAAAATAAGATAATATACGATAAAAATACAAAAACTTTGCAACTTCTAATTTCTCTCCACATTTTAGTACTAACTAAATGTAATTATCGTATCTCACTGAAAATGAATCTACCTCGAGAACATTTTCACGTAATTTTATTTTACGATTTCAAGTGAAAACTAAAACCGAAAGAATCGATTGAAAGACTTCAAATTGCATTTGTAGAGAAAAGCACCTTTTCAATAACGTTTTTTCTGCGAATTTGTGAAGATGATGAAGAGAGATGTTGAAACCCTTGGCCGCCTGTTACGTAAGAAAAAATGTCAAAATAAAAAAAATCATCGAAAAGTGTTTTGGCGAATCACGTATAAAGAGATTCAGTACTTAATAAGTGGTCAAACTTCTGTGGCGTCCTTTTTACAGCCCTGATTTGGCAGCGTGTGGCTTATTTTCATTTTTATAGTTTTCATCGCCGGAAGAGGCGCTACCTACCTTCGAGCAGGCTGTAGAGGAAGTGTCTGATCTGCATTACATACATGATGCATGAAACTTGGCGTAAACGGAGATGGACTGTTATTTTAAAAGATTTAGTAAACAATATTGGCTCTATAGAACATTTTATAGGTTTCGCAAAATTTACTGAGTGTCCCACGTAAATCTGTGCTTATTATGTCGTTTTATTAACTATCTTCTTGTTTTACATATACTGTACATAAAGTATATTTTACGAAATAAGTAATATAGCCTCATATTCTAATTGAAGAGAAGTAGCTTCTGAAACTTTCATGAACTTTTAACATTAGCAAGCGACTCCATCATGTCCTGCCTGTACATTACATTATTTAAATTTGTTAAACTTCACTTAACGACCTTCTCTTAACTTTGATATAATGAAGTACAGTGTCATGTTGAATCTTTGAAGAAGCATAATTATTACGATAATATAATTATGTTTTTTTTATTAATTTGTTAAAGGGCTCTAACTTCCCGGCAACAATCAGTTCTAGTCACCGGTATCCCTGACATGCTCAACCTATCGCTAACACTCCCTTATGTATCTGTATAAGCAATATTCCTTTTTCCCATTCCGTTCCCTTCATAACTACCTCTCCCTTTCAACACACTCCCACTTTTCCCATTTTTGGTTCCCAAAGTGACTAGTTGATAGCAATAGGCTGGCTATTACGCGAGTAGGACCAAATAGCAACCTGTAGGTGTTTGAAAAGCCTATACCTACCGCTTCGGTGATATACGCGTGAATGTACGTATATATTATAGCGTAATGCGTAAGGCGTCGGACTTGGGATTAAGTGGTTGCGGGTTCGTATCCCACTCAGTATACTCCCGACGTGATCCCACTTCTAAAACAAGCATTTAGCTTAGCTGAAGAGGTTAACAAGAAGTAGTAATATGTGAATAACATAACAATTATAGAATAGATTTCATTAAAATTTCCATGCGAACAAATTCGCGGGTACGCAGACCATTTATGAACTTATTCATATACAAAATCTTTACACAATATTCTTACAAATAAATGTATTATTATTATTACCCTATAGGTTAGAGTCCGCCAAGTGTCTTTAATAAGCAACAGTGAGCAAAAGTTTACATAAAATTATTAAAATAAATTAAAATAAGAACAAACACCAAGAAATATAACAACAAGAACAAAAAAAAGTAACATCTGCATTTTTCAACAACAATAAATAAACGAAAAACATTTAATTAAATAGTGCACTTCCTTGATTTAATATCGACAAAGCTGAGAGAGTAAACAGAAATATCCTCAAGGAATATTTTCTTATAAATTTTTAGTATTCGATTTATATTTAATATCCGAGACATTTTTTAAGCGGTATCCTGGGTGTAAGTCGGAGTTGGCGTAGATAAAATCTTTACAAGTTATTGCGTCTTAGAATAGAAATAGGTTGATTTACTTTTCAGTTTATATAATCTGATAAATTATAAATAAGATGAAATAAAGTATGTAGGTATTACAAGATTATTTTGCAACTAAGTACTGTTTCCGAGGGATGGACAAAAATCTTTTAGGCAAGCGAAGCCGCAGGCGATAGCTAGTAATAAATATATATTGTCATAATTTCGCTTTGCGCGAGAGGTTATGAGGAGGGATATCGCTAATTTGAGGAGTACAATTGGAAAGGCTGTAAAGTAATATTAATTATATTGATAACTGATCATTTCAACACAATCACTTTATATTTGCTTCATCGATGTATCGCTGCCTGACAGATAGTCCGCTCTGACTGCTGGCTGCGGCGAGAGTCCTCTGTCCTAATTCTAAACTATACAAAATCAAAATATAGAACAATCGATATTATTTGAACTTGGTGCTACCAGCCAGGACCTCTCTGCTTTGAAGGAGGTGCCGCTCTGCATTGAAGGCGGTCCAATGCTACAATATATATATTTTTTAATGGTATAGGGGGCAAACGAGCAGACGGGTCACCTGATGGTAAATGACTACCGCCGCCTATGAGCACCTGCAACTCAAGAGTCACAAGTGCGTTGCCGGCCTTTAAGGTGGGAGTAAGGGAAGGGGAGAATAGTGGACGAGGAGGGGAGAGAGGGAGAGGAGAGGGTTAGAACCTCTGGTAAACTCACTCACTCGTCGAAAAGCAATGTAAGCATTGCTTCACAAATATTCATTTTAGAGGGCGCGGAATTTCCGTCAAAAGCCAGTTCAAGTTACAGGTATGCGACACTGACCATCTCGAGTTGCTGCTTACACACCCCAACCTATCCATAAAAGGAATACCCCTTTCCTTCTTCTTTCCCTTAAAGAGAAACACTCATAATTTTAAGACCTTTAGTTCCCAAAGTGCCCAGTTGACGGTTGATAAATTAGAGCTCTCAAAATGTGGGCGTTTAATACGTATCTTCCTACCCTTTTGGAGATACAGGTGTGAGTATATGTATGTATGTTCTTAATTACTGTTCTATAATAGTTGTACATGGTTGGACATAGTTGAGTTCAGCAGAGTACTTTTAGTTAACAAGTAATTTTTAAATACATCTATCTACATATATCTATGATGTACAGATTGATGGCCAGATATACCAGTGCTTGCCTTATTTTTTGGTGACTATTACATTTTGATAAACCTTTTGTATTTGTTTAAATAATTACTATTCACGAAGTTCCTCCTTTCCTTTTTTAATCTTGTTGGAAACACGAACGAGTTAATAACACCAATCTACCAATATAAGCATTGACAGCCAGTTAGTTTTTTAGGATATTCATATGCAAGAACTGATTACACACTGACCACATGAACAGGTAGAACATAATCTGAATTGAAACTGTCTGTTATAGTTTTCAATAATATAATTATCTGTGCCTAGAAAAAATCAGTCCCAAAAGCATCCCGGTCAGGCGGTCAGGTTGAAGTGTCGTCTCTAGGGTTGACTTTGACCAAACAATGTAAATGACCTATGACACCGTCTGAGATGTTCATAATTTGAATCAAATTGAAAATTATTTACATAATTTGTAAAAGTCTAAGTCCGTTGTCGAAAGTGACTAGGGTTAATGTTAATTTTGAATTGATATTCAAATGCGTATTGTATAAGATATTCAATACAACCTTTAACTTTCAAGTTTTCACTTAACAGTTAATGGATTCTTTTCTTTGGGCTTAATGCAACCATTGTAATATTACTAAAAGTCTTCGAACTAATATTGATTTCTAAACACTGTTTTATACAAAAGAGTATTTATTTACACATCTATTTAATAGAATTATATTTATATGTAAATACAATAACCATTCATAGTATTAACACTCATTAGTTTAATCAAATTTTGTGTTACATATTATATGTGATAGCTATTCTGATCATTTTATATACATAATTTATAACACACAAAATTTACACAGTGATATAAAAACAACAATCTCGAGGCTCACACGAACTAAGTAATAGCTTAACTCAACGAAGGCTGTCCATTAAAGGAGTAAACCACTCCGTAAATTAAGCCAGCACATCCACCTGCGAACCCCGTAACCAAATCATTCCATCAAAAACATAAATGTGAAAATGGGAGCCTAGTTCAATATTAAGAATAAACGTGGTTATCGACTATGCCAACCAAAAAATTAAGACCTAAATGCTTGCCATTTTACAGCACACCATCTTTAAGAAAAGTAAGATATGTGGCCGGCGAATGCCAGAACCTAATTCTATTGTAAAATCACAACAACTGAATCGAATGAGTACCGTATTTTGTAGCTAATTTGTAGTACATTTGTAGTAAACTAAATAATTTTTAGAGCCCACACATACATACACGTTCAGCCGGACGATAAGCTAATCTGTCTAGGCATAATGTAGACTAAATTTTTTCTCCAACTGCACCAAACAAGGATAAATTATTTTCAGTTTTCATCAAATTTAGGAAGTGCGATGATATAAGGATGGGAACCACTATTCTGGAACAGCTTTTACCCACCATTAACGACATAATTAATTATTCCCTTGATTCTAATGTTTTTCCACTTATGGTGATAAAAATGAAACGCCCTCCCTCCGTAATTTCTTTTGTCCTATTTCTATGCTTTCTTTTCTCTCTAAACTCCTAGAAGCCAGCGTACATAAGCAACTTTCTCGTTTCATCGTGTTCATTGGAACACGGATACGGAACGATAGTACGTTCGAGTCAGGATTCCAACTTAGACATAGTACAGGGTTTACGTTACTCAAAGTGACTCCCGATATTAAGGCAGAACCATCAGAATAACATTTTATAAGTGTTTTGAAGTTATACTTATTTGGCGTTACCGCCCTTTAAGGTGTGAATAGGGGGATAGGGGGGAAGATTGCGAAGACGGGAGAGGGGGATTAAAGGGATGGAGAGGGGGAGAGGGGAAGGACGGGAATAGGAAAGAGGGAAGGGTTAGGGCCTCCGGTAACCTCACTCACGCGGCGAAAAGCAATGCAATCATTGTTTCACTGCCGGTTTTCTGTGAGGCCGTGGTATCGAGCGGAGTCGAGCCGGCCCATACGTGCCAAAGCATGGCTCTCACACGTAAAAACAATTTATTGATTTAAAGATAATTTACTGTAATTATAAGTGATAAACATGGTTTTCACATATTACTTTTAGTAGGTTAATAGAATTTGAGGTTAGTTGACGGTATATATTATTTATTATGATATTTAAATAAAGTTTATTTAACTAGATAATGCGTTATACTAAAACTAACAATGTAGTTGTTTTTTATACAAACGTAGGATACCGCGAAGGATAAAACTTTTAGAAAGATTTTTATCTTGTTACGCAAAAGAAGTATTACTTCTTACGTGCGTACATAAGTACACACACACTTTTTTTTATTACTTATTTATTTGTATGTATATATTTGTGTATAATATTGTATGTAATATAACACTTTCTTTTATTATTATATCCTATGATCTTAAATATACATCTGCTACACATCTCTGCATTACCCATAGATTGAGAAAATGCTTACGGCATTAAGTCCGACTTATGCAATGTATTTTTGCAGGATTTTTTTACAGAAATTAATGAGCCATTAACGGTGCCTACAAACACATATATCGGTTATGCTACTTTTGCGTTGGAAACCCTATCTCTCCTCCAACAGATGAAAACAACAGTGCGCTATTAGTTCTACATGTCCTCAATCTTCTGTACAGTGGAGGTTTTGCCGTTGCGAGCTTCTTCATTTCCAGCAAAAATCTGTTGCGTTTACCTGAACTGCTCCATATTCTTCACGTCGAAGGTTACTATCCGTTAAGAGCATTTGTTGTGAAATGTAAAAAGAGATAGGTGGAGTTTCATTCAGATTTATAAATATAAGTACTGGTAGGTACGTTTACATGTACCACTCAGGAAAATCTGCATATTCAGAGTTGGATTTCATCATCATTTGGAAGTTTGAAGTTGGGATTGTTTATTTAAAGCACTTTGAAATTAGGAGTTATTACAATTCTGTTTTTGAGACTAGGCAACCGGATTTTTACCCGTGGTGTTTTGAATTTTGGGAATTTGATGTTACGAAAATCCCAAATTGTAAGCAGTATCGGTAGCTTAGAAATAAACCAATGTGTCTTATTCATTACATCATCTATGACATCTCTTTTTATTCTTCCAACATACAATTGAGATTCACCAACCTTATTTACAGCATAAACGTCAGTTTTCATAAAAATATTAAATAAACCAATCAGAAGATAGACTGGAAACGCCAAACACATATTGAAATAATTGTTCAAAATCTGTTTATTATAAATGTCAAACTTTCTTACAATCATCAATATCTGTCACTGGTAATTAAAATAAACACAAAAAACAATAACACTTCACTCTTATGTGACCTCAAAGTTAAGTCCCAAAGCTCAGTTCAAGCTCCAAAACTTCCATTTATAAATAGTAGCCCAACTTTAGTAGAAAAAAGAAAGTTTTTAAAGATATAGTTTACTCTCAACAGTAAATTTAAAGCACTGGGTATTTATTAGGTAGGTCAGTTGTTGTATATTTCACTTTTACAATAACTATTGAACTAATATAGAATATGTCTTTCATCAAATGAGTGCAGTTTTTGCTTCGTAAAGAATAGTAATTGAATACGGAGTCATTTCAAAACAAATTGAAGGAATTCTTTGTTTTAATAACAATTACAGGTTTGTTTATTTCGACAAATTTACATAAATTGCTATTGTTATACTGAATTAAATATCGCTTACCTATACAGGATGTTACAGAAAGGTGTGGTCATATTTTAGAGTTGTATACTAGACTCCGTAAATTACGTAAAGTGCTAACAATTTTATGAAAATTCGTGATTTTAATACAGAAATCTTAAATTTCTACTGAATAATTAAACTTGAAAATTGACCGATAAAGATAATATTTGGTATGAAATAGGGCTGACATGAATGAAAGAATAGGCATTCAATACGAAGGATGTTGTTGGAATGTCTAGATTTTTCTAAAAATGTCAAAATCCATAAGGGGCCTTCCACAAATTACGTCACACAAATATCATGATTTTTTTACCCCCCCTCCTGTCCTAGTCACAGGTCACATTTTTTGAACCCCTCCCCTGGTGTGACATCTCATATTTTGCAATTTTACACCTAGAACTGAAAAGAGCAGTTCTAAAATGATATTATTTTTTTAAGTAAAAGTGTAGTATCGTATGTACTCTTTTGTTTACAAGTAATTTTTTGTGTTTAATGCTTTAGATTTTGACATGCAACATCACGAATGAATGTCCCACTACGTTGAACCCCTCCCCCTTAACGTGTGACTTAATTTATGGATGGCCCCTAATGTGAAAAGCATAACGTGTTGTTTAGAAATTTACAGCTACACTAGGAAAAGCAATTCTTTTTTATTTTTAAAATTCCATTTTTTCATGCCAAATCAACTATTTGTTGGCTACACATAACACTCCTAAATTTTTTTCCACACCTTTCTGTAACACCCTGTCTAAAAAGAGAATTCCTACTAAATGATCTTATTGTTTGAAAGAAATTCTGTAGCACTCCCCCACCAAACTCGTTGTAATTATTGATCATGGCTTGAAACCTCATATCAAAGAACATTCTGACTTGATCGGTGATATTTTATGTTTATTTAATACGTACGGTTACATACTAACTTTTAAACTTTCGCGTTCCATGATATAATTATATATTTCCACGGGAATTAACGTACGGTAACAGACACCAGACCACGCATTACACAAAATTGTGTGGTTTAAAACCTGAAGTCTAATTAAAAACAAATTCATAATTCAGTACTTATACTTAAAAAACAACAGCGAGCAAAAGTAAGCAACATTGAATATAAATTTTGAAAAGAAAAAACTTATTAAGTTAATGACATGTATTATCTAACGATATATAGTAATAAATTATATGGCTACCATTGGATTTCATTCGTTGATACATATTTTTTTAAAGAGTTGGTTAAATTTTGCTCACTATGTGTACAAGGCCCTGAGTATCTGAGATAAATATAATAATTTAGTAACATTTTTTTAGGAAATGTACCCCAGCGATTGTAGTCCCAAACTGGGCCTAGGTTGTACTGTGGATTCAAAGACACTGATATCAGTGGTTCAAATAATACATACACAACGACAAATAAATATAGTCACGTTCATTAAAATAAAAACTTTCTGTGAGTGGTATTCATATTTATTAAATACATTTATACGGTTTTACTCACGTGTGTATTTCGGGGATCTCCGACTGGTTTTGAAACCGAAGGGGGCCCTTTATCACAGGATAAGGTGACCGTCCGCGTCGGTGGCTAGCGCCTCACAGCCAAGTAAAACCGTATTATCTTTAATAAGTATTTACGCATACAAATAAATACTTGCACTGAACGGGAAATGAACCCAGAACCACTGATGTTTACAGTCGAATACTTCTACCCAACTAGGGCCCTCTAGACATCTAGAAATCATGATTCAAAAAGAATAAACAAAAATGTCCGTTAAAATAAGATAATATTAGGACAATTATAATACACTCTGATAAAGAATCTGCAAAATTATATAGTTATTCAACTAAGTATATGCCAGTTAGCATTTCCATATTTTTCGATTTCCTGTTTCTTGAAAAGTGGCTTCTTAAAAGTTTTAGATATAATAATAGGTTCTTTGAAGTTTGGTAGCTTGACCATAGGCTTTTTGAAATAAGGTTGTTTTTTTTGTGTCTTCTTTTGTTGTTTGGCTGGAGGCTTAAATAATGTTGAAAGGTGGGAGAGTAAACGTCCTATTGTAGAAAATGCGTCTGGTTCTTCGGCATCTGTATTCAGTGTCATCTTTTTTCTGTGTTCAGGAACAGCTTCGATAAGAAGGTTTTTGTCTGAGAAGGCTTGTATCAGACCAAATATTATAATTATAAAAAACATTTCCTTCGTCTATGAACAGGTTGCACAGTTTATTTATTATCTTCGTGATGTAATTTCGGTAGTCAGATAGAGAAATTTACTCTTAGTCTTTTAGCATCAAACGAAAAAACACTGATGGAGCCTATAAAACGCTGTTAATTTTTTTAACACCTTCAAGAACAAACAATATTGCTTGCACTTTTTATCCAACACGTCTGTCTACAGTTAACTGGCAGTTTTCTACTATTGACCGACAACTGACGATGTAGATATATCTTTAAATAATACAAGACTTTACTGCAGCTTCACTCGCATATTTACTGTTATATATTGTAGTAACCCAGAGGTACTTGTTCTTGCAAGTACTGGGATTATAGGATGTATATTATGAGGAGAGTAAGTAAAAGATTAGGCAGGCAACTTTAACTCCAAATTAGATAGATAGAACATTGTTTATTGTACACCACAGTTGGACAGAAATTAAACGTAGTTTGTAACAGTTTATACAAGCGGCAAGTACAATGGGCGGTCTTATCGCTAAAAGCGATGTCTTCCAGACGACCTTTGTATGGAAACAACAGAGAAAAATAATCGGTAGCTGGTGGCGTACCAAAAATATTTAGTAAAGGAAAAATGAAATAAGAATAAAAGAAATGGGGTGAAAAGGAATACGTTAACTATCTACATATACATATATACATACATACATACATATACACACACACATACACATATATAGTGAAATAACTATAGTAATTAGTACAACATTTTAGTGGAGTTACTTATTATGAAGTCTATTGCACACCGTGAGGGAGTTGTACACCACTTATAGTGTTAGATATTACTCTCTTACAAGTGCCTTAAAAGAGGTTAAGGTTTGAGCTCATCTAATCTTTACAGGTAATGCATTCCATAAACGGATTGCAGTTACTGCAAAGGATTTATCATAAAAAGCCGTGGAGTGTGCTGGTATTTTCAGTTGCAGATTTTCCGATGACCTTAGAGATCGCGGATGTGTACAATGTAGGAACTCGAATCGTTCCTTGAGATAGAAAGGTAGCGAAGGGTTGAACAGTATATTGTATAAAAGCGAAAGTCAAATATGAATCTGATGCAAAAATTTTGAAGTCGCTCAAGTTTGTCTAGTTGGTTCTCGGTGAGATCAGGATAGCAGGATAGCTAATTATAATAATACTTGATTACAACATTAAATAAATTAATGAATTAATATTGCTTGAGGCTATAATGTATAATTATGAGAACAGAATAAATAACACAAAAGTCTAATTTAATTAGTTTATTAATAACATATTTTATTATCATTTCATTTACAAGACTTTATAAGGTTTTGAAGCATATAGGAACTGTCACTGTGTGAGAACATTGTTCACTTATTTGCACCAATTCATAACAAAAAATACTTTACTATTACAATAAATCTTATCACTTTTATTACAAACAAGAAATAATTTAAATTATTTAATAAATAACAAACCGGCGATTTTTTTTCTGACATTTGACATTTAGATAGAGACCAGAGTTGCCAGCGTGTTATATTCGTTAACTACTTTATGGTCTTGCGTAATAATTTATTTTATTTCGAAACAATGATTTATTATTTTAAATATAAATGAATAAAAGTTTTAAACTTTTTTTACTTAATATTAATCACAGAGTTGTTAAGAAATGCAAACCTGGTGAAATGAATATACAAACTTGACAAGTTGTATAAAATACCTCAAATGTGTGACGGTAAAATATGGTAACCTAGAATAACAGTTTTATTTATCAGGTGAAAATGGCTCTTTTAAAAAAAATAAAATTTGTTCCCGAGTTGCCAGGGCATGCGGCAGACGATTGTCCTTTACAAAGATTACAAGTGGGCGCGGGGAGTCCGTCACAACTATATTAAGCTGTCGTCACTAATATGACATAAATGCATACCATCGCTGAAGTGTTATCATATGATTTTGAACTCAAAAGTGTTAATAAAAGTCCATTTCGTAGTTTTTATGTGACGCTCATTCAAATAAACCAACAAACAGTTACAATTGTGCATTAGTATGGATGAATGGAATTTTATTGACTGCTTACTTATTTGTATATAAAACATAACATGATACAGTAGTGTGACACTGACATACAAAGCAGTAGTGTTACTCATAGTCGAAGTGTCAGACAGATTCCTATCGACTACTTCAACAAGTAAGATTTTCACATAATTATTAATTTGACATGATTAGAGGCTCGGACTCAGGCATGAGAACCTAACCTAGAATGGAATAAAATAGAATATTAATTTATTTGCACAGAAAGTAGGTACATGAATGATGGTTTTCCTGCTCAAGGTATTGCGAACTCTCCCCAATTGTTTTCTTTCATTGCCTCCCGTTCTTACCTATCTATCCCTTTCAATATGGATAATATAATAAACATTAGAAGTGCGAGAGCCATGCTTCGGCACGTATGGGCCGGCTCGACTGGAGTGATACCACGGCCTCACAGAAAAGTTTTCTTGCGTTCGTTGCATTACTTTTCGCCGAGTGAGTGAGGTTACCGGAGGCCCTAACCATTCCCTCCAGCCCTCTCCTTCCCCCTCTACCACCTTTCCCCTACTCCTAACTTAAAGGCCGGCAACGCACTTGTGACTCTTGAGTTGCAGGTCCCCATGGGCGGCGGTAGTCATTTACCATCAGGTGACCCGTGTCTGCTCTTTTGCCCCCTATACCATGAAAAACTCCCAAATCTCCCATCTTTAATTCCCAAACTGCCCGGTTGACGGCAAACGACCCCAAATACCGATATAATTGGGAAAATGTGGGTGTTTACTTTGAGGATCTTCAGATTTTTTAGATGTTTCACGAGTTTATACTTAGTATTAATTTCATTATTATTCATTATTTCACTCTCTAGATATTCAAAATAATTATGCAAAGGTGTCGATCCAACCCAAAACACGCACACAGTTGGCGATGAATTTTCGTTATCCATGCAGTTTTCTTAAAAAATACTCAAAAATTGTTTTTCTTGGTTTATATTTTTATTGCGAATAGTGAATATGAACGAGTAGTTACTAAGAATATAATTAAATTGAGTACTTAGAGAGTAGCATATAGAATGCCAACGATCAACGCATAGCAATACTTTACTAATATCGCATCAAATCAAAATAGCAGCGTTTCAAGTCATGTCAACAGTGTTCTTGAAACTATGAAATTGTATTTGTAGGTAAAGTTTTCTGTTTGATATCTTTTTTCAGTGACTGGAACAGCGAGCGCGCAATAAGCGGTTTTATGTCTGAAAGCAAATTTGATAAAATAAATTTCCGGCACGAAGAAAAGTTCTACCTAATAAGTAGTGTACAGCCTATTTTTACTCAAATTGGGCGTGGTTCTTATCCATACAAAAGATCAGAATTACTATACTTACGTACTTGATTTACCACTGCTACTAATGTGAGATATTGTATTATAGCCGGAATTATGTCAGCTAGTGAGGAATAAATCTCATTTTTTTTAAGCCTAAGGGTCAAAATGCGCAAGCACTTTTGAAATGCAAATAAAATATAAACCTCATTTCATTACAACAGAGCTGAAAGTCATATGCATCTAGTAGTCCAACGGACAGTGCCGTGACAACACGCAAATGCGCAAGCATATTATCATGTGCGATTGCGCAAACATGTACGAACAGTCACTCCCAATCCGACCTTCTTTTAAAAGATAACATAATTAAATTATCCATATTCTCTGGACTGCGCACTGACTTAATCACCTGTTCAAATATCGGCGACTACTCCAGCATACTCGTGGCTGTTCGAGCATGCACTCGTAATACGCCACACGTGAGTGGCGGCAAAGAACATGCTGGAGCATTTATCCGCTCTCATTGAGTTGACTCTAAGTCACTTTTAATCACGCTGTGCATGCAAATTCCTTTCTTCGAGGGACCAATTGAGTCACTTTATCTAGATAACCTAGACAAGGTCTTTGATAGAAGAAGAACAGTATACCATAATTCACAAAGCTAGTATATTCCACCCATTAAAAAAAATATCCTTATACATAATTATAGTACTAAGATTTAACGTGGATGAGGACTTAACTGCGGTGGTATCATATTGCTATTGTTGAACAGAATACTCTTAAATGTTAGTAGGTTCACTATCCCGTCACAATTTATGCACAGTTGCATCTCGTTTCGCTTTATCGGTAGCGAGGTACAGCTGAGCATAAATTGTTGCAGCAAAATTTCCATAAGCGTGTCAGTTCTGGTTTAAAGGATTGCTATTTGAAATATGATCGTAGTTCTAAATTTTGGGAAGTACTTCCACCTAATACCATTTTGTTATATTGGATTTTGGGTGGTCCGTTTATTTTATCAGATTTATAAAAATACTAGCTGTGCCCGCGACTTCGTCCGCGTGGAATAGTGTATTTATATCGAATCAATATCCTGAAAAAATAAGTTTCAAGTTTCTAGAGCTAAATATGACGATACTTCCATACAACTTTTCATCCCCACCTTTCAACCCCTTACACCGCTTTTTTCGCATTAAAAAGTAGCCTTATGTCTGTTGTAGTGTGTATGTCCTTTCTCAGGCTCTAGACTATCTGTGTACCAAATTTCATTTAAATCGGATCAGTAGTTTTTGTGTGTGTGGTGATATTAAATATTAATAGTAAGGATAAAGCAAGGTTTTGAAAACATACTGCGTACTGAGGCTTTCTTCGAATAACCTTTGTTGCCTAATTTTTGTATACAGGGTGTTAAAGAAAAGTATCATACTTAGGGTCGTATAGTAGACCCCGTAAATAACGTAAAGCGCTAACTAATTTTAGAAAAAAATCGTAATATTTAATATGGACATTTTACAAACTACGCTGTACATTAAGCCTTTTAGTGTTGTAATAGTGTATGCGACCTACATATGTATTTAATGCATATCGGCATTTGCACATTGTAACTACATTATTTAGTAACAATAAATCCAACAAACGAGTTGGTTGTCTACTCATTTAACATGAACATTTAACATAACATAACACACCCCAAAAATTGACTGATAAAGCTAATGTTTCGCGCGAGAGAGGGCTGACATTCATTAAACTATGGGTATTTAAAACCAAGCCAAACTACAATACAATAGTTAACTGGATATGTAAGTATTATTTACATGTAAATGTATCTATAAATGACTGTAAGTAAATATGTGTTTTTTTTATTACAAAATGTATTTTTGTCCTACCAAGTTAGTAAATGATGTAATGGTTTAGCAGTAAAATATCCCTCCTCAGTCGTGTGCACAACTATCTGTCTATACCTATAAAGTATAATCCATCGAAGGTCGTCTGCAAGAGAACGCAGCCTGCGATAAAACCGTCCACTGTAACATTGTAACAGTTATTGTAACCCACGGAGTACCTACTCCTGTAATTGTGGGCAATAAAGTATTTCTATCTATCAGTTAACATCGGGTTATTGTAGCTTTTGTTGCGTGATGTAAGACCAATAGCTACAACGTAGTTTGAATTGTTTTTTGTTAGAGTGCTCTAAGCTATGTTTTGTTGTTTTCGGATATTGCACAACAAATGCTAATGTTCATCCGTGTACTATAATCTGAAGTATAAACTATGATTAGATTGGGTGGTGAAGAAGCTGGCGTTTCTTGATAATGTTACATTCTAATTATTAATACTATTATTATATTACAGGCTTAACGTTACGACAACTCATCATCTCGTCATCTGTACTCTTCTTAGTCGTACACTACTGGCGGAGTGGTCGTTATCATGAATCATCTGAAAAGTTCGCTGCGGCTTTTGGTAGATTTCTCCTTAGCTCCCAATTTGTGGCACTGCATATACGTTAGATGTCTGTTCATCTTGTGGGTGATCGGCATTGAGAACGTTGATCTTCTGCTCTTCCTTGTACCACTAATCATTCCAAACAGCTTTCGTTGTGGACACTATGTACAAACATCTTAAAAAGATAGCGAGAATCTCAACTTTATTAATATAAATTATACCAATGACTATAAAATAATGTTTGAAATAGAATATTCAGTTACCTTTTACTTGGTCCTTTCCTTCATGGTCAGTTAACACACTGACATATAAAATATCAGAAATACACGGTCGTTGCATTTTATCCAATGCGAGTGACACAAAGTCCAAAAAAGGTTATCGTAAAAAAAAGGTTGAAATGGATCGCTTAATCTTAAGAACGAATATTTTTAGTGTGTGCAACTTCTCCATTATAGACACGTGAAAGTAATGTAATAATAGAAATAAAACAATCCTTTCATTTTCTCTCCCACTACATATCATGTAAGTGTATGTGTGGGTGTACCACAATTAGTAATAATGCATTGGCAAATTTTTCATCAAATAAACAACTTGTAAGTGATTTTGTTTTAATAATATTGTTTACAAATGTATAAAATGATTTTCTATTTAAAATTATAAATGTCATCTATATATTAATACGTAACGAAAAAATTTCGCACACGCATTAACGTAAAATTTTGCCATATTTTCAGTTTACATATAGGAGAAGTGCAGAAAGTTACAATTTTAAAATAATTTGTTTTACAAATTCAAAAATTTTGTGAAAGCGGCTACATCAAGTTACACGCATCCAGTATGTGTTGACCTGTCATAATTCAAAGTCTATCCAATGACAGTTCAACTTATACTGGCCAATGCAATTAACCATGGTCGAAATTCGACCATCAGGCGATGTCTATGTATAAATAAATAGGTATGTAACTCTGCATGAGTTAAAAACCGATCATCATGAAATTTTGCATACAGGTCTTTAGGGGTAAAGAAAAGGACTAAGGGTACCTTCCATGCAGAATAAAGCACTATTCCCAAAGCATAGAAAAATTAATTTAACGCGAGCGAGTGAGTCATGGAATAACAATAACACGTTTACAATTGATGTCTATTTAAACAAGAAAATTAAACAAGAAAAATGGTACTCAATATACAGTGTGGCGACTTCCACATATAGCAAAAATATACTTCAATATCATCTAGCGAAGACAAGCTGAACTGCGTAGTAACTATTGATCCTACATCGCGTTATGAAAGCTCTCAACATATATTGTTCAGGCCGTGGTCCGCCAGGCATGATCACCTAGCCTGGTCGGAGAATCCTCCAGCCAGGCTAGCGCCATGCGTGCGCAAGGTGAGGGTAGCTGGGATAAATTAGATGCGGAAGGCGGAGGACAGGGTGATATGGCGCACATTCGGAGAGACCTATTTCCAGTAGTGGACTGCAATAGGCTGATTGATTCATGAAGTTCCCAGACTGATGTAAGTAATTAATTTTAAGCCGGCACTAAAGAAATAGGTAAACGAATTACTGTTCAAAGTGATACTTTTACCCATTAAACGCTTTAAATTTATTCAATGCCAAATAAAAATTGATTTCAGTAGTTCAGTGTATTTTTTTAATGTTGGTGTGAATATGTAGGATTTTTAATGAAAAGTGTATTTCAAAGGAATGTAATATAAGGTTTCTAAAAACTGCAGACACGGATATTTTATTGATAAATTTCGCACCTAGTTATCTAATAACTGCACACTGAAGCTGCTGAATATGCTTGTTGCAGCATTTTAGGTAAATTACAACACCTGTAAATATTCAAATTGTTTTCAAACTAGACTCCTGGCAGTAACGTATTTTAGGTTGTACATGATTTTAAACAACTCAACAATTCTAAACAAAGTCCCCCGCCGCGTCTGTCTGTCTGTCTGTTCGCGATAAACTTAAAAACTACTGAACGGATTTTCATACAGTTTTCGCCAATAGACAGAGTGATTCATGAGAAAGGTTTAGATGTATAATTTGTTAACATTTTGTGTAAATTGGTTGAAATATGATAATGATTGTTGAAGATGTCTCTACTACCTGTGCGAAGCCGGGGCGGGTTGCTAGTTATTTATATTTTCAACAGCGATGATAATGGTTCCACTTTGAAACTAATAGTGATCAGTTAGGGATATTTCTCTACTGCAGAATATATATATTCTTTTATTTCAATACCGTATTATTTTAAGAATAAAATAAAATCATAAAGTCTTTCTGACAAAGCACAAAGTCCAAAGACTACTACTACTTAAACTATCTATAGATACTAATATATTAATTTGGGAAGGTTTATAGGCTATGGAACATTACGCTATGACCCTTAGGAGCGGGGTAGTGACTATAATCGCAGGTGAAACTACGGGGAACATCTACGGGTAGTCTAACATAAGATGTATTCCTTCTAACATTTTATACAAAAGGTTACTAGCAATGTAAAAAAAACAAATTTAATTTGTGTTAGTTCCGAGTTTGCAATAAAACTGCTTTGGACGACACTGACGTACTTAGTGGCAAGGATAAAGGTGCACGCTGGGATCGCAATTAGCTGTGGGCTCCAAAGTCTGAGATTGCTCTGATAAAATGTTAACTTAACTGTATTTCCATTAAAACTAAAAAAGATTAGTCAGTCGTAGGACTGCACGTCATAAGTGAAAACATAACTTCACAATGTATTTGCATATACATACACACACACACACACACATCTGTATATATAATTAGGTTATAAAGAAAAAGTAGATAGTAACATATCTAAATGTAAACATAGGGTACACTGGAAGTTCCGCGCTCCTGGCCGCTCATTAATGTTTGAATTTCGAATGTTATATTTTTTTAAATATAAGAAACTCGGCTCTGTCTTACTAATTTTCGATCAGGTCACGTATCCTGACGCTAGTTTAACATTTTTTACCCATCCCAAAAAGTGCACAACGCCGCTAAAGAAGTTTTCACTTCAATTTTTTTTAAATATAAATTAGTAATTCTGAGCTGCCATATTATTGTCTGTTTTTAAAATCGTATTGAATGAAAGTGTTTTATTGTACTGCACAATACTCGGCGTGCACTCACTGCAGGCTGTATGTAGTGTTAAGCGCCAACGATCAGCGTAATAGACCAGTAGTGTTAAACATAAAATTCGACGAATCGGAAATAATTGCTACAAAAAGTATTATTGTTTTAATGGCTTCATTTGTAGCCCAATATGACTATCCCAGGTTTTTCCCCTCGGCAGACTTGTGCTAAAGTGGTGGGGGGAGAAAGTTTAACCCCAAAAGGCGTATGATTGCAGATTTACGGTTATAGCTCCTAAAATACTCATAATATCGAAAATATGTTTTTTTATTTTTTTTATTAAAGAAAACTAGCAACGTGGATCACACAGTATTCTTGTTAACCCCTCCAGCTAAGCTAAACGCTTGTGTTAGGAGTGGGTTCACGTCGGTAGTGCACTGGGTGGGGTTCGAACCCGCTACCATTTGATCGCAAGTCCGACGCCTTAGCCGTTACGCTACCGCCGCTTAAATTATTATAAAGTTCGAGAAATTAAACTCTGCATTCAATGAGACTAAACGGACAGTTTTTGGACTACTTGTTCCCATACTACCGCACATCAAAGTTGGACCAGTATTCTATATGTATGAAAAATTTTCGTTTTAACTTCAGGTTCTTGTTATTATTATCCAAACTAACCCACCGATGTATAAAATAGTCCATGCAAAAGTTAAAGAAGAAGAAATTCTGCGTTGGATGAAACCAAAAGCGTTTTTTTTTAAAACCCGTTTCCGTACAGTTCCACTTTACAGTTGGATCATTTCTTATCATCAATGAAGACTGTTTAACTGCTTTTGTTCTTTAATAAGTGCTATTACACTATTTTTTTTTTTTTTTTTTTTTTTTTATTTATTTACATTACAATGTTAGATATTTTATTACATAAAAACATTCTCGCCAAATTTTTACGTTTGAGGGCGAGATACGCTCATTTTTCTTAACTTAAATCTTCCACTGTCATAGATACATACATACATATTTCATTAAAAAGATACAATAACATAAAAACATAGATGAGAAACAAGGTATTGCTGGGCACTTACCTCTCAATGACAAGCAGACATTGTTTGCATGTCATTAAGAAGCAAGTCCTTCAGCTTTGATTTTAATACACCTTTGCTACACTTAGGATATTTTCTTAATATTTCTATTTTATTAAATATTTTAGGCACAACATATTTAGACATTCTTTCTCCATAATAATTGGTGATTTTTGGTTGGACTAGTTTGTTCTCTCTCACACGTCTCGTATTATATTTATTGTTTACATATGTTTTATAGTCTTCACTATAGTAATGTTGTAATCCAATCAAATAACTAAGTTTTTTATCTACTGGTAGGATCTTACATATGGGGAATAACTTATCATAATCTTTATTACAACTATCCTTAACTTTTTTGGTAGCTAAGTACTTAATTAATCTTATTTGCAATTTTTTAATATCTTGTAGATATGTTTTGAATGTTCGGCCATATACAATAAGTCCGTAACTGATCAGTGAGTCAGCCAGCGCATAGTATACTGTTCGTAAAGTATGTTTATTTAATATTGAGTTTAGTTGATAGAATTTTGCCAATATAGATCTTAACCTGTTACAGATATTGTTTATATGAGTCTTCCAACTAAAATTTATGTCTATAGTTAAGCCTAGGTATTTAAATGTGTTAACATATTCCAATCTCTTGCAACTACAGCTAATTTTATTATTATGTAGGCATTCATATGAATGTCCTACTATTTTTAGGTGTTCTTTAATATTATTTTTAGCTCGTTGGTTATGTGGCGAGTATATATGCATGCATTTAGTTTTTGACAAGTTCAGGATGATTCCATTGTCGTGAGCCCATTTTGTTATATTCTCAAAATCTTCTTGTATGTAACTTTGTATTTCTAGTATGTCTTTTGACCCGTAGACCAAACACATATCATCTGCATACATATACACTTGGCACTTTTTCACAACATTAGACACGCTATTAACATGCATCATATAGCCCACTGGTCCGAACACAGATCCAGTCGGTACCCCAAGATCCACAACCATTTCCTCTCCAGACATGCCTGCTATATTTGTACGAATTTTCCTATTAGTTAGATAGTTTCTAAACCATTCATTTACTGGGCCACGTATTCCACACTCATCCATGGCCTGTAATAAAATGTCATGGTCCAGGGTGTCGAATGCCTTTTTGTAATCAATATAAAGTGTTATTACCTGTTTACCGGCGTCAAGGGACTCATTAATATAATCTGCAAATCCTGTCAAGGCCGTAACTGTACTACGCCCCGTACGGAAGCCGTGCTGGGTATCTGAGAGTATATTATGACATTCCAAAAATTTACTTATTTGTCCTATTATACATTTTTCTATAATTTTATTAATAACAGAGAGTATGGCTATAGGTCTATAATTTACGTAATCTAAATGGCTCCCAGATTTATGTATCGGCCGAATAATAGCACTCTTTAGTAGATCAGGATAAATACATTTTTTTAAACACAAATTCATAAAGTTTGCTATGATAGGACTAATTTGTGTGCATATATATTTAATATCTTTAACCCTAATTCCATCTAAGCCAGGCGCCTTTTCACACGACAACATATTAATAATCTTTTCTATATCTGACGAACATACAGGTCTATATCTAAAACTAACCTCGCTTGGCTTCACGTATTGTTTTCTATCTAAAAATTGTGTGTCACATTTATGTTTTATTAGTTTTATTTCAGCAGTAAAAGTATGCGTGAAATTTGTACAAATTTGGCTGATATTTTCTTTTTTACCTAAATGCATCAAAATTGTTTCATCTAAACTACCCTTGGTTCGCCCAAGCCACATATTAATTTTAGCCCATAATTTCCTAAAATCACCATTACATTTTTTTATTTCCATCTGTCTATACCTATTTTTTGCCTCATTAACTAACTTATTTACCTTATTTCTGTATTTTGTGTATTCTAAGCGCTTATTCATATTTTTTGGTTCATATTTCCACACCCTAAATAAATAATCTTTTCGAAGTAACATTTTATACAAGGATCTATCAATCCATGGCTGTGTTATCCTTTTATTGTGAGTCTTACCAGCAATAACAGTACTTTCCTTATATATTGTATCAAATACCGAACATAATGTCTCAAACAATCCTAGCGGACACGTTATTTCGAGCAATTGCTCCCACTTATACGCATCAAGTTTTTGCTTAACGAGATTTTCACTAATCACTTCTCGCGTACTATTACCCGCCGGAATATTTGTGTTATTAGTGCTTGCATTTAAGTCCAGCGCAATCCCTACCGCGTGATGATCAGAAATGTGTGTCTCGACAACGTACGACGACGCGCCGTACTCGCTCCGTCTCGCTCGCACCCACACGTGATCCAAGCATGATGTCTCATTCTGTCCGTTCACAATCGCCTCGCGTGTTATCTCTGTGCTTGGTATTGCACACAGTAGGCCGTAGCCACACAGGGTGTTTTTATATTTTGTTAGGATTGGATTCACTTTATCATACAAAGTGTCTATATTTGTATCGCCAATCACGATGACACGATTAAACATAAACATAACATGCAAAACCGAAAATGTACTCAAATGGGGGAACATTTTCTCCCCCCACCACTTTACCATATCTCCGCCGAAGGGGAAAACCTGGAATAGTCATATTGGGCTACAAACGAAGCCATTAAAATAATAAAACTTTTTGTGGCAATTGTTTTCGATTTGGAGTTTAACCCTGGCCTATAAATAGATATTAGGCTTGTTTAAAATATCTTGCATTAAAAATTATGGGGAGGTTGCTAAAATACGTTCTAATTGAATCGATCTAAAACCTTATTGACTTGTAATTATTATTATTGATTCTTTTTATTCACCATGGCGAATAGTAACACTGATTGTGTTTATCGATTTTTTTAGAAGACCAAAAGATGAAAAGGGCTTTCAAAGGTTTTTCTGAAATAGTGATTAGAATGGAAAACCCACAACTCACTATTGGTTCTTAAACGCCAACAATAAAAACAGCTAAGGAACTGGAACTGCCATAGATATGGAAGAAATGGCTCAACAGTGATACACTAACTAGCGGTAGTGGGTACATTCAAAGCTACAATTGTCTGCTCTCACAAAGTGATACTTCGACACGTGTTTTACGTCTAAGCGGAGCAGAAGCGGACAAGCATCTTCAAGAACGAGTCAGCAATACAGTAAATGAACAACTGTTGTCTATACCCGTTTTTTTTCTTTTATGTTACCTTTAGATACATCATTATTTTCTCTATGATGTAGAAAATGTTAGTCTCTTCGTAGTAAAACTCTTTCCCTACGACTTGCCGTTATTATAATAGTAGTACAAGATGTGCCCACGTTTTCTAATATGCATGTATGAAAAATACCCGCTAACTTTATGGCCGTACTGGCACAGTGCTAGCAGCATCATGTTGAAATACAATCAGGTGTTGCATGGTAATACACCAGAGCGCTTACATTGGTTCACTTCCCCAACGAGGTTACATTTACCTTTATGTGCAACTCTTTGATGTACGGCAAAGTCGATTAGGGACACTGTCGGCTAATGTGATTTTTGGAGCAACATTTTGTTTGGACGGGTAAAAGTTGTGTTTGTACCTAGAAACATGTAAATTTTAAAATCAGACTATTTTCATAACACATTTTTTTTCGTCGTTAAATGCTTTTCTTTCTGTAGAGGTGCAAAATATATTATGAATTTTCATGTCAATTTCTATGACTTCATTTTTTATATATTTATGCACACATTTTCTAAAAAAATCTTGATATTCCCTCATCATCCTTGGTTTTAAATACCCATAGTTTCATTTATGTCAGCCCTCGCACTTACAATATAGTAGCATTAACGGTCAATTTTCATGTTTAATTAGTCGGTTTTAAAATAAGATTTCTGTTTTAAAAATCACTAATACACACACTAAAATTTGTTCAACGCTTAAGTAATTTTCGGGGTCTACTATACGACCCTAAAATATGACCGCATCTTTCTGTAACAGCCTGTATATCTAACACCTGAGTCTATATCATAAATTTTGTAAACGAACGACCAATGTGTAAAAAGTTTAAGCACACAAAAGCTAAAACATACACAGTCGTTTAACACTTTAGATTTCTTAGTGTGCATGTACATACTGCAAAACACATACATACACAAGGAACACCATCTAGCTCTCTGAAGTACATACTGCACACGGCTAAAGAGTGTTGATGTGTACAATCATCCACAAACATACATGCAGTCTATGCAGTTATGCACGAATGAACACAGAATCAATATTACGATAAGAACAAAAAGTTGCATTGACCCTAAATAAATTATAAAAGCCTGAAACATTGCTTTTTTTTTAGCGAATATTGGGCAAAATCAACCAAGTTTTCCCTGGTCAGGTTATTGTGGTAGTAATAGTTTGTAGACTAACTTTTAAACTTCCGCGTTCCATGATATAATTGTGTACACGGGAATTAACGCGATCACGTTAACCTGGTCGAAACGTCAAACAATTCAGAGGTATGTAATACCTTTTCGTGATCGCGTTAGTTCCCGTATAAATACACAAATACATAATAATAATTTGTAGAGTCTGTGCGAAAAGAGTCGCATCAGTGCTAAATTACCTTTTTACACTGTGACGTCATTATTGTTTACTATATTCTATATTGTACAGTATTGTCTACTGTTGAACTATAATGACAGGGTTGTCAACATAACAAAAAATTTAGCACTGCTGTGACCTCAAATTCTACGACGGTTCTCTTTCCGCACAGACTTTAGAAACAATCAATACCGGACGAGGGGCAGGGACGTAAAAGTGCAATTTGGTAATGTGGATAACCCTAACAGATAATATATTAATTAGAGATACACCTAAAACGACGACAACCAACTGAAAGAATTTAATTCAAAAGTAAGTTGTAAAATTACGCACACAAGTTACAGAGAACCTTAATATGCAGATCAATATATGCCAGTATCCAAAGATCCAGAATTTGAAATAATCGCTTTAAATTATGATAGAAATTCAAATAACTTTTCGAATAGACCGAAATTTGTATCTTGACACAGTTTCATCAACATGGCGTGCCTCTGGGTTATCTTTATTTTAGGATTTGTGTTTTAGATGTTTACATAACGCTATTACTAAAGCAGATTAGCCGATGATCACCTTAGTAATTGGTTCTTTTATTGTCAACTACGTGTCTGTGATAGTCCTCCTGATAATAAAATCCAAAGCTTTAGAGTTATTATTAGTGGAATCAAACACTATGAAAATTAAATTTTTAGAGGTTTTAAGTGTGATGAACAAAGCTTGCCAGTAAATTTTAGACATCTGTTCTGTTACTGCCATAGTTTTTTTGTTAGTTTGGGGAATTTAACATATAATTACGAATATCTTCTTTGTTTGAAATTCTCCAAAAATTACTTTGATTAAAACTAAAGTATTTGCTTCATTATTTTTTACATTTAAAAATGGTTTGTTTTTGCTGTCATTTGGAACTATCGTATTAAAAAAGTATATCAAATCAGCCAAAATTTGATAATTTTGTGAAACGTATCTGTTTTGAGAATCCGTAAGAGGTTTCAAATATGTACATAAATATTATAATTGCAACAATAAGATGCTGAAAATAAAATGAAGTTCCATTTCTTTAGGTTATTTTTATTAATTTAATAAATAAACAGTGTTTATTAATTAAATTACAAAAAAAAATTACATAATTAGAGTACTCAGCTCCAGAAAATATCTATACTCATTCACAGTCTACTATTGTCACTGAACACGTAGAAAATATTCAGGTCCTTTGTAAAGATAATGCTTTTGCATGACGATGTCGGAGCAAAAGCCCTTTTGTGCGCAACCGCACACAGAAGTCGCTTGCTCACTATAGCAGTAAGCTAATAACTAATTATAAATTCCTTCGTTTGTGAGTCTAAAGAGTATTAATTAGTTTTAAATTTAAACTATTCATTGCCCATTAGAACAGGATTCCTATATGGCAGCAAAACCTTGGCACTTGAAAAAATACACGAACAAAAACTCCATCCATAATCTCCACAATAGTTACCCTCAAAGACAAGGTGCGAGATGAACACATTAGAAGGAGCTTCAAGGTAGCCAAAATAACTGACAAAGTATAGAAGTCCAGACTGAGATGGCAGGCGTGACCTAGCCTTAGCGAAGCCGACGTACAAGAACAAAATAAATGGTGTCATATAATTGGGGATAAGGCGAGTAACGGAATAAGGCGAGCCCAAAAACAAAACTGGATAAAATATGTATCTAAAACACAATAAGTACTGTAGACACGAAAAAAATCCTGAGCAATTTGTTGTACTGCAGTTTGCCGTTGTTTTGTTCAATTTTTATGGCAAGATTGGCTTGGTGTGCTTAGCTAGAAAACTTCCTTGCAGTGCTTGTGGTGTGCAGTGGTTGATAATTAACAGAGGATAAAACGGCCCAGGAGAGCGCAAAACACCAGATTCTCATAATAACAGATTCGTGTATATAAATGGTTCCAAAAACTGTATAATTAATAATTGTAATTTATTCTCTCAAACCCTTCAATATAATAAACAATTTCCTAAAGCATTTCTAAAAATATAAGTAGCAAAATTTTACTCATAAACAAAAGCTTTGCTTGTTTGGTCAATATTTTCCACGAAAGTCTTCGATCATTCAAGCCATTTTCGGTAATAAGGCTCTAGTATCAGTTACATTATCGATTGGCTTCTCGCAGCGTATAACAGAATAAATATCAGAAATACAAGATTATTTATGTGCTCAATTTATGGCTAACCCTTTTTATAGGTGGAGTTATTTACAGCGTGAATTTTAAAAGGTAAAATTTTGTACATTTTCTGTCCTAAATTTAAATATTTCGTTTTTTATGGCCCATAGACTAAAGGTTGGAAAAAATAATCTACAATCCTTTTATTTTGATGTGGTTTACTCGGAGCTACTAAATTGACACCACTTTGGTCGTTGCAAAGCGGCCGTTGAGTGGATTTGTCTTCATCTGGGAACTATAACTGACAACACTACAGTATTTCCACGTGTATTGTGAGAGAGTGAATCATGTGATGCTGCGTATTTTTTAGCGCAAGAATGGTCAGAAGGAGTGAAACTTTCAGATTACATACAATTGAGATTTTTCCAAAAAAATAGAACTGAATAGACTAGAACAGTGTGAACAATAGCCGTTTATCACCTATGAGAACAGAAGGAGTAAAAATGGTCACTCAAGACACTTTTAAAAAACCCTTGGGATCAAACTCAAAGTAGTGAAAATGTGTCTTTTAGTATTTTATTTTGGAACCTGGGTATAAATCATACAACAATGGTTTAAAGAAAAACTTTAAATTCTGTCGGCTGAATTATTGGAAGTTTGACCAGACCTCATTTAGTATAATATCCTAATACTATACTTATCAGGGTTATTTAAGATACTAAATTTAACTAAAGTTTCTCTGTGCAATAAAACTGTGTAGTTGATGTCAGGAAGCGAATATCATTTTAAAAAGCAACAATATTCTTTCATCATAAACTAAGACTGTAATGTAATGCATATGGCCAAAAAGACTCACGACAATTTGGCGTACTACTACTTACATCATTATGCAGGTAGTAGATTTTTTTATGTTTATGTTTTACGTATCGACATCGCACGAGTAACATCTCTGGTGTCCATCTATGAGCTATGGGCTGTTTTCCTAATATGACAGAAAACACACGTGGATGACAAAAGAATTCGTCACTCAATAAAAAACCAATAGCCAATAAATTATTAGAAGTTGAACATTTTAACACTCAATTAATTAAGGAAAAGACGTAAGTAAGACAAGTTTTAATAACTTAATTGAATTAACTTGGTTTGGCTTTAATACTGTTGAATAAAAAATATACGAGTGAGAAACGAAGGATATCCATCCGTAGAACGAAAACTTTCGTCCTAATTAAAGTAGAAATTCATTTTGATATTTCGAGTGAAAATCTTTATTAGATTGTTATTGTTTCTTACGTGTCAAAGTCGTATTCAACCGATTTCGCAAGTTCACTTAGGTCTCCTTTATTTGCCATTAACTGCATCAAATAACGTAGGTGCACAGGTGCTACAACAATTTTTGCACACAGTATGCACTAACAGTGTAGGTAGTAATAGGAAAATGAAACATAAATAATTGTATTTACTATATAATTTATAATGTTCATTGGGGTCTAGGCAAATCCTAGACCCCAATGAACATTCAAAGTTACAAACTTTTTAATCGCATAGAAATTTCTAAAAAATAATTTTTTTTCTAAATTCTTGTATCCCGTACACATTCAATTTTTTTTTAATTTTCTAGTGTAAATTATCATAATATCTTCGGTCGTAGGTATTGTAAATTTTCTTATAAATATTATATAATTCGATAATATTTTAAACTGTTCTGATATAGAAAGAAGAAAGAAATAACCATTTATTGCCTCACAATAAATTCGTGCAATGCGCAATCAAAATAAAATGTTACTTAAAACTAGGAACACAGTTACACACAAATACGTTGCATTGCCATTGCACCCCCGCAGGTGTAACAACGAGGTTAATACTCAGCTTAATGCTGGCTGGGGCGCAGGCCACAACACGGCGCTGGTCTTCCGTATTAACCCCAAGTGACGCACAGAACGAGAAGCTAAGGCCAAAACCGCAATATAAAACTTAAATATTAAGAAGAGAAAAAAAAATGCATATGGCGTGGTGTGCATTCCAGTTACTTGAAGATAAGTTATCAAAAACACAGATAAAAACAAACACACATGGTTATTCTAAAACAAGCGTCAGTGATAAAATCTTAAAATTAAATTTGCAAAACGCTCTTACCTATCACTGTACGGTTATCATACTTCAGCACTTTTAGTATATGGTTTAATTGACAGAATAAATAAACCCGCAACACCCACAAGAGTAACCGACATGTTATCACTACAAAATACATTTGTATTCTGGAAAGAGACAACAGCTGGTGAAAAAAAGTTCTCCGGTGGCTCCAAACTTAGAACTGGAATACGCAACCTAAAATATCCCCTACTAAATACACCGGTGACCTGGACAGAGTGTTAAGGAGGAGCCGAATGAAAGTGATTTAAGACCGTTCTTTAATTGTTTAGGATAGGCCGTTTATACTGTACTATACCGACCGATTCGGTATGAATGACGTTCTAGCAAGTGATCAGATAGTTTTAGCTCTATATTGAATTTGTTGTATAAAAACAATAATTGGAAGATTTAAATAGATAAAATATAAAGCCATGTATCCAATAAAAAAAATTAAAATTCCATTAATTTTGTCGTCATGTTAATTAATTTAAAGGTTTGAGATTTTTGTTCAACATAGACAATTGTTTTATAGGGAAAAGATATGTTAAGTCATCGCCGTGACATATTACAGACTTATCTTGAATAAATTCTGTGACATGGGTGTACACGTCCATAAACGTTCCTCTCTGACATGCAATTAAACTTGCAAAAGTAATTCTTCTTGCATAAAACATTCCAGAAGGATAAAACCAAACAAAAAGTTCATGCGCAAGAACCTTACAACACCTTCCTTTGATAATAATATATTTTCTCTCTTGAAGTCTTTTTTTTTTTTTAACTTCCAATTGGTCTGATATACACAATGAGTTTTTATCCACCTCGGTACACAAAAAAACAAATTAAAATGTTTTGCTTCGTTTATTATATTTTCTTGAATTCCAGCAGCCTTCGTCTTTGGTGTAACCTGACATTATTTCTATTTTTTTATGAACACCAAATTTCACAATACAGCTGTCAGCTCACCGTATGAGAACCTTTCTTATCAAAATCTTTTTCACTTGCTACTCAAAAAGCAATTTTGTACGATTTTTGAGATTCTCATACTTCCAACTTAGTGATTATGAGCATCGGAGTTGGTTGATGTTTGAAAAATGTAAACGATTTTTCATTGTCTTCCGGAAAGCAACCTAGGTGTTTGGCAAGTATCTATATAAGTATATATCTCGTAGGGTTCAGCCAGCGTTGGCAATGTAAACGCAAAAAAAAATGTGTTTATTTACGACATCACATTAGAAACCTCTAAAGTTATCAGTGTTTCTCTAATATATTATGCATGTATTATACACATAAACCTTCCTCTTGAATCACTCTATCTATTAAAAAAAAACGCATCAAAATCCGGTGAGTAGTTTTAAAAATCTAAGCATACATAGGGACAGACGGACAGCAGGAAGCGACTTTGTTTTATACTATGTAGTGATATTTGCTGTCTGATTTAATTATTTGTTAACCCTCGACGCAAAACGAGGGATGTTTAAAGTTTGACGTGTCTGTGTGTCTATCTATGGCATCATAGCTCCCAATTGAATGGACCGATTTAGGTGCATTTTTGAAGTGAAAACTTCTTTAGCGGGGTTGTGCACTTTTTGGGATGGATAAAAAATGTTAAACTCGCGTCAGGACACGTAACCTGATCGAAAATTCGTAAGACGGAGCCGATTTTCTTATATTAAAAAAAATATAATATTCCAAATTAAAAAACATTTATGAGCGGCCAGGAGCGCAAAATTTCCAGTGTACCCTATGTATCCGCATCATTGGGAGTCCTGAAGTCACCAACACCCTTGAACCCTTTGCAGTTGCGCAGAAACGTGGCCTCTTTGGCAGTATTCTACCGCCTCTACCATGGCGAGTGTTCCGAAGAGCTCTTCCAACTGATCCCACCCTTTCCTATCCAGAACAACACGTAGCGGACTGAGGTGTCACTCTCTTACAGTGCAAACAATCCCAACTAGAACCAAACGGTTCAGCACCTCCTTTCTTTGCCGCACCATTAAAATGTGGAATGCATTACCAGCCCACGTGTTCCCTTCGTCATATAATCCCGGGTTCTTTAAGCGGGGCGTGAAAAGCATCTCTCGAGGCCGTCAAGCTGAGGGCGGCCATTTTAGTATCATCCGTATCTATAATGGTGGTTTGAGGTCATTCTGACGTGCAATAATAATAAAAAAAAAATGTATACATTTAGAAATGTTTTTACGTACTTTTTATTTTTAACCTAATTATAAATATACAGATGTGTGTGTGTGTGTATGTATATGCAAAGATATTGTGAAGTTATGTTTTCACTTCTGACGAGCAGTCCTATGACTGACTGTTTTTTTTTTGGTTTAAAAGGTGACTTGATTGAGAGTGTTCTTAGATATAATTCAAGAAAATCTGTTCAGCCGTTCGAATATCATCTCTCTTTTCTAATCGTTGAAAGGATTTTTGAGTTAGGGGTATTTTAAATTTATGATGATTTATTTGAAATTTCAACAAAAATTAAAACATAAATAAATTTATTTTTACATAAATTTCTTGAATCGTTTAACATTTTATCATACCATAATTCCAAATATTGTAACTAATTATTATGCATGCATATCTCTATTTACATTGTTCTGGGTGTTTCTAAGTATAATATGTATGAATTTACAAAAAAAATTATCTTTGTATGTTCATCCATGTTCTAGAACCCACAGTATGAGCTCTGGTTAGTTTGGATCTGGATAGTGCTGTGTAATACGTCTAGGATATTACTAATATTATTATGTTTCAATCAAACTATGTATTTTGGTAAATATTCCTTGAAAATGCTGTCCCAAAATTCTAATTCTTCCTTTTCAGGTACAGTATCCATAATTGGCTTGTTGCCTAAGTCCAGATATTCTCGGTTCTGTAAAGTGTAAGGTTTCCACTCTATTTCCAAACTTTTATCCGGTGTAGGGTTCCTTAAATACAATTTTTTGTTTAATATGTGTATAAATTACATGGAACGATTTATAAGTAACGAATACCAAAAATAAAAGGAAATAGATTGACCGAATAAATATTATGTAAAAATCCAAATATTATGTATTAAAAGGCTGGACAAAACATTTTCTATATTGGGAAGAGACTCGTTATGTACTTGATTTATGACTTTAAATGTGAGTCCAACTTTTAAATACAGTTGCATAAATTTATTAACATATGTGCCAAGAGTTGAATTAGTAAGAATAGTAGTATTACCGGTAAAAATAAACTTATAAATAGATCTTGTAAGGACCATAGGCAAAGTAAAGAACTAAATATACAAATGTATACTCACGCATATTTTGCAAAATTCGTCCACAATTTAGTCACCATAGTTATCAATTTAAAGCTTTCAGATTCTTGGTCAACTTTGCTGGACAAGTGTTTTATAGGGAAAAGATATGCTAAGTCATCTCCGTGACATACAACAGACTTATCTTGAATGAATTCTGTTAGACCCATAGCAGGTGCATATATGTTCCTGTCTGACATGCAAGTAAATTTGTAAAAGAACACTCTATTCTTTGTCGAAAAAAAGTTTCCTGCAATAATGACACCGTAAGCAAAAAAATCCATGTTTAAAAATCTCAAAACACCTTCCTCCGTTACGTCTCCGCCCTTGAAATAGAACTGCCGCATTTTTCTTCCAACCTCTAATTGGTCTGCTATAACACAGTGAGTTCTTATCCACTGTGGCACAAGAAATTCATTGAAATATTTTGCTTCATTTATCATATTTTCTAGAGAAAATCCAAAAGCTATCGCCATCATACCCTCGTCTTTAGTGTAACCTGTCATTATTTCTACTCCTTCGTGCACACCATTTCGTAATACTTCTGTCACATCACCGTAAAAGAACCTTTCCTGTCCAAAATCTTTTTCATCCGCAATTGCAAAAGGAAGTTCGTATGATTTCTGGGCTTTCAATATTTGTAATTTTACGTTAACGAGAGAAGACGCTGGTTGTTTTTTTAAAAAATCTGTTATTTCTTCATCATCTTCTGAAAAACAACCTAGTTGTTTAGCTAACAGAAGTGTTCTATCACGAGATTCAAAGTCTTTAGACCACCAACAACCAGGTCCTCCACTCTGAGGAATAGCTCGACGGAAAAGGCCTCGTGTCATTGGTGATATTAAATGGTAACCAACACAACCACCACCAGCACTCTCACCAAATATTGTAATATTATCAGGATCTCCACCGAAATTGTTGATATTATTTTTTACCCACCTCATAGCTGCAACCTGGTCTTTCATTCCAGCATTACCAGGTATATCTGCGGTATGAAGACAAAGAAAACCAAATGCTCCAAGTCTGTAATTCAGGGTAACGAGGACTATACCCTCTCTTATTAAAAACTCAGGACCGTAATAATCATCTTGGCCACTTTCAGAGACGAATGCTCCCCCATGTATATAGACCATAACTGGAAGAAGCTGGGTAGGCTTTACTACTGGTGTATAAACGTTGAGATACAAACAGTCCTCACTCAAATTTTCTTGATTAGGGTATAATCCATCAAATTGACAGCATTTGGGTCCAAACTTTTTAGCACTACGTACGCCTGTCCACGAGTGTACTGGTTGTGGAGCCTAGAAATAAAACAAAAAATTTAATATTGTAGACTTCATAAGGTTATAAACCTGGAATTCTTAATTAAACTGCAAAAAAAAATTAACTACTTTAATGAAAAACAAAGTAATATTTGCTATTTAAAATATAAATAAGTAAATATTAGAGTAATTAAAATTTTGATAAACTGAATGTCGATCATGTATACATATATTATCTATGTATATATAAGTACCTACCATACATATTATTAAATATACTATAATATCTAATGTCATCGTCAGGCTATCGGTCTATCTAATAGCATTCTTTAATGGGTTTTTATATCCGAAGTCCTATGAAATGATGTCCAAAGATAAACATCAATAATAATGTCAAGAAAGGTTTGTCTTAGTAGGCATTGCTTAAAACTCATACCGTGCTGTGCTGACAGTTAATATTGTCATTTAAGTAATTTCATGTTGCTGAAATATTATGTTTATGTGGCGTTTTTGTTTTTTTATAAATCTGCAAATATTCCATTGTACGTCCTAAAAATATAAATCTGGAATCACCATTATCTTTTAGAATAAACAAGTAACTAAGTGAAAATTTTGTACGATGATGTACAAAATTTGATTTGATAAACCAACCAATAGCGTAGAGGTGAGAGTAGAGTATCAGGTTATTTAGATGGTAATGATATGATGAGAAGAGATACATCTATTCACATTCAGATTGATTGATCTATGATTGCATTTTAAGAAACTTTTTCTATAACAGCTTTTGATTTTGTGAACTATGTGGCTTAACTGTGTAGTGCATAAAATTAATTAAAGAATCAAAGGGGTAGTCCCTACTAGTACCTACTAGTCCGTGTTCCTACACGGACATTCATAAGTTTATTAGCATTATAAAAAATTAAAAACACTTTATTATTCACTGATTATCGTGCAATATACACGTCAATACAACGAGCAGATTTATTACCTAAAAATCCAAAAACAATATAAATGCTCTTAGCCACATGAACTTGTTGATCAATGAATCTTGAATTACATTCGACACCCTTTAACACAAAGAGTAGAACAAAAATATGAAAATCAATAACTTTAAATTATGACTACTTTACAACACTAGACTACTAATTCTAAATCTGCTATTAATACAAATACATACACATATAGAACATTACTAAGCATGTTAAACTATGTTCTAAGTAAGATAAGAACTACTTAACAGATTTAAGCACGTTTAAGGGATCGATGAAACATTAACAAAAATCTTACAACTCACAAAAGATAAAATCATGTTTATACCTTAAATCTGAGATCTCCAACTGGCGGTTCAGCATACGGGATTCCTTTAAAACTGTAGTACGTGCCTCCATACTCGTTCTGTACCTCCTCGCCCTCAAGCAAACCTTCATTTACTCGAACCAGCTCCATTATTTATTGCTAGATAACAATATTGTACAGATATATTAAGGTTGTTTAAATTTACAAGTTTTAAACCTAAATTCTTGTTTGCCAACGATAATAAACCTTTTTCTGACTTTTCTTCAAATAATGAAATTAATTCATGTTTAGTTCCGCGTAGTAACTTATAGTTCTAATCAACATTTGAAACTTCCCGCGCCAGTGACGCATTAACATTGGTTATTTTTACTGGCACGGGCAGTAAAAAAGATCTAGTCTACACGCTGACATGTGCGCAGATAAATAATTGCCTGTCATCGTGCGTATGCGTGTAAATTAATTGTTTGTCATACAAAGAAAAGTGTTTGTATGTATAAATACAATGTATCTAAGACAGCCGAGGTACATTCCCTGATCCTAAGTAATATTATAACAGTTTTTTTTATTTATTCAAAATTTGCATAAGTTTTTACATCAAATAAATTTGCCAAAGAAATGTTGTCGTCATTTTTTTATCGTTTAACAATGATTGCAAATTTTGTTATTTTACTGAATTATGTGCTAACATCAGAGATTCTGAATAAACCACAATATTTTGCATACTTTTATAATAGTATAATAATACATTGCATTTATGCACTATATTTACTATAATTATTCATTGATGCAAGATTATTAAATTATTCAATTAAAATATTTAATTTAATTTTTAGATGGACTGGTAGTAACTTTACAGATTTTAAATATTAGTTCATAATCATGATTTAGACTCGTTTTGATTTTTTTATCTATAAGCAATTTCAATAATCTAATCTGAGCTGTTGATTTTATTTAAGCACCGATGTAGAAAACGTAAGGCCATATGCACTCAAACCATAATCAATAATTTAATCAGCTAGCGACACACACTACTTTTCTGCTCTGAAGTTCTGAAGTTTATTACAAACTTTGTAGGTAGGTTCCAGTTGAATAAATTATCTAATTCTATTCCTAGGCGCCTGTAAGAAGTTACAGTTTCTAAATATGAACATTGACAATCTTTTTTGTTGTTATGCATACATTCGTACCTGTGAACTTTCACCCTAACTGAAACATCTTTTTGTTTATGATAAGGCAAATGAATAATATTTATTATAATGCAGTTATCATGAGCCCATTGTACTACACCGTCAAAATCGTTTTGCATGGCCTCCTGCAACAAATCGATGTTGGTGTGGCTGTAAACTAAACATGTATCATCAGCATACATAATTGCTTTACATTTATGTAGCACGTTAGACATGCTATTTAAATGCATTATGTATCCTAGTGGGCCATATACAGAACCTGTCGGAACACCGAATTTAATGGCACCTTGCTTACTTTCTGTTCCACTGACACGCACTTTGAGTGACCTTTGCTCTAGTTATTTTCTGAACCATGCGTTCATGGGGCCTCTCACACCACATTGCAACAAGCCGTCGTAGTTTAAAGTATCGAATGCTTTTTTAAATCTAAATATATAACCATAACTATCTTTTTTTCATCAAAAAATTTATTGAGTTCGTCTGTGAATTTTACCAATTCAGTATTCAGGTCTAAAACCGTGTTGAACATCATTTAAAATATTATTATTTTCTACAAAAGTAGTAAGCTGTTTAACTATTATGTTTTCGACTATTTTGTTAACTGTATTTAGAATTGCCATAGGTCTGTAATTGCTATAATCCTGATGAGAGCCTTGTTTGTTTATTGGCCTAACTATTGATTTTTTGAGTTCCTCTGGATATTGAGATGTTTTTATACAATTATTAATGAAATGAGCTATTACTGGGCTAATTTGTTCTTTAATTTGTTTTAAATTTTTAATTCTTATACCATCCGACCCCGGTGACGACTTGTTGCAGTCTAACTTATCTATTACTGACATCACGTCTTTTCGTAGTACCTTTTTAAAAAATTATGTTGACATTTGTGTTTAGTTGAATCAATTTCTTTCGTAAATATTTCACAGAATTTATTGTGTGATGGTTTGCAATTATTGATTTTTTAACAAATGTTTTTTCTATTATCGAATCTACTCCTGTTACAGTCATGCCGAGCCATTTATTTATATATTGCCATATTTTTCGCAAGTCTCCTTTACAACTATTAATTGTTTCACACCTACTTTTATTTTTAGCCATATTTATAAGTTTCTGAGTTTTATTTCTGCATCTAGTATATTGTAATCGCTTCTTTTTAGGATCATTTTTCGAGTGTCTAAATAAATTATCGTTATGTTCTAAAAGGATACGTAACTTATTAGTAACCCACGACTGTGTTTTGCGTTTACAGGAGTTTGAGTTTTCAGTTATGGAACTGTTATAAATATCGCCAAAAATTGCGGACATTTTTATAAATAATACGTTTGGGTTTTGTATCTGTAATAACAATAACCAATCGAGTAAGACATCCTTTTGCAACAGTAAAAAGCGTGAGTCTTGCTCCTCCTTCATTGAATTCAGGAGAGAATTCATAGCTTTGACTTCGCCTTTCAACAGCCCTGAGTGCTACAAGCAGATTATCAGAACAACAGCATGCTCTTTTGTGCCGTCTTAGTTCTTGAGAAATTAAAGAATCGCTGTCAGATTCCTCATTGTGATTCTTTTTGCCCTGTCCTCTACCAACCCAGTTCGTTATAGGTGATTGTTTTCTTCTAGCTTCCGAAGCAAACTTGTCCGAAGAATAGACTTCTACTTCCACAGGTTTAGTAGGAGTTCGTGGCGTTTTAGGCATTGTTGCTCCGTAATCGTACCATTACAGTACAACAATTCTAGCACAATATTAGGTATAGTATACAGTTTCACGTATATTATATTTCTTACTACCCGTTTTCGATAACGCACTGCACACGTCCGTTCGCTCGCACGGTCAACAAGAATATATAGTGAATATGAGTTTGTTTGTTTATTACGCTTTCACGCCTTAATTACTTAACCGGTTTTTTTTATAAATAATGTTCAAATTTGGTTACTCGTTGAAAAGCTAATAAAACAATTATATGTAATAGAAAATAAAATAAAATCAAATTCTTCCTGCAGACAGCAATCCAACGCTTTGACGTGACCTAATTACATATATTGTATGTAGTGCTGGTAATATTAATAAAAACGACATGTGGAACTTAAGTTAGAGGGTTCGGACTTCCCGGCAACAGCCAGTTCGAGTAACAGGTATGCGACCCTGACCTGCTGGAGCTATTGCTTGAACTCTCCAATCCACCCGTGTTAGCAATATCTCTAGCCTTCCATTGCTTCCTTTCTTAACTATCTTTCCCTATCAATATACTTTCAATTTTTTCATCTTTAATTCCCAAAAGTGCCCGGGTGATGGCAATAAGTTTAGCTCCTAATACGTGAGTGAGATAAAATTAGAGTTTGTAAAAATATGAGTATTTGATACGCCTCTGTCTACCCGGCCTTCGGAAATACAGGCGTGACTGTATGTATGTATCTAACTGGATTTGGTGACAGCCTAATTGAGCTAAAGCAACTGACTTAAACAAGTTGCTAAAATATAATAACAGCTTTCATCAATGAACGAGAAAGACTATAGACAACTAGACTGTGAAGAGATTTATGGATTGACAGTGAGAAAAAGATCTCTAAACTATCTGTTTATTTCTAAAGGAACAAAAAAGTATTACTAGAAAATACTCTAGATGTGACAAAATATGGACCGTAAAATACTCATAGATAAAATAAATAAGAACAGCATTTGCAGTATTTCCTCGAAATTCCTTGTCACGTCTTACCAGAAACCAACAAATTAATACGTACTGTTAATACTGCTATTCAAAATATCTCGTTTGATTACGTACTGCCTAAATCTTTCACTGGTGCAGTTTTAAAATGAGCTAAGTCTTTTAAATATTTGTGTCATATGATGTGGAGTACCAGCGTTCTCAGGGACAACAAGGACATGTAAAGAGAGAGCAGAACTCTGACTATGAGAGGTGCCTGATATTTCCCCGATGCACGAAAGAAGTGAATGACAGTCTTTTTAAGGCTTGTTACCAATCCTTCTATTCTAGCTGGCTTTGATAAAATATACGCAGAAAGTCTACACAGACCTGCAAAATTGCGCATTATCATAAAAATGTGTGCAGGATATGAATTGGCCTCCCGTTTTGGTATAATGGGTCGTTTTCAGGTAATGTGCGCAAAAAATCCATTTGCAAGATTCAAATACGTTAAAAACGAAAAGCATGATTAATGTTGAACTGGTTTCATCTACATGCAATTTACTACCAGTACCGCTAAGTATTTGCAACGCTGTAAGGACTACAAATTATCTCTCTTCAATTCACTTAATTATCTCTCAACCTATTTTTTTTTTACCGATAATTTAGAGGTAAGCTAATAATGCTCTCTTACAACCTCTTACAACAATATTTACTCTTATATGCAATTTATAAACAAAACCATTCCTTGTTTATAACTGCATTGAATAAAACCACAAAAGAAAATCACCTTGAAATGTTTTTCTACTTTTAGTATAAAAATATCGTTACTGTTTCCAATTTTATTTTTTATAATATTATTTTTATTTTCTATTGTGAACCATTTAAAGAAAAAAATGATGATGCTGTCATCAGTTGCATAATAGTGCTAAAGTGCGGAAATAACCCCCTACATTCCAATTTACAAATAATCTTGAAAATAATTGTTTAGTAATAGTTACTAATAATATTTAAAATAGTAACAAGACTTTGGCTGGATATACAAAAAATATATATTAAAAAAAAATAATATGATACTTGTACTTACTTCAACACCTGAACCGCAACTATATTACGAAATACTTTTATCGCTTTGCTTTATAAATGTACCTATCTGAAAAATATGCTAACAATGTGTGTAAGTATTTTACTAGCAGTTAATTGACTTGACGTTCCGTAGCTATTTTTTTTTGTCAGTGTCTGTACATTCTGAACAATATGTCGAAGAACCCGCTCCATGTCTAGCTGACATAAAAAGGAGGGTTCTTTGATTGGGCTTGGTGATAGATAGATATATGCTCTTTATTGCACACCATAAATAGGATACGATACAAACATTGAAAATATATATATATAATATCGACGGGTCTCAGGCGAATTGACTCAAGCGCCATTTTGATAAGTTTACAGGAGAGCAATGTCAAGTAAAATATTTTGGAAAAACAGTCACTGTCTGCAAAGTATTGCTTTCATTGCATTATAACTGGAAGTCAATGAAATTATGTCTAAAGGGCTTAAAATTTGGGTAAATTTCATTAGTTTAAAGGTTTGTGTAGCGATTTAGATGTCGGTTAAGTCAAAGCGTCCTATTTTCTGTTCAAGGTAAAGCGATTAAAGTATAAGAAAATTAAAGTAACAGATCAAGGAAAACAGATTTTTATAATCACATTGTTCCAGGTAAAAAGACTTAAATTACAAGAAATTCCGTGATAGATCCAGGATAAATCATTTATGTACTAAATTTATAAAAAAATGAGTACGGTTAAATGATTTAACAGTATAAAACGCGTATCTTAGAAAGAGGAAAAACTACTTATGATACAACTTTAGTCATGTAGACATTACTTCAGTTCATAGATAAATGTACAAGTTCATAGTAGACCTTTGGGCTACTGTTTAAATTAGATTTTAATTTTTTTTTTTTTTAAATCAAAGAATGATATTGATAAATCAGTGTTTATTAATTTTTATTTTTTATGTTATTACAAACTAAAACCGTAAATTAAAAAAAAAACAATTATATTTATTATACTAATACTAAATGGTAACTGTGGCGTTTATATTATTTTGCTCTTTTTCTAAATAGACTAAATTAATAAAGTACTTTTATTGAAATTACCTTTAATTTATTACCAATACCTCAAAGCCAATTTCAGTGGAAATGCCACGAAAGAAGAATCATTAAAAAAATTACGTCGCAATATTATAAAAGATTACAAAATAAAAGTAGGGTGAGAAGAATCATTACAGTAAAAAATGCCAATTATAAATAATCACAAAATAAACGTAAGAGGAAACTTCTTACGTTTATTTTGTAATCATCTAAAGATGATTACGAAATAAACGTTTAATAAACATTTAATAATTATGTTTATCTTTTTCAGAATTAGTTCAAGGTAAAACGACTGAAGCGCCATTAAAAATAATAATAAAACTTTATTTTCAAAAGAGCGAAATACAACTTGTCCATCTCACCTTAACAAAAAAGTACAGTTGTTTATAACGCTTATGAATATTTTTTTAGAGATAGAGCGAACGTCAGTGTCTATGATAGTGTTAACTGTGTTACAGACACTGGCGCCTTCCTTTTACAATCTATGTGATATTAGTTGGTTTGGCATTGACAAGATGAGTTGCTGTTACATACTTAATCAGTACATTTCGTTACATAATTGGTTTATGTTCAAAACTTACAATGTACATGCTTAATAGTCAGTTTAAGGAGTGAGTCAGTTTTTAGATGTGTGATATTAGTGTGTGCGTTTGTGTGTGTGTGTGTGTGTGTGTGTGTGTGTGTGTGTGTGTGTATCGTAAGTCAACTCTTGAAGGTAACTATTAACCACATGTTTACATTTCACTTTGGGTAAGGGATATACATTACAGATTTTGTTGATAGTATTGTATAGATGACCGCTGAGACTTGGATAACTTCGGCACCCCAGAGCTGTTTTAGCAGCTATAGTTGGACAGACAAGATATTCACGTCGTTTATCCTTTAGTAAATTAGGGTCGTAGGTTAATGATGAATGTACACGCAAAGTGATGTTAAGTGCACAGAGTTGTCGGACAGTGAGAAAAGATAGGGTTTGATAGGGTTTATGAAGCATGACCTTTAAGACAGCCCTTTGTGCCCTCTCAACCCGTAGTAAATATGTTTTAAATGTACTACCCCAAGCAGATATGCAATAAGTGAGAAGTGACTGAGTTAAAATATATTGCATAATATATAATAATAGCAAAATAAATTGTTTTTAATAGATTGCCATTAACTACTCTTCGTAATTTCGTCATGGGTAACATTAATTTACGAACTCGCAACACTGTCACATCGATATGCTTCTGCCAACCCAGTGTGCTGTCAATGTAAACACCCAGGTACTTAATACAAAAACTTCTAAGTATAGTAGGGCAACTGCAACATATACTTGTTGAGTGGCAGCTATGGATTTTGATATCCGGTAAAATAGGCTGTGTGACATTATTCGCTGAGAAAGGGACATAACTGGTTTTAAACACATTTAGCGTAAGCAAATTAGAGAAAGCCAGTGCATGACTATGCCTAGAGCATGTTCCACTGCACGATGAGCAGAGTCCCATGTTTTAGCACTTATGACAAGCGCGGTATCATCTGCGTAGACGAAGATCTTGCAGTCTGCTATTGTCAGTTGGGACAGTCTATTAACATACAAAAGAAAGAGGGTCGGTCCCAGTACACTACCCTGTGGAACGCCATGGGTTAGGTTCACTTCATCACTTATATGATTGTTTACTAACTCGTTGGCTACGGTTCGTGAGATAATCACGAAACAGATTAAGAGTGATATCTCTGATACCTAAACTCTCCAAACCGCGAAGAAGGTTGGGGGTAGAGACCGTTTCGAAAGCTTTGGCTAAGTCAAGGAATATGCCTATGGTTTTAGTTCTAGTATCAAGGTTTTTAGCTATTTGGCTCGTCAACTCAAGAACAGCATCCTCCGTTGACACACCTCTTCTGAAGCCGTATTGGTTTGGTGCAATAATATTGTTATGCTCAAGATAACCTAGCAATCTTTTGTTCACACACACACAGCACAGAGCACAGATATCGGCATATAGTTTCCGACACTATCTCCATCCCCACCCTTAAATACAGGCGTGACTAACGCCTTATTAAAAGTATTGGGGAAGATACCTTTTTTGATACATAAATTACACACGTGCGTGATCGCTGGGACAAGAACATGCTTGGCAGATTTGATGACAGAAGCTGGAATTCCGTCGTGGCCTACAGCACAGTTATATTTAAGTTCTACGATTATATTTTCTATTTTTGAACAATTGGTTTAAAGTAATACGAGTGAATTGCCTAGAGGATTAATGAAGCAGTTAAATTCGAAATCTGATCGGCTAACACGCTGTCTTTGCGCAACCTGCTGAGCAAGAATAGGTACAACAATTGCAAAATATTCATTGATGGAATTTACAGGAGAATTTGGATCGTTGCAGAAATTAAGGAGTTCATCTGATTTGCTATATTATTACAAAATAAAAGTAGGGTGAGAAGAATCATTACAGTAAAAAATGCCAATTATAAATAATCACAAAATAAACGTAAGAGGAAACTTCTTACGTTTATTTTGTAATCATCTAAAGATGATTACGAAATAAACGTTTAATAAACATTTAATAATTATGTTTATCTTTTTCAGAATTAGTTCAAGGTAAAACGACTGAAGCGCCATTAAAAATAATAATAAAACTTTATTTTCAAAAGAGCGAAATACAACTTGTCCATCTCACCTTAACAAAAAAGTACAGTTGTTTATAACGCTTATGAATATTTTTTTAGAGATAGAGCGAACGTCAGTGTCTATGATAGTGTTAACTGTGTTACAGACACTGGCGCCTTCCTTTTACAATCTATGTGATATTAGTTGGTTTGGCATTGACAAGATGAGTTGCTGTTACATACTTAATCAGTACATTTCGTTACATAATTGGTTTATGTTCAAAACTTACAATGTACATGCTTAATAGTCAGTTTAAGGAGTGAGTCAGTTTTTAGATGTGTGATATTAGTGTGTGCGTTTGTGTGTGTGTGTGTGTGTGTGTGTGTGTGTGTGTGTGTGTGTATCGTAAGTCAACTCTTGAAGGTAACTATTAACCACATGTTTACATTTCACTTTGGGTAAGGGATATACATTACAGATTTTGTTGATAGTATTGTATAGATGACCGCTGAGACTTGGATAACTTCGGCACCCCAGAGCTGTTTTAGCAGCTATAGTTGGACAGACAAGATATTCACGTCGTTTATCCTTTAGTAAATTAGGGTCGTAGGTTAATGATGAATGTACACGCAAAGTGATGTTAAGTGCACAGAGTTGTCGGACAGTGAGAAAAGATAGGGTTTGATAGGGTTTATGAAGCATGACCTTTAAGACAGCCCTTTGTGCCCTCTCAACCCGTAGTAAATATGTTTTAAATGTACTACCCCAAGCAGATATGCAATAAGTGAGAAGTGACTGAGTTAAAATATATTGCATAATATATAATAATAGCAAAATAAATTGTTTTTAATAGATTGCCATTAACTACTCTTCGTAATTTCGTCATGGGTAACATTAATTTACGAACTCGCAACACTGTCACATCGATATGCTTCTGCCAACCCAGTGTGCTGTCAATGTAAACACCCAGGTACTTAATACAAAAACTTCTAAGTATAGTAGGGCAACTGCAACATATACTTGTTGAGTGGCAGCTATGGATTTTGATATCCGGTAAAATAGGCTGTGTGACATTATTCGCTGAGAAAGGGACATAACTGGTTTTAAACACATTTAGCGTAAGCAAATTAGAGAAAGCCAGTGCATGACTATGCCTAGAGCATGTTCCACTGCACGATGAGCAGAGTCCCATGTTTTAGCACTTATGACAAGCGCGGTATCATCTGCGTAGACGAAGATCTTGCAGTCTGCTATTGTCAGTTGGGACAGTCTATTAACATACAAAAGAAAGAGGGTCGGTCCCAGTACACTACCCTGTGGAACGCCATGGGTTAGGTTCACTTCATCACTTATATGATTGTTTACTAACTCGTTGGCTACGGTTCGTGAGATAATCACGAAACAGATTAAGAGTGATATCTCTGATACCTAAACTCTCCAAACCGCGAAGAAGGTTGGGGGTAGAGACCGTTTCGAAAGCTTTGGCTAAGTCAAGGAATATGCCTATGGTTTTAGTTCTAGTATCAAGGTTTTTAGCTATTTGGCTCGTCAACTCAAGAACAGCATCCTCCGTTGACACACCTCTTCTGAAGCCGTATTGGTTTGGTGCAATAATATTGTTATGCTCAAGATAACCTAGCAATCTTTTGTTCACACACACACAGCACAGAGCACAGATATCGGCATATAGTTTCCGACACTATCTCCATCCCCACCCTTAAATACAGGCGTGACTAACGCCTTATTAAAAGTATTGGGGAAGATACCTTTTTTGATACATAAATTACACACGTGCGTGATCGCTGGGACAAGAACATGCTTGGCAGATTTGATGACAGAAGCTGGAATTCCGTCGTGGCCTACAGCACAGTTATATTTAAGTTCTACGATTATATTTTCTATTTTTGAACAATTGGTTTAAAGTAATACGAGTGAATTGCCTAGAGGATTAATGAAGCAGTTAAATTCGAAATCTGATCGGCTAACACGCTGTCTTTGCGCAACCTGCTGAGCAAGAATAGGTACAACAATTGCAAAATATTCATTGATGGAATTTACAGGAGAATTTGGATCGTTGCAGAAATTAAGGAGTTCATCTGATTTGCCTATGGATGAGGTGCTCTTGTAACTTTTGTCCTTATTATATCCCATGTTGCTTATGGATTACCATTGGCTTTGAGGAGCATTTTTTTGTCGAAATCACATTTAATAGTCTTTAATAAATTATTACAGTTAATAATTACGATATCTAGTGTATATTAATCTAGTAGTAGAGTTATTAGGATTCTGCTTTACCTTTTTATGTAGTTGATCGCGATTTCGTATGCACCTCAATAGGCCAGGCGTCACCCATGTTTCAGTAATCCGCTTCCTATGAGGCACTTTTCTTACTGTGCTGTGTTGGTTAATTGCGCTTGATATAATAGTGATAAGCAGTTCCGCACTTTGATTGGGATTTATACAGGTTAAAAAAAGAAGGAAAAATCAGAGTTTTCTAGGCTACAAATTACACTAGGAATGTTTATATGGCGTACCACACTTTTAGGTTTGATAGCATGAATTTGCTATGTGTGCCAATCCAAGTGACGATTCAAATGAAGTACATTGATCGGCCTGATCAAGGCAAAATGTTTTAAAGAGCAATGCGATTTGTTGTAGATCAGGCAAAAAAAATTGAAAAGACCATTATCGGAAAAAATAAATGAGGCAAACAAGCTTAAGTGAGAACAAAGTAAATTTATAAGTCATTTTAGTGGACTCAAAGACCCGCCTTTCAAAAAATGAGTTTTTTTAGTCGTTTCACACCGCGGTCTTTGAAACGACAGTCAAGTTTAGCATTGCGTGAAGCGCCAAAAAAGTCGTCCGCTGTTCATGAAACCCGGACCAAAAGACGCAAAGAACTGAAATGCTGTGGGTTTTAGTAAAAACTGGATGTTTAGTGGTTTCGAACTGGATGTCACACATTTTATTTGGTTGAAATCCTATTCCGACAGTCTCAATTAGTCAGGGTACTGGTAAAGAAGGAGAGAAGAAAGAAAGAAAGAAACAAATTTATTTTGATCTCATATACGGTATACGGGTTTTATAACAGTTATAATTGTATTAAGGTTACTATTTTCTAATTTTTAAAAAAATACCTCTGCATAAGTCAAAAATGGTCGTTAGCTCAGAGTAATGCCATCTCGAGAAAGTAGCGCTGGTATTCTGCTAACACCTAGTGATGTACCCGGACGGAGAGCAGCCAGGCTTTTATAGTGAGAGACAATTATATTTATAATAAATAAAATTAAAACTGTTTCAATAATGTGATAAATAGTATAAAAAAATGCACACAATAAACAAGTTTAAAATTGAAAGTTTATTCACAGGGATTTTTTCACATCGCATATCCCCACCCCTTGGTAAAGCGACCTTCTGTGTCGATGTCAGACGCTGCGCGGAACAGCGTGGTACAGATACTCGTAATTACCTTAGGTATTAGTTTCTAAAGGATCTTGAAAAATGGCAATCCGCTTTCCTTTACAAGTGATACCATCGTCATTTTTTGATGTATGGGGTATAAGGAGCGAGACTTGATCATGATATGAATTTTAGTAAAAATTAGAATAGCCCTTAGTAGAAATTATAAAATATTTTACACCGACAATAGGCCTCAACGATATAATACGTCATTAACAAAAAAATCGTGCAACTACCATTACTAATTGTGTATTTACAATATTAGCAATGGTATATACAGCTTTTTTTATGAAGATACAATCAAGAGCTTATGTAGATATACAAACATAAGAGGCTAAATTTCTATTATCACTACTAGGCTTAACAGTGTCGAATATAACAGACTGTGATGATATTAATAACCCTTGCACCTTTTAGTAATAATTTCTTTCGACTCTGTAACATTCGCAAAGAGAAACAAATAGCTCATTCAGTTATTTCTTTATGAAAATATTCGTCTAATTCTTCTCTTACTGAGCATTGTCCATCAATTTGTATTCTTGAATGTCTGATTCTAAATATATGCTTATATATTTAGAATCAGACATTCAAGAATAAACCACAAGAGGAGCTTTCCTCTTGTGGTTTAATTATGATACTTTTACTAACTCGTGATTGCACCAGTGTTACTTAATAGATTTCCAAATATTTACAGCAAGAATCATCAAAAGAAAGTTTATAAAATAGAACTTGGTAAAACATAACCTATTTATTTATTTTTTGCTATAAAATACAGCCCTCGTTTCAGAGAGGTTTTTTTATGGTATAGGGGACAAACGAGCAGACGGGTCACTTGATGGTAAGTCACTACCGTCGCACGTAGACACCTGCAACTCAAGAGTCACAAGTGCGTTGCCGGCCTTTGAGGTGACAATACACTCTTTTCTTAAAGGTTTGAATGTGGCTTCGGTCCAGAAATACCGCAGGTGACAATTCGTTCCACAGATTGGTTGTGCAAGACAAAAAGTTTCTGGAGAACCGCACAGTGGTGTATTACGCAACGCCAAAGGGACAAGCCGATCTGAAATATCCTGGCAATCGACGATTAGAGTTGCTGTGAGTTGAATGTGGTCCAGAGGGAGAAGCTGGTACTAGAGTGTTCCTGCATGGAGATGAGAACAGTATTTCAAATGCGGTCGAACCTGCGGCTTATAAAGTTGTAGGTGGTGGGCCGGGGTGAAATAGTGAATAGGTTCTAATAAATTCCACTGTTGGCCTAGTGGTTAGTGGCCCTGACTGCTATGCCATAGGTCGTGGGTTCGATTCCCACCTGAGTCTGGGTGTTCCTTGTGTCCGTTATTTGTATGTTTGTAAAGTTCCCCGTGACACAGGAGTAATTCCTAATGCGGGGAAAATTCAACTCCGGGTACAATTTCTTGTATTGTTAGCAATTGCAGTAAAATACATTTTATACAAAAATATTTATGCAAACTAACATGCACAAATCACAAAGAAAATTTTGAAGTTTTTTAATTTGACAACGGTACCTTAAAGATACAAAAAGTCCTATAAGATAAAATACAGGCGATATGGTTGCTAATCATCATTTGATAAGTAATCTTTGCGAGTTTAAAATAAAATGTTGGGTTAGTAAAATGTGGCGGAAATATATCCGTGGCTGGCGTGAATATGTTGACATGTCTAAAATTGCTATTTTTTCAGGGTGGCCATTTTTAAGTTTTTAAGTTAAATGTACATGTTGAGATTTCAAGTAACGAATATTTTTTTGGTGACCGAGTGTAAGTTGATATAAGAAAATATCAATGTTCATTCACAAAATCATGTGAATCGTTAATTTGACATAAGGTTTTGTCAAGTTAGACACGTTAAAATGCGAAATTTCAAATGTTTCTAAAGTCGATTTCTCCAAAATTTATGTATTTTTGAAACTGTAAATTTTTTTCGGATGAATTCCTAATGGGTAGGAGGTATTACGCCAATTAAAAAAAAAACATGCAAGTCGACATGTCAATGTGTTTACGCCAGCCACGGATATTATCTTTAACATTTAGCAAAGAAAGTTTGTGGGGAAATTTTATTATGGCGTGTAGATTGAATAATATATCCCATCAAAAACATAATATATAAAAACCCAGATCTCGCAGTCGTAACGTCTCCCACCACAAAATGTCGTAAGATCTATTTGTTGGTTAACGACATTTTATAGTGACCGTGTCAATATAAGACATCTTATTGTCTTTAATAAACAGAAAAACTTGGCTATCGCACAGCAACATAATCACAAAAGAATAATCTACTATTTTCAATAGTCTTAATTGAATATCGCGCTAGAGAGCCCTTATGCATTATATAAAAACATGGAGAAGTTTCATATTGATACGGTCGCTATCAAATGTTATTAGCTAACTAATTAAGTAACAAATCTCACAACTTCTTGCAGAAGAACTGCGTTTTGAGAAACTCGATTTTTTTTATCTTCTTTAGATCTTATTTATTTTTGTAGGTGATATTAAAGGAGTCAGATGTGAAGATGTTGTGACGAAAAATTATGTGAACTGCAAAAGAAACTTTGTTTTTTTTTTAAGAATATTAGCAACGTGGGTCACACATTACTAGTATTCTTGTTAACCCATCCAGCTAAGTTAAGTGCTTGTGTTAGCAGGGGGTTCACGTCGTGCACTGGGTAGAGTTCGAACCCGCAACCACTTGACTGTAAGTCCGACGCCTTAGCCATTACGCTACCGCCGCTTGTGATGCCAAGTCTATTACATAGAATTACAAAGTTATTTATTCAGTTTGTATATCAAGGAAACAGGTTAATACCTGTTTCCTTGATACAATTTTCGGAACAACCTAGTGGTTGTTCCGAAAATTGTTAGCTTCAGAATAAATACAATCTCTTTTTTCTAGAAACTATTTTGAGTTGACGGCTAATTTCAACACAAATTTTTTTGCTGAAAATCATTGGCCACCTATGTGCAGTTCTTTTTTTAATATTTTTTAAAAAGTAAATCTGTCACTCTTTTGTTTCCAACTATGGACGTCTCGCGGAAAACTTTTCGTGCTATGATTTTTTATGTGTATAGCATTAATATAATATGGAATATAAACGAGGGTTCACCGGGGTTCACGACGAACCTTCAAGGAATCTCACGAAAATTTACAAGCCGCATTTGGGGTGTCTGTTCGTGCGTTAGCAACAGTTCGTTATTGGTTTCGTGAATTTAAACGTGGCCGAGAGAACCTAAACGATGACCCCAGACCCGGCTGGCCTACAACTGCAGTAACTCATGAAAATGTCATCACGATAGAGTGGCTATTGCGGGAGAATAGACACATTACACATCGAGATATTCAAGTCAACTGAAGACTGGATCACAGGCAGTTTCCACCATCCTGCATGAACACCTTAAAGTTAGGAAGTTTCATTCTCGATGGATACCTCTTTCTCTCACCAAAGAGCACAAATCCCTTCGTGTTGATTGATGTAAATTTATACTAGAAAAGATCGAAGGAGGAATTTCGTAAAATGTATCCTATATCCTTATAACTGACGAAACTTGTATCTACAGCTACGATCCTCTCACAAAGCAACAATCCACGCAATGGGTGTTTAATGAAGAGTTGCCCACAAAAGTTGTTTGCGGTCGGAGGGTTAATAAAAAATGATACCAGTTTATTTTCGACCCAGTGGACCAGTAGCAGTTATTCTGACTGTCTGATTTAATTATTTGCTAACCCTTGACGCAAAACGAGGAGTGTTTTAAGATTGATGAGTCTGTGTTTCTATCTATGGCATAGCTCCCAATACAATGAACCGTTTTTAGTGCTTTTTTTTTGTTCGAAAGGTAACTTGATCGAGAGTGTTCTTAGATATAATTCAAGAAAATCTGTTCAGCCGTTCGAAGATCATCAGCTCTTTTCTAACTGTTGAAGGGATTTTTGAATCAGAGGTATTTTAAATGTTTGATGATTTATTTCAAATTTCAGCACAAAAAAAAGTATGATTAAAAACATAAATTAATTAATTTTAACATAAATTTCTTTAATGGTTTAACATTTTATGATACCACAATTCCAAATATTGTATCTGATTATTACGCATGCATATCTCTATTTACATTGTTCTGGGTGTTTCTACGTATATTTATTTATTTATTAAAACTTTATGCACAAAAATGTACAATGGCGGACTTAATGCCATAGAAATTCTCTACCAGTCTACCCTAGGGTGGTGTAGAAATGAGTGAAGTAGGTGCACTAAATTTAAATAATAAACTTTAGAACAAATGAAAGACAAATAAATATCAAAACAAAAAAAAAACGAGAAGTAAAATATGGGAATATATAAATATATACACGTATACATACAAATATACATACATACATAAAAAGATAAATACATGCATATTTACATACACATTATAATATATAAAGTATTAACGTTGTGACGATCCTGCTAAGGTGCTATTCTGATTTCCTGAGGAAGACCGTTGATAACAGAAGAAGATTATTAGTATATTATGTATGAATGTACAAAAATTTATTTTTTGTATGTTTATCCATGTTCTAGAACCCATAGTACGAGCTCTGGTTAGGTTGGATCTGGATAGTGCTGTGTAATACGTCTAGGATATTAATAATATTATTATGTTTCAATCAAACTATGTATTTTGGTAAATATTCCTTGAAAATGCTGTCCCAAAATTCTAATTCTTCCATTTCAGGTACAGTATCCATAATTGGCTTGTTGCCTAAGTCCAGATATTCTCGGTTCTGTAAAGTGTAAGGTTTCCACTCCATTTCCAAACTTTTATCCGGAGTAGGGTTCCTTAAATACAAATTTTCGTTTAATATATTTGTATATAAATTAAATGAAACGATTTATAAGTAATCCATACCAAAAATAAAAGGGAACAGATTGACCAAATAAATATTATTTAAAAATCCAAATATGGTGTATAAAAATGCTGGATAAAACATTTTCAATATTCTAAAAATTCTCATGATGTACTTGATTTATGACTTCAAATGTGACTCCAACTTTTTAAATATAGCGCACAGTTGCATAAATTTATAAACATACGTGCCAAGAGCTGAACTAGTAACAATAGTAGAATTACCGGTAAAAATAAACTTATAAATAGATCTGCTAAGAAGCATAGGCAAAGTAAAGAACTAAATGTACAAAGTATACTCACCCATATTTTGCAAAATTCGTCCACAATTTAGTCACCATGGTTATCAATTTAAAGCTTTCAGATTCTTGGTCAACTTTGCTGGACAAGTGTTTTACAGGGAAAAGATATGCTAAGTCATCTCCGTGACATACAACAGACTTATCTTGAATGAATTCTGTTAGACCCATAGCAGGTCCATATATGTTCCTGTCTGACATGCAAGTAAATTTGTAAAAGAACACTTTATTCTTTGTCGAAAAAAAGTTTCCTGCAAGAATGACACCGTAAGCAAAAAAATCCATGTTTAAAAATCTCAAAACACCTTCCTCTGTTACGTCTCCGCCCTTGAAGTAGAACTGCCGCATTTTTCTTCCAACCTCTAATTGGTCTGCTATAACACAGTGAGTTCTTATCCACTGTGGCACAAGAAATTCATTGAAATATTTTGCTTCATTTATCATATTTTCTAGAGAAAATCCAAAAGCTATCGCCACCATACCCTCGTCTTTAGTGTAACCTGTCATTATTTCTACTCCTTCGTGCACACCATTTCGTAATACTTCTGCCACATCACCGTAAAAGAACCTTTCCTGTCCAAAATCTCTTTCATCCGCAATTGCAAAAGGAAGTTCGTATGATTTCTGGGCTTTCAATATTTGTAATTTTACGTTAACGAGAGAAGACGCTGGTTGTTTTTTTAAAAAATCCGTTATTTCTTCATCATCTTCTGAAAAACAACCTAGTTTTTTAGCTAGCAGAAGTGTTCTATCACGAGATTCAAAGTCTTTAGACCACCAACAACCAGCTCCTCCACTCTGAGCAATAGCTCGACGGAAAAGGCCTCGTGTCATTGGTGATATTAAATGGTAACCAACACAACCACCGCCAGCACTCTCACCAAATATTGTAATATTATCAGGATCTCCACCGAAATTGTTGATATTATTTTTTACCCACCTCATAGCTGCAACCTGGTCTTTCATTCCAGCATTACCAGGTATATCTGCGGTATGAAGACAAAGAAAACCAAATGCTCCAAGTCTGTAATTCAGGGTAACGAAGACTATACCCTCTCTTATTAAAAACTCAGGACCGTAATAATCATCGTCGCCACTTTCACAGATGAATGCTCCCCCATGTATATAGACCATAACTGGAAGAAGCTGGGTAGGCTTTACTACTGGTGTATAGACGTTGAGATACAAACAGTCCTCACTTAAATTTTCTTGATTAGGGTATAATCCATCAAATTGACAGCATTTGGGTCCAAACTTTTTAGCACTACGTACGCCTGTCCACGAGTGTACTGGTTGTGGAGCCTAGAAATAAAACAAAAATTTTAATATTGTAGACTTCATAAGGTTATAAACCTGGAATTCTTAATTAAACTGCAAAAAAAAATTAACTACTTTAATGAAAAACAAAGTAATATTTGCTGTTTACATCGGTAAATGGGGAAAATATAAATAAGTAAATATTAGAGTAATTAAAATTTTGATAAACTGAATGTCGATCATGTATACATAATATATAAGTACCTACCATACATATTATTAAATATACTATAATATCTAATGTCATCGTCAGGCCATCGGTCTATCTAATAGCATTCTTTAATGGGTTTTTATATCCGAAGTCCTATGAAATGATGTCCAAAGATAAACATCAAAAATAATGCCAAGAAAGGTTTGTCTTAGTAGGCATTGCTTAAAACTTATACCGTGCTGTGCTGAGAGTTGGTATTGTCATTCAAGTAATTTCATGTTTCTGGAAAACTCTATTGTGTTTATGTGGTATTTTTGTTTTTATCAATCTATAAATATTCCATTGTACGTTTTAAAAATATAAATCTGGAATCACCATTGTCTATTAAAATAAACAAGTACCTAAGTGAAAATTTTGTACATCATCTTTTGATAAACCGACCAATAGCGTAGAGGTGAGAGTAGAGTATTAAGGTGATTTAGGTGATAATGATAAATCTATTCACATTAAGCCTGTAGCTATGATTGCATCTTAAGAAACTTTTTCTGTAGCAGTTTCTGTGAACTGTGTAGCTTAACTGGTCTTACAGCCACGACTATGGTGTGCCCAGCGCCCAAGTCACTTTTTTTCCACTCTACCATTAGGACCTGATGGAGCTGAGACCGTTGCACCTCAATTTCCTAAGGTGTGGGTCCCGGGTCCCGCTCCTTGCGCCATTGCTCTAAGAACGCAACGAAAACAAAAGGCCTTGGATTTATGTAGGGCCAACTCAAGACCTAGCCACCGGATCCTTCCAATGACTTGAGCGACACCGGCCATGGCTTTTATGGTAGCCTCGTGGTGCGTCTTGCCTCGCGCCGTCACGAGGGTATCGTCCCAAGAGCGACCAGATTTATTACCTTGAAATCCAAAAATAAAATAAATGCTCTTAGCCTCATAAACTTGTTGATCAATAAATCAAGAACTACATTCCACAACTTTAACACAAAGAGTAGAACAAAAACATGGAAACCAATAAGTTAAAATTATGTCTAGTTCACAATACTACACTATTAATTCTAAATGTGCCATTAATACATACACATATAGGACATTACTAAGCATGTTAAACTATGTTCTAAGTGAGATAAGAACTATTTAACAGTTTTAACCACGTTTAGGGGTCGATGAAACATTAACAAAAATCTTACAACTCACAAAAGAAAAAAATCATGTTTATACCTTAAATCTGAGATCTCCAACTGGCGGTTGAGCATACGGAATTCCTTTAAAACTGTAGTACGTGCCTCCATACTCGTTCTGTACCTCCTCGCCCTCAAGCAAACCTTCATTTACTCGAATCAGCTCCATTATTTATTGCTAGATAACAATATTGTACAGTTATATTATGGTTGTTTAAATTTACAAGTTTTAAAACCTAAATCCTTGTATGCCAACGATAAAAAACTTTGTTCTGACTTTTCTTTAAATAAAGAAACTAATTCATGTTTATTTCCGCGTAGTAACTTATAGTTCCAATCAACATTTGAAACTTCCCGTGCTAGTGACGCATTAACATTGTTTACTTTTACCGGCACGCGCAGCAAAAAGATCTCGTCAACATTGACATACACGGATAAATTTATACTTACAAACACTTTTCTTTGATAAGCGTTTGTATATATACTCGTAAATACAATTTATATAAGATAGCCAGGGTACACAACCTAATCCTAACTAATATAATAATAGTGAATATGAGTTTGTTTGTTTATTACGCCTTCATGTTAGTTTTTTTTTATAAATAATTTTCAAATTTGTTTACTCATTGAAAAGCTAATAAAACAATTATTTGTAATAGAAAATAAAATAAAATCAAATTCTTCCTGCAGACAGCAATCCAACGCTTTGACGTGACCTAATTACATATATTGTATGTAGTGCTGGTAATATTAATAAAAACGACATGTGGAACTTAAGTTAGAATGTTCGGACTTCCCGCCAACAGCCAGTTCGTGTAACAGGTATGCGACCCTGACCTGCTGGAGCTATTGCTTGCCCTCCCCAATCCACCCGTGTTAGCAATATCTCTAGCCTTCCATTGCTTTCTTTCTTAACTATCTTTCCCTATCAATATACTTACAATTTTTCCATCTTTAATTCTCAAAGTGCCCGGGTGACGGCAATAACCTTATCTCCTAATACGTGAGTAGGACCAAATATGTATCTAACTGGATTTGGTGACAGCTTAATTGAGCTAAAGCAACTGACTTATACGAGTTGATAAAAAATAATCACAGCTTTCATCAATAAACAAGAAAGACTATACACAACTAGACTGTGAAGAGATTGATTGATTAATAATGAGGGAAGGGAGAAAAGAATGATCTCTAGATGAGAGAGAGATGATCTCTAAACCAGCTGTTTCTTTCGTAGACATAAACAACAAATTACTAGTTTCAATTACAAGCAACAACAAATTACAAAGGAACAAAAGGTATCACTAGAAAATACTCCAGATGTGACAAAATATGGACAACAAAAAAACAAAAGTATAATTAATGTTGAACTACTACCAGTATCGCTAAGTATTTGCAACGCTGCAAGGACTACATATTTTCTCTTTTCAATTCACTTCATTATCTCTCAACCCATTATTTTTTAGTTTTTATAACGATAATATAAGAGGTAAGCTAATGAAGCTCTCTTACAACCTCTTACAACAATATTTACTCTTATAAACAGTATATAAACCATTTCTTGTTTATAACTGCATTGAATAATACCACAATAGAAAATCACCTTAAAATATTTTTCTACTTTTAGTATAAAAATATCGTTACTGTTTCCAATCTTAACATTTATGAAATTATGTTTATTTTCTATTTTAAACCGATTAAACCAAGGAATGATGATGTCGATAGATGAATCAGTCGAAAAACATCAATTTAATTTATAATTTGCCTTTTCTTTACTCTCATCTGCATCAGTTGCATAATAGTACTAAAGTGCGGAAATAACCCCCTACATTCCAATGTACAAATAATCTTCAAAATAATAATTTAGTAATAGTTACTAATAATATTTTAAAATAATAACAAGACTGGCTGAATTTACAAAAAAATGTATATAACTAAAAAAATAATATGATACTTGTACTTACTTCAACACCTGAGCCGCGACTAATTTAAGAAATACTTTTATCGCTTTATTTTATATATGTACCTATCTGAAAAGTATGCTAACAATGTGTGTAAGTACTTTACTAGCAGTTCCGTAGCTAACTTTTTTTTCAGTGTCTGTACATTCTGAACAATATGTGGAAGAACCGGCTCCATGTCTAGCTGACACAAAAAGGAGGGTCCTCTAATCAGGCATGTGAACAGGTTCTAATAAATTCAACTCCGGGTACAATTTAAATACATACTTGTATTGTTACCAATTGCAGTAAAATACATTTTATGCAAACTGACATGCATAAGTCACAAACAAAAGTTTGAAGATTTTTAATTTGACAACGGTACCTTAAAGATACCTAAAATTTTCTATGATAAAAATTATAAAGAAAAAGTTATCTTTATACAGTTGATATGCTTAGCAACCATATTGCCATTTGATAGGTAATCTTTGTGAGTTTAATTTAAAATATTGGATTAGGAAATGTGACCGAATTACATATCTCTTTAACAGATAGTAGAGATAATTTGTTTAGAAATTTTATTATGGTGTGTAGATTGACTAATATATCCCATCAAAAACATATGAAAACCGAGGCTTCGCAGTCGCAACGTCTACCACCGCAAAATGTCGTAATATCTAATTATCACTTAATTTGTTCAGTAACAACATTTTATAGTGAGCGTGTCAATATTAGACATCTTATTGTCTTTAATAAACTGAAGAACTTGGCTATCACACAGCAACATAATCGCAGAAGAATAATCTACTATTTTCATTAGTCCTAGTGAACATCGCGCTAGAGAGCCTTATGGATTAAAAAATTACGGTACTAAGTTATTCCGAAAATGGTTAGCTACAGAATAAATACAATCTCTTTTTTCTAGAAACTATTCTAGTTCTTTTTTTAAATATTTTTAAAAAGTAAATCTGTCACTTTTTTGTTTGCAACTATAGACGTCTCGCGGGAAGCTTTTCGGGCTATTATTTTTTATGATTATAAACGGGAGTAACCTTCAAGGAATCTCACGAAAATTTACAAGCTGCATTTGGGGAGTCTGTTCCTGCTTTAGCAACAGTTCCTTATTCCTTAAATCTGGAAGCTTGTAATTGGCGTCTGCTACTACGTATTTCATTTTAATATTGTTTAAGCCGTCAGCATCCCAAATAAAATAAAATAAGTTAAACGTGGTCAAGAGAACTTAAACGATCACCCCAGACCCGGTTGACCTACAACTGTAGTAACTCATGAAAACGTCGTCACGGTAAAGTGGCTATTGCGGGAGAATAGACACATTACACATCGAGAGATTCAGGCTGAACTGAAGTCTGGATCACAGGCAGTTTCCACCATCGTGCATGAGCCTTAACCTTAGAAAGTTTTTATTCACGATGGATACCTCATTCTCTCACCAAAGAGCACAAGTGTTGATTGGCGCAAAATATATCCTATATACTAACGAAACTTGGATGGATCCTCTCACGAAACAACAATCCACGCAATGTTTGAAGAAGACGAGTTGCCCACAAAAGTTGTTCGCGGTCGCAGCGTTAATAAAAAAATTATGGCGGTTTTTTCCGACGCAGTGGACCAATAGCAGTTATTCTGACTGTCTGATTTAATTATTTGTTAACCCTCGACGCAAAACGAGGGGGGGTTTAAATTTGACGTGTCTGTGTTTCTATCTATGGCGTCCTAGCTCAATAGCTACAATGGATAATTTTTAAGTGCGTTTTTTTTTGTTTGAAAGATGATTTGATCGAGAGTGTTCTTATATATAATTTAAGAAAATCTGTTCTGCCGTTCGAATAGCATCAGTTCTTTTGTAATCGTCGAAGGGATTTTTGAGTCGGGGGTATTTTAAATGTATGATTATTTGTTTGAAATTTCAACAAAAATTATTACATAATTAAAGTTATTTTGACATAAATTTATTGAATCGTTTAACATTTTATCATACCATAATGCCAAATATTGTAACTAATTATTATGCATATGCAGGTTCACTAACCACTAGACCAACGTCTAGTGGTTAGTGAACCTGACCGCTGAGCCCCAGGTTGTGGGTTCGATCCCCACCCAGGACAAATAATTGTGTGATGAGCACCATAATTTGTTCTCTGTCTGGGTGTAATACAAGATACAAGATACAAGATATTTTATTTGCATAAACATGTGTACATTAACGATGTTAATTAATAATATTCTTGATCAACATGTTTGACCGTTACCGGTGTACAAAATAATAAGTTACTACACAATGGTGCTTTTCTATAATAATAAAGTTATTTTTACATGTGACACAAAATTATTTAATAACATTAATAAAAATAAACAACGATAATCAATTTTAAGCAAGGGCTCTATTATAATGGTTATAGGGATATATTATTATCTTTTAACTGTCTATAATTATTGTAATTAACATAAAATATTCGATATTGCAATATAATTATAATTACTGCATTCAATAATCTATTAACATGTGACAAGAAAATAATCAGTCAAAATATAATACATATAAATAATTTTAAACTTTATAATTAAGGAGATCATGGTACATGATATAGTTATAAAGTGTTGTCATTCAAAAAATCCTCAAGTTTATATTAACAATTTTCATCTAATAAAGTTTTAAATTTTGTTTTAAATTCGTCTATGTCTAGGATCTTAATATCTTTTGGAATTTTATTGTATATCAACGGCGCCTTACATACGACACTTTTATGCAGCAGGGCTGTTTTTGCTGGATGTACACAAAGTCTGTCATTGTCGCGGCGATTACGTTTTACATTGTCCGATAGCGTGGGAAACAAGTGAGGATTTTTTTTTACAAATATGGCCACCTCCAATATATATAGGAATGGTAATGTGAGAATTTTATATTTTTTAAAAAGCGGATTACAACTCTCAGTACTTTGGATTCCGAACATGGCTCTAATACATCGCTTTTGCATTCTAAAGATTACATCTTTATTGGTCGAATTAGCCCAAAAAATTATGCCATATCTCAAGACCGATTCAACAAGACCATAATATGCTGAGAGAAGTGCATCAGTAGTCACAATTGGAGCAAGTTTAAATAAGACATACGACAAACTGCAGATTCTTTTGCTTAATGCTTCAATGTGATCTTTCCAGTTTAGTTTACTATCTATAATGAGGCCAAGAAATCTAGCGGTAGTTACTTCTTTTACTGTATGATTATCATAAACTAAACTTACTTGTAATGGATTCTGTATTCTCTGGTTAAAATGCTTTATACTTGTTTTATTCAGATTAATTTTTAAATTATTGTTAGTGAGCCATGAAATAATAGATGTCAATGATTCATTAATGTCAACTTCATAATTGTTTATATCCTTACATGAAATAGTAACTGTGCTGTCATCAGCAAATAGGGTCATCGGCATTTGGTAAGTCATTGATATATATAATAAATAATAGTGGCCCAAGGACACTGCCCTGTGGGACACCATATGAAACATAACGCTTCATGGATGTGTATGTTTCTTGGCTTTTAGTTTTAGGGTTCACTCTAGTTATTTGAGTTATCTGTTGTCTGTTTGTCAAGTAGGATTTAAGCAAATCGAAAATATTACCTCTTATTCCGCAAGCTTTGAGTTTCTCGAATAGTATATTATGATCAACGTAGTCAAACGCTTGTCACAAATCACAGTAAATTGCACAGGTAGGCGTTTTTTTATCAATTTGAGTTATGACATTTTCAATAAATTCATAGATGGCCATATTTATGGTTTTATTTTGTCAAAAGCCTTTTTGTTCATTGCATAAAATATCATACTTTTCGAGATACGCATTAATTTTGTAATATAGATATTTCTCAATAATTTTTGAAAATATAGATATTAATGCTATAGGTCTATAGTTTTCCATTAATTGTTTATTTTCTTTTTTGAATACGGGCTTGATTATTGTCAGTTTAAGTTCTGTTGGAAATTTACCAGTTGAAATACATAAATTTATAATATAACTTAGGTGATGGCATATGTGTTCATTTGCCGCCTTAATTATTTTAGTGGAAAAACCATCGTAGCCAACACTATTAGTGTTTTTTAAATTTTTTACGATTTTATTTATTTGTACGGGTGTGCAATGTGTAAGGAACATTGAGTTAAGGCGTTCTTTCACTAAGTTAGTCACATTTTGTTTAGCACCTACAATAGGGTTAACTTTTTCAATGAAATAATTATTGAATGCATTAGCTACGTCCGTTGGATTATGAATATATTTTTTATCATTAATTTTTATGTCTGGAATTGATTCTTTTGGTATATTTAGTCTCATTTCACTTATAATTTTGCCATGCTGCTTTACACTTATTTTTGGAAGTTTTTATTTTGTGACAGTTTTGGGCACGTTTCGTACAGTTAATTATTCTTTTAAAGATTTTGCAATAATTAACATATTTTAATTTATTTTCCTTTGTAGGATGCAATCTAAATTTCCATAGTAAATCCCTCTTTTTTTACTACAGATTTTGATACCACGCGATATCCATTTTGGTTTTCTGTTAACTTTTATTGTAATTTTTTTTAGGGGGAAACATAAATCGTAAAATAGCTTGAAATTTTCTATAAAAGATTCATAGGCTGCATTTGGATCGCGGGTGTGATAAATATTAGAAAAAGGTAAACTTTTAATGCCTTTTTTAATTTTTTTAAAATTTGCTGGATTATAATCGCGTTTGAGTGTATGCCAAGTCTCTAACGATAGTATTCTTTTTATTGGAAGTTTAATTATTTGTGCCATATGGTCTGAAAGGCCCATTTCTATAATTTCGGTTTTACAACCTCGCTTAAAATTATGTGCAAAGTTGTCTAGACAACTACCACTGGCTGGTCGGCTGGGTTCATACAATGCTAATTTCATATTATAATTCAAAAACAAACATTCGAAATCCAAGTAAGACATTGAAATTAAAATCACCTTTTTTTTTTTTTTCTTTTTTTTTTTTTTTTTTTATCGTGTGGAAACCCCCACGGGTCATCACCTCACCGGAGCTAACGGTAAAGTGGTATGTCGGAATCGAACCGACTAAAACCACACGGTGTTCCGTCACACGTGGGTCTATTGCAGGGGAACCCGGTTATACCCTAGGAGTCCTCCGGGAACCCCTGCAGACCTTGGCCGCCTTTAGCAGGCGACCACATCATGGAGTACGGGGGGCCTAACCCCCCTCCAGATCAGAGAGGTGCGCGTGGAACATGTCGCGCCACCGTCTCGGGCCTGCTTCTGCAAGGATAACGGTCAGCCCGACCCGTTACCCCCAGGCCAGCGCTCATGGAGGCCGGAGATCATTTTGCGCTCTCCGGCGCCTGGTGCGTCTTCTGCGGGATGGGAGAGTACTTATCCTCTCCCGTTGCCGTTCCGCCGCCTCTTTAGCCAACATCACCTCCTCGCAAAACAAGGCGGCGGAATCCCATGCACTCTCACTTTGGACAGAACCATGGTCACTAGCGAGAGGCTTCCCACCCCAATAGCTGTCACGAGATCGTTTCGCAGCTGCGTCCATGCTGAGCACTCCACCAAAGTGTGGAGTGCAGTGTCCTCGCGACAGCCTCAGCAGTGGTGGCACACAGGCGATGGCTCCCGGCCTATACGACAGAGGTACTTACCAAAGCAGCCGTGTCCGGTGAGTACCTGCGTCAACCGGTAGGAGAGGCTGCCATGTCGCCTCTCCAGCCAATCCTCCATGATGGGTCTTACCGCCACAATTGTGGCGTGCCCTGCGCTAGGTCGCTCTAGTCGTTCTTTCCACTCAGCCATTAGGACCTGGCGAAGCTGAGACCGTTGCGCCTCGATCTCACGAGGTGCGGGTCTCAGATCACGCTCGAGTGCCTCCTTGCGCCATTGGTATAATAGCGCAAGGGCTTTCGCCTCTAGGTCCCATGGGGCAGAACCGGCTAGGAGACTCGCCGCTTCGAAGGATATCGTGCGGTATCCTCTTATGACTCTGACGGCCATCGCCCGCTGTGGTCGCCGCAGTATCGCAGCATTGCGGGCCGTCAGAGACTCAGCCCATATTGGGGCGCCGTATAGGGCCATAGACCGCACGATTCCGACATAGAGTCTCCGAAATTAAAATCACCTGCTAATAAAATATTTTTACAATTTAGTTTCGAAACATATATCAAAAGCTTTTCCAGTCTGTTCAAGAATGTATATAAATTACTTTGTTCAGGTACTCCGTATATACAAATTATGATAAGTTTATAATCTATAAGTTCGATAGCACAACATTCGAACACACGATCAAGAGAAAATTTTCTGATTTATGAGAGTATTTTGAATTTGTGTTCACTTTTCAATAAAATGCATGAACCTCCTCTTTTAGAGTTGCCTCGATTGTAAAATGATGCCAAAGTGTAGTTTGGTATATTCAGGTATATTTCGTGTCCCTCTTTTATAAAATGTTCTGTTATACATATAACATCTACATTTTTACCCTTGTCGCCAAGTTCTTCCAAATTGACCATCAATGTGCCTTGTTTAGTAGTCCCGCAATGTTTTGGTGTAGAACATGTATGTATTTATTCACGAAAAAACTGCATATTTGTTTTCGATTCATTGGTTTGCACAGATTTTAAAGAAAATAAATCATGAATGTTCTGGTTTCCATTAATACATGATTTTGCATCTTCTTGATTGAATAAAGAGAAATCAATTAACATATTTTCCATTATGCAGTCGTAGATATTTCTCAATCCGATTTTAGTGATTCTACCAGTCGTGTAAGAAAACATATCTAAGGATAGATCTCGATTGCTGTCAAAGAAGTAAGCATAATCATTGTTCTGTAGATCAAGTTGCAGGATTATTTATCTATAATATGTATGTATTTAGATATATATAAGTATGTTTATCAGCAGTCTGGTTACCATAGTACAGGCTCTGCCTAGTTTGGGATCAGACGGCCGTGTGTGAGATATCTGAAGTTATTATTAGTTATTGTTATATATACAACTCTACTGAATTTTTCTTAGTGACTAGTGTGTAATCTATGATAAAAATAAAGATGGTGAAATAAAGTGTAGCAAGCATTTTTTTTATTATAAATCCCACTAATATTATAAATGTGAAAGTTTGGATGGATTGATGGATGGATGAATGGATGTTTGTTACTCTTTCACGCCAAAACTACTGAACTGATTGCGATGAAACTTGGTATGTAGATAGCTGGAGACCTGGATTAACATATAGGCTACTTTTTGGTGAAGCCGCGGGGCGCTTTTAGTCAAATTATAAATTTAACATTCACGGATCTCTGATGTAAAAAGGGCTAATGTAACAAGTGTAAACCTACCGATCTTGAAAAGTGAGGGGTTTGATAATTGGTTATTCAGAGTTAATTGCCTTCTTGAAGAAAAAAAAATATTGGAAGTTTCAAGAACCGAAAAGAACAAAGTGCTAGAAGAAAACTTGAAAGCATTTAAGGAAAAAGATGCACGTAGAGGCGATAAGCACTTTGATATAGTGAAGGACTGTTCGTCATCATTAGAAATGATAAATGCCCTGCGTTCTGGATTTCAACGCAAAAGTGTTATATCAAAACTCCACCCAAGGAGATAATTGTTAACAATAAAATGTAATAGTAGTAAAAAATTGGAGGGTTACTTTAACAAATTTGAGGTTATAATTAGACAGAATCAATAAGCTCAAAAATCAAAGAAGAAGACAACATTTGTTACCTTTTTACCGAAACATTACGAAACTGTTATAATAGCTATAGAAACAGTAAACCATGAAAATTTTAAACTAAAATCGAAAGAAGAAATATTTGATGACGATAATACAGCTTTAACTGTTCTGTGCTACACTTATGGAAAGTCAGGCACAGATCATTTCAATGCTACACAATTAAAAATAATTTTCACCGAGGAAATTCAAGGGTTTGAGCTAGAGGCAATAGAACATTCTGGAGAGGTACGGCACACAGCTCAAAAAATTCATTTACACACCTTCAGCAAATTTTACAGCGAAGAAATGTTTTTTGCATGTTTTTTTATGATATATATATATAGCAAGTGACTACCGTTGCCCATAAGCACTTGCAACTCAAATCAAAAATGCATTGCCAGCCTTTAAGGTGGGAGTAGGAGAAGGTAGGAACAGTAGGTGAGGAGAGGAAAGAGGGAGGGCGTAGCGTTAGCACCTCCGGTAACCTCACTCACTCGGCGAAAAGCAATGGAAGCATTGCTTCATTGCGGTTTTCTGTGAGGCCGTGGTATCACCATGGCCGTGGCTCATACGTGCCGAAACATGGCTCTCCCACTGGTATGTTCAACTGAACTTCAAAATAAAGAAGACGGGGAAATTAAGTTTTTTGTGGATTCGGGTGCAAGTCGCCATTTTATTCAAGAAATTTTTGAACAATCAACGAAGAATGTTGAAACTCTTGAAAAATCAATTCAAATTAAAATAGCAAATGGAGAAGGTTTAACTGCAAGCAAAAAGGAAATTTTAAAGGTATATTATAAAAAGAACATAATTCAGATTGAAAGCTTGATTGTTCATGACTTAAAACACAACTTGTTATCAGTAAATAAACTTATGGACAGAGGATTTAAAATTGTATTTAAAGAAGGACAGTTAAAAATAATTGGAACAAAAAGAATATATTTTGGTGAAAATTTTGGAAAACTATATGTACTAAAAGTTACTTAACAAAAGGAAGAAGAAACAGATATTTGGCATAAACGGATGGGACATTTAAATCGGAGAGTATTCTTAATGTTAAAACTTCCAGCTAACAACAATAAATGTGATACATGCATGAAAAGTAAATCTACACGACTACCATTTAAACCTACAAACTACTCACAGTCATGATGTATTGGTGAGCTAATACATACACATGTTGCTGGGCCTACACGCATACCCGCTAAAGAAGGGTGCAGATATATACAAACAATTATGGATGATTATACTCATTTTACTCAGACGTATCTATTAAAACATAAAAATGAAGCAAGTGGAAACAAAATAAAATACATAAATGAGATAGCTACAGAGAAAGCAGTAAAAATTAAACTTATCCGTTGTGACAATTGAGGAGAATTTACTTCAACATCATTTAAAAAGTACTGTGAAGAAAACGGTATAAAATTAGAAAAATACTTTACCTTACAGGATTACCTAAAGGATGGGCTGTGACATTACCAAGAAGAGACAAATTTGACTACAGAGCAGTACCAATTAGAATATTCGACTATGCCAGAAACGGGTACAAAGTGTAGAATCTTGAGAGTGTTGAAGTATTTATTACTAGGGACGTACGATTTGATGAAGACAAAATCAAATACATAGAAAATTAAGAAGATAAAATAAATGAAATCTACTCAAGGACAATCATAAATGAAAATAATGGTATAACAGAAGAATATGGTACGAAAAAGGAGCAGAACGTGACAGAAATTATAGACACAGGAATAATTAAGGTGAATCTGAATGAAGGAACAGAAAATAAAAAACAAAATGAAAGTAATTAGAATGAAATAACAGAAAATATAAGGGGAATTTGTTATAATAAAACTCGAAGTGGAAGACCAACAAAGCAAGCGTACCTGGAAGAATATGATACTATGAATCGTTTTGTTTATTAAATTTTACAGAAGATCTGGTTACATATTCAGAAGCAATAGAGAATAAAGACTTGAAAATGGCAATACAAAAAGAGATAAATGCATTAGAAAAAACAAAGACATGGGAAGAAGTGAAACTACCAAAAGATAAGAAAACAATAGATTCTAAGTGGATATTTCAATTTCAACAAAAGATAACGGAATTAAGAAGGCCCGGCTGGTGGCAAGAAGATTTCAGCCTCAAAGATGAAGAATTTTCAAACCATTGTGCGCCTGTTCAGAATGCTACTAGCATATTCAGTTCAAAAGGTTTACTCTGTTAAACAAATGGATATGCCATCTGCTTTTCTTAATGGAATATTGGATGATGAAATATATTTATCACCGCCGGAAGGAATTAAAGTAAAATGTGGAAATGTTTTGAAATTGAATAGAGGTTTGTATAGTCTGAAACAGAGTCCCAAATGTTGAAATGAAAGATTCAATAAATTTGTCCTTGAAAATGAATTTTCAAGAGCTCCTTGTGTTTCTCCGCATCTTTGTCACTGTGGAGAAGCTGTCGACAGTCTCGGACACCATGGCCTTTCTTGTAGCAGAAGCGCAGGCCGTATATCTCGACATGCCAATCTTAATGACATAATCCGTCGTGCTCTTGTCACCGCCGGCGTGCCAGCCGTACGTGAACCTAGTGGTCTGGTACGAGACGATGGGAAGAGACCAGATGGTATGTCGTTACTGCCATGGAAGATGGGTAGGCCTTTGGTGTGGGACGCAACCTGCGTTGACACCCTCGCGCCATCACATCTTCCAAGTACAGCTGGTTGTGCTGGCGCTGCTGCTGCATCAGCAGAAAGCCTCAAACGGCGTAAATACAATAATTTAGTTGGTAACTATGTTTTTGAGCCATTTGGGGTCGAAACGCTTGGGTCATGGGGTCCGAGTGCTCGTTCCGTTTATAAGGAATTAGCTAAGCGACTGATCGACACTTCTCGTGACCAGAAGGCGGGCCTTTTTCTTGCACAGAGAATTAGCATTGCCATTCAACGTGGCTATGCTGCCAGCTTTCTGGGTACACTGCCAGTAGGCGACGATGTGGAGGAATTTTATGACGCATGCATGTAAATAGCCCATATACAGTTCTTTTTCTTTTTTTATTAGTTTTAATGTGTTAGTTGTATATTGTTATCTGTATGTATGTGAAAATATTACATATTATATTTTAGTTTAAAATTAACTTCCAAGATTTGTTAACAATTTAGTTACAAGTACAACTTATTGCATTTTCAAGATCAAATAATGATTTTTGTTTATATTTTAAAGAAGACGTTTGGATAATAGTTTATGTGGATGATTTACTGCTAACTGGAAAAGAAGAAAAAATGAAAGATGTATTATAATAATTAAATTACCGAAAGAATTTTGTGCAAAATATTTAGGAAAAGTTGAAAAGTTCTTGGGAATGGAAATAACTAAAGAAGAGACTACGTTAAAAATAACTCAAACAGGAATGACAGATAAAATGTTGGAAAAGTTTAAAATGCAAGATGCAACTAGAAGTAAAACACTGATAGTGAAAGAATTTCAAGTAGAAGATAAATAAATACTGGAGAATGTACCATGCAGACAACTGATTGGTTGCTTGATGTTTGTGTCTACTGTTTCAAGGCCAGATATATCTTATGCCACATCTTATTTGAGTCAATATTTGGACAGACCCACCAAGAGCATATGGGCACAACCAAAAATAATATTAAGAAATTTGAAGGGAACAAGAAACTATAGTTTGATGTATGAAAAAAGTGAAGAAAAGGAAGACCTAATTGAGACTTTTTCAGATGCTGACTGGGCAGGTAACCACTTTGACAGAAAAAGTGGATAATAATAATAATACGTGATAATTTTAGTTTGATTACATAAAATGTTCAACTTGGCTGTTAGTTGTTTTGTTCGAGCCACTGTATAGGATGTTTTCAAGAAAAAAATTAATAAATCGAGGGAGGATGTTAGAAATATTGTAAGTTTGAAGTGTGGCAACATCCATGAATATATATATATATACAATTCTGCTGCATTGTTCTTAGAGACTAGTGTATAATCTATGATAAAAATAAAGATGGTAAAATAAAGTGTAGCAGGCATTTTTATACGCAATATGCAAAAAAATATAATACGCAAAAAGTCTACACAGACCTGCAAAACGGCGCATGATTATAATCATGCGTTCAGGATATTAATTGGCCTCCCGTTTTCGTGTAATGGGTCGCTTTCAGGTAATGTCCGCAAAAAATCAAATTGCAAGATTCAACACGATTTTTTACTAAATGTCATTAATTCTGTGATTCTTTTGTTTATAACACACAGCTCATGATGAAAATCACACACAAAAAACGTAAACGGTGCACCTTTACGTTTTACGTAACGTTGAATAATAAATGTTTGTTTCGTCAGTACCGGGAAGCTGCTAAAAAGAATGAGTATAAATATGTATGCCCTAAACATGGCACCATTCTGGCTCACAAGACGGATACTTCACCCACTATTACAATCAGATCCCTCCAAGACATCGCGCGAATCAAATGAACAGCACCCGGTTGACAACAGGCAGCATTGCAACGTCATGAAAATGTTTCAAATTAAATTATTTACGCCTGCGTATGGAAACATAAACATTTTTCATCATTATATATATTATTGGAAAATAAATATTCTCAAATGGTTAAGTCAACGTTCCACACATTATACTTTTATAATTAATCACCCTTTTCAAAGTAAATCTTGTAATTGCAATAGACTAGATACATGTGGTCACATTTTTTTTAAACCTTCGTATTTCAGACTAAGAGTGCACTCATTTCAATTTAATTAATATCCTTTTAATATTATATGTTACAAATTAACCAAAGTGTACGTCACACTTTGGTTAATTTGTTACATATCTGATATGCTTAATCACTCTCCGAAAAATCTTTTAACTGTTATTAGTTCCAATAATAATAATACTCATGGCATAGCATTAATAACCATTCTGGTAAGCATAACTGTGTTTTATCTATTGTTGATAACGGTATTTTATTAATTAACAAAGTCCATGTTTCTATATTTCAACATGTGCCGCCAACCATGTATGCAATAGTTCTATATTTCAACATTCATGTGCAATAGTTCTATATTTCAACATTCAACATACTGAATATCCTAGCCTGTATCCACTGTGGCTCTAAAGATTTGTAAACAATACCATATATTTTTGATACAAAATTTTCTCAAAATAATGTATTGTCAGTCTGCTATCAAAATTGCCGCGGATTAAGAACTAAATTACATACTATTTACTTGAACATATTGTCGCACAATTATGACGTTATTATATTAACCGAGACTTGGTTGCATGATGGCATTGTAAACAATGAATTTGTGGATTCCCGCTACAACGTGTTCCGATGCGATCGAGATCGCCCTGTAACAAAGCGTGGTGGCGGGGTATTGGTGACCGTGCTGCGCTCGCTGAGTGCCGTGCGCTTCGCGCCCGCACTCCCTCATTTTTTAGAATTACGCATTGGTAACTCTCACAAGGTATTAAGAGCCACTTACATACCACCCGGCATAGATTCTGAGATATATTTTACTTATTTTAATCAACTACAAGAGATTATACAGATAAATGGACATGAAAAGTTATTTGATTGGTGATTTTAATTTTTCTTGTCTTGACTGGTATCTCGATGGAATGCGAAAACTTCTAGGTTTAAGCAATATTACACTACCATATTCTCACTTAATAAATTTCCGTACTGACTGTATATATGTAAACATTTTTGAAAATAATATGAATAGGTTACTTGATTTATGCCTAACTAACGTACACAATAGTAGAACCTTCTCTGCGCCTATCACTCTAGTCCCACCTGACCTTTTTTTTTTTTTTTGTGCGTGTGGAAACCCCCTCGAGTCCCACCTGAACTACATCATCCTCCTTATTACATCCTCATACAAATCCACGTTTAAGATATTGTAAGAATGCTAATTATGAGCAAATTAATGATGATATTTTAGAAATTAATTGGTGTGAATTATTTCAAAATAAATCTGCCGAAGAAAGTGTTAATGTTTTCTATGAAAATATATTTGATATTATACGTAAACGCGTTTCCTCTGAACGCGATTCCAGTTGTAAATTTCTAGTATGGTTTACCCCTGCGTTGATACATATATTTAAGAATGGAAACAAAGCTTGTATTAAATGGAAAGTATATAAAAAACAAATCAGATTACTTTATATTTTCAATGTATCCGGATAGGTTCAGGAAAGAATCATTGATTTATTACAACAAATATATGAATTCAGTAGAAGACAGTATTCCTAAAAATATTAAATACCATTGAATCTCAATAAAAAATCGTCAAAATTAATCAGATATTCCAAATAGTGTTCACTATGACGGGGCAGAAGCTGATAGTCCTGAAAGCATTTGGAACCTGTTTTCTTCCTTCTTTCTCTTTCTTATCTTACTCTTTCTGTATTGACCATTTAGTCGATATAAACGAAGGTACGCTTAATGACACTATCCTTAGTGATATACATCTATCAGAATAAAATATCTTTAAAGAACATTTACTAGAAAACGAGCGTTTATTACACACACTTATTCCGTAGGAAACAATCTCAACAGAGTACAAGCTATCCGCGATCTTGGAGCCACATTGGATACTAAGTTAACACCTGATGGACATGTTGATAAAATATGTAGTTAAGCTTATAAAATGTATGCTTTTGTACTGCGAGCCAGTAATGACTTCGTACTACTTCGTGAGAAATCCAGCGGCAACAAAGTTTTATAACTTTTATAAATGTTGCTGTAAGATTTTTTGAATTGGCTCATACCAATCCCCAAATGTCCTCCAATCTCCTCATAGGTGATACGCAGGTTTTCTTCAATTAGTTGCCTGACAGTAGTCACATTTTTCTCAGTGATCGCAGTTGAGAAACACGGCCACAATCAAATTCTGGGTACCAACGCCTTACGGTGCTCAAATGAAATGCTTCCCTCCCGAAAGCATTTTGAAGACGAGCAATGCAGTTTTGCGGAGTCAATGAACTTATATAATCATAAAAAACCATCGCCCTAAAATCTTTTCGCGTTAACTCTATTTTGTTTTATGAGTGTTTGAGTTTCTTTTGTTTAAAAAAATATAACATTTTAAATTCAAACATTTATAAGCGGCCAGGAGCGCAGAACTTTCAGGGTGCCCTATGTAACACTAGGATTTAAAAGTATTGTGAGAAACGTATGATCCATATAACTGATGGTATTTATGACTACAGATATCTTGTTTGTATTACTCTCTTCGTCACTCTTATCGTCACCTACATAATGCAAATACACTTGCAATTGTGAAACTACACGACTTATAATTCCATTGTTTATTAATAATTAATTAATCAGGTTAGCTAAAGATAACACTAGCAGTTCATATTTCCACAACACATTTTCAGTCTAGTCATAAGTTTATTACGAATATTGGAAATTATATTTTTAATATTTACTTACTTTAATTTTACTTTGATAGTTACGGGAGTATGCTTGTAGGAGAAGGGATTGCACCTTATCAAAAATACTGGACAGACATTCTAAGTTTTCGGCATATGCGTCTCGAGGTTGATAAATAATATTATCAGACTCGGCATCAATGTAGTGCGAACCACATGTAACCAACTCGCGGCCGTACGTGAAGACCACGGACTATCGCAGGCTTCGACTACGCCGAGTCGCAACATTTCATCCAGTTCCTCTATGATGACGCATAATTTTTCTGGTGGTAATCTATATTATCTTTTCGAGTTGTGAGTGTTCACGAATCCATTCCTGAGACTCTAGAACTAAATGTAATTACCTACTTTATTGATCTGGAATACACTGTAAATACTATACAGCTTTTTAATCTACATACGTTACGAAGAAACTTCATAATAATAAGGATTTAATAACGACGGACATTTATAACACTACACAATAGTACATCACTACATATTATAAAACAAAGTCCCCCGCCGCGTCTGTCTGTCTGTTTGCGATAAACTGAAAAACTACTGAACGGATTTTCATGCGGTTTTCAGTAATAGATAGAGTGATTCATGAGAAAGGTTTTGGTGTATAATTTGTACACGTGCGAAGCCGGGCGGGTTGCTAGTTAATAACTATTTTACAACTACGAACATCTTACGAAATACGTCCGCCATACAATGTCACAGCTTTTTCTGTAAGATATGAACTAATGTTATTCAACATTACACAATTTACTGGAAAAAGATATGCAACACTCACTCAATCCGGGGTAATACGGGCGCACAAAGTACAACTACTGGAGTAAATCAAAAGTACAAATGGAATTTTAAACTCCTCAATTACCAAATTCTGATAGGTAGCAATATTTTATTTAGTAGGTAGGTACAAAGTACAACAAGTGCGGTACATAAACTTAGTATATTACGTTGGTTTACTAAGTTTATGTTTCGGTAGGCGTCCGTAAGCACAATGCTCATAAACTAAAATATGCAATGCCTCTGTATTCGGCGTCGAATGTGATTCACAAAAAATGTTTTTCTCATTCACACGCCTCGATACAAGATTTGCGAAACATATCGTGAGACCTGGCTTTGCTTCCGAATTAATTTCAATAGTATATTTTATGTGTGGGTGGATTTGCATTAGGTAAGTTTATAATACATTAATTTGTTTCGTTGTTGCCATTGTATATAAAGTAAATAGTAAGTTATAAGTTATACATAAATTAGTAGTAATGACTATTGAATAAGTAGATTATTTATAGGTAGTTGTAAATATTCAAGAGGTAACGAAACCGTTACAGTATCGCTGGCAGATAGGCGGTGAGTCCTCAGTATCGATATGGTATTCTACTAATTGAGTGCGGCTCAGATCTATTTTTTCGTATGATATAGATCTAAATTTTTCAAAAGCCTCATTTACAGCCTCTCTCTGAGTGCTATTTAGTTCACTGTAAGAGTGTAATACAGGCTCGGTAGTAGCAGCAACCTGCACTTCCGTATTAGACAGGGAAATAGAATTAGAAAACTTAGGGAGCGAGCGAAAGAGTTTCCAAAAATCAATGACTAAAATAAGTGGGGAAGTAACGGAAGGAATAATGTAAGCTTTAAGAACGTGAAACTGGTTTTCAAAAGATATAGGTGTTTATATAACCAACGGTGAGCAGTCTATGTCCACCATAAACGATTGAGAACAATCACATTTTTAACAGAAAACCCGTACCTAATATGGTGACTGCTGACCCTGAGTCTAGAAATCCACAAAGAGGTACATCACCTACTTTTACTGTAACGTTAGGGCGTACATCACTGCTAGGCTTTTTATCGAAGATTGATGCAACACAGTAACTGGAGAAGTACATTTTAATAGTAGTTAACCAGTTTGGCCAGTCTTCCTTATGAAAGTTACTAAACTTTTTGTTTTACCTACAACCTGTCCTGCTACGATCTTCGTAAGTTAGTTTATTGTCTATACTTATTAACATTTGGGACAATTGCGGCAGCGGGGGCAAAAAACAGGTTTGACGCTTGACGTGCCCGCTTCGCATCAACCGCAGAAACAGAACCGGTATTAGGGGTCTTGTAGTTTTGAATATTATTAAAATTAGTAGGGTATTCTTCATTGGTGTAGTGAGTGCTGTTATAACTATTGTTCTTTGGCTCTATATAGGCTAAATGTGGTGCAAGAGTCCCACTAGATGTCTTGTGGGGTTCGTGAAATCTTGTAGAGAAAATTGAATTTTTTCATAACTCAAACATAGCTTACAGAGTGTTGCAATTGTGTCTTTAACTGTGGCACGGAAGTTAGTACAGTCGCATAGCATGGCCGTATATTGTGCAATAAAATATTGAATTTTTCTTGTTCCGTTATTGGTGTGGAAAGGCGACATAAGTCGAAAGTCATAGTCAAAAGGACTAAAATCGGCTACAAGTTGTTCTACTAATTCGTCCCAAGAATTAACAGTATCACGCACACTACATCGACATCGATAGTGTTCCAAAATCGGTACTTAAGGACTTAATTTTCTGTTGAAAGGCAGGCTCGGAGCACTCCATTCTCCTCAAGCGGTGGTAGATATGATTATGTAAAGCTTTAGCTCGCTCAAAAGAATTAAAATCATATTTGGCAGTTAGTGCTCCAACACGACTAGAAAGCTCTGACAAGATATCAGGATACCTTCACCACCGATTGCAGGTTCGATTCCCAACTCGAATATGATTGTCATTATTCGGTATTAATGATGTAAGTTTAGTTATTTGCGTACGTAACCTCAAAACTCCTTGCCTCCAATCATGACTTCATAAGTTAATTCTTGCTAATTAAGCAAAAAGTATTTAATCGGATAAGTTAATAAAATTCCTATGTAGATATTCAAGCAGCGAAATACAACAGCAGCTTAGAAAAGTAAGCAAATTTAAAATCTACAATACTGTGACCGTTTCAATTACTGTTAACCACTAAATCAATACAAAAGTGGAGCTAGGTATATACAATCAGATAATCTGACCTTTACAATAGCACTACGATATACTTACGATTAGATTGTTCATAACGGTGCAAAATAACTACATAGGAACTATTACGTAGAAATCATTTACGTGTATTTATTTTATTGACTATAAAACTACTTGTTAAATTGATAATATTTATTGAGTTATTTAATTATGATTTATGATTCTTCACTAACATTGAACATACAATAAATTATTACGCAACAGTTAGCAGTGATTTAATCAATAAAAAGATAGCACAACAATATGTAGTAAGTAAGTGCCTACTTACTTTCAATATAGATCGGCAGCTCGCAACAGATTTTATCGATCAATCGTATCACGTATGCATATTCAAGTTGTTGATTAAATATCGATATCGTGAGAGCGGGACATGTAGCGTGCAATGTCATGTGAAATTGCAAAAAAAAATTATCATTTTTAATCAATCGAATCACGTATGTCATTCACGCCTTGATAAAATTTATGAAAAATACGATGCGGACAAGTATCGGCACATGTGTAGGTCGGGTCCTTGTGGCTGAACTCAGTCCTCTTATTTGCAAAAAATATTAATAATTTTCGCCAATCGAATTACGTATGCCGTGTATACTAAATGTTTATATTAATTGTGAATATAATTTGTAACTAGTCGGCATACGTTTAAACTGGGGCCTACATTTTTTTTTTAATTTTCGCGTTTGTACAATAAAATTGATTTTTAAATCAATTGTATCATTATTAAAAATTGTTGCAAAACACCGTTTTCATTGTAAAACAAAAAAATACAAGCTGGCATGCAATTATTTTAGGGTCCGGTGGTCTGAGAAACCAAAGAAGTTGCAAAATTTTATTTTATTTTTTTCAACTTTATCACGTATTTTATTCCAGATTTTACTGTGTAATCATACATTTTTTATCAAATTTCAAAGAGCATACAAATTCCGCTGGGCAAAAACGCGTATAAACGTTTTTGAGAAAATGAGATGAGAGATTTTTTTTTACACGCAAAACTGTACGAAAATCCGTATTTGCGCGCGCACCCACACATCAATTTTCACGTGTAAACGCACGAAAATGCGTTTGTATATATATTTGTGTATGTGTTGTGTATGGATAAAATAATTATAAACTTACTTTGCTAAATGTGGTGGTAGCGAGCGATGCTGTGGCTTCATCGCATTGAAATTACTGTAGCAATGGCTGTGGTAGCCAACTTCCATTTTCGACGAAAAGGGGGCCATGTTACATTTTTCGTATTTTAATTTATGCGCTATTTTTAAGCTTCGAGACAAACTACACTTCTAATAGGTCACTTCACTAAATTGCTTAACTTTCCTGGTATCTTCTTGGCAGATAAAACACTTTAGCTTTTTTTTGGGTAAAAGATGTTAAACTCGCGTCAGGGTCACGTGACCCTGATCGAAAATGTATGGAAAATGTGTCCTATGTTTAAAAAATATTTTTTACGTGATTGAAAATTCGTAAGATGGAGGCGAGTTTCTTATATTTACATGTACAGCGTCAGAGAGACATGGACAGGGGCAGGGGCAGGGGCATGGCCAGGGTCAGGGGCAGGATCATGGCCAGGGTCAAGGGCAGGGGCAGGGGAAGGGACAGGGATAGGGACAGGGACAGGGACAGGAACAGGGACAGGGACAGGGACAGGGACAGGGACAGGGACAGGGACAGGGACAGGGACAGGGACAGGGACAGGGACAGGGACAGGGACAGGGACAGGGACAGGGACAGAGACAGGGACAGGGACAAAAATACGAAATTATTTCGTCAATGCGCATGTACAGCATGAAATAATATCATTCTGCTGTTTAAAATAGTATTTTAATAATTTGTTTAATACATATTTATGCATAGTAGCTACAAATTTTACATTATTAATTTGTAGTATATCACTACATAGTATAAAACAAAGTCGCTTCCTGCTGTCCGTCTGTCCCTATGTATGCTTAGATTTTTAAAACTACGCAACGGAATTTGATGCAGTTTTTTTTAATAGATAGAGTGATTCAAGAGGAAGGTTTGTATGTATAATACATGCATAATATATTAGAGAAACACTGATAACTTTAGAGGTTTCTAATGTGATGTCGTAAATAAACACATTTTTTTTTGCGTTTATATTGCAAACGCTGGCTGAACCCTACGAGATAGATCAAAATAATGTACCACAGTATTATATTTTTTTAAATTTTCGCGTTTGTACAATAAAATTGATTTTTAAATCAATTGTATCATGTATACTTTTGTACCCTTGGTTATTTCTGATTTTTATATGTTATATATTTTGACGGCATACTTATTTTCGAGACCTTATCCAAAGGCATACGTTGTAATACTGAAAAAAATGTGGTTTGTGTCATATCCATCGAACCATGTATGCCCTATTGAATTCAACTTCGTAATTATATATTTCTTACCAAATTTAAAAGGGTATACAAATTGTGAAGGGCAAAAACACGAATCAACAATTTTTTCTTAAAACGAGATGCGCACAAGGTATAATTTTTTTTCTGTCGAATAAAGTGTGCCCTTTGCAATTTCTCTGCAAAATTATGCTATTCGGACAAATTTTATGAAGGTACACGGATTCACGCAGACAATAGCCGTATGCGATTAGAATAACAGCGAGCAAATGAATGATTCATAAATAAAACCATTTTTCATAACTCCTTGCGGATGGTGCGTAATATCGCTCTTTCCACTCGTGATGAAAAATTTTGTACAAAACATGAAAGATAATCTCGACTCGGGTGAATATCACCCTTAACATTTTTGCGCACGAGTTCATAATGTACCTACTATTACTTCTATAACAATCGAGAAAACGTGCTCTTTCTCTGTTCTTTTCATAATAAACAATACAAATGCATATTATGTTATTGTAAACTATATAGTACTAGCGAACCGCCCCGGCTTCGCACGGGTGCAATGATGATACTAAACATACTACAGAATGTCTTTATATACAACGTTCACAGCTTTTTTGTCATTAAACAATACAAACATGTTTTCTTCAGAGGTTACTCTTGAAAGAGCGACATATAATTGGCCATGTGAAAAACACTCAATGCTCAAATCTAAATCTGTGTCCCTGCATTTTAAATCTGTGATATCTTCGAAAATATTAATTGAAATTACATGCTGTAAAGCGCCATTTTGATGTATATTAAATGCGCAATGTATTTAAGGTACTTAATTGGATAAGGGTTAATCCTGTATTGCTTAAAATCTATTATTTCTCGTAAAAAGTAAAGGACAAAAAATGGTTATTGTGGGTTATCCCTAAGAGATAGACATATACCATTGCGGATTTTCTTGTAGACCTTTTTAAGGTGTACAATACTGTGATACATTATTTTGATCTATCTCGTAGGGTTCAGCCAGCGTTTGCAAAGTAAACGCAAAAAAAGTGTTTATTTACGACATCACATTAGAAACCTCTAAAGTTATCAGTGTTTCTCTAATATATTATGCATGTATTATACATATAAACCTTCCTCTTGAATCACTCTATCCAATTAAAAAAACCGCATCAAATTCCGTTGCGTAGTTTTAAAAATCTAAGCATACATAGGGACAGACGGACAGCAGGAAGCGACTTTGTTTTATACTATGTAGTGATGTTGACTAAGACCATAAGTATCGTTCTTTGGTAACTACATCTCATGCCAACGCAGAATCTATAATATGTCATGGAATTCTATTTTGGGGCAACTCTACGGATTGGGAAACGACATTCAGAGCTCAAAGAACAATGTATTACATCCATAATTACGTAAAATATGTATAAAAATATATAATTGCAAACCACATTTGATCACTTTAAAGTTATTAACGCGAGGTGCGCTTTTCGCCATTTCCTCTTGTCGCACTAATGTTGGAGTTCATGCTCCTTTGCATCGCGTGGTAAATAACTATATTAACTACTATACATATTTAGATTTATTTACTTTATCTGCTGGTAAATTTAAAGTATATTATTAAAAAAAAATTATAGTACATAGGCTTTTTTATTTTATTAAGATCCAAATATAATTATATTCATGCCGTATTATTGTTCTTCGTTGTAAATATGTACGTGGGTCACACTCAAAGTTTTTAGAATAGGTCACTAAGAAAAGCAGCCGAAGATTTTCTTTTTTAATTTCGATTTAGAAACTCTTTGGGAATCTGTAGATGTTTAATGATTTCATATGTCATTTGTTTTTACAAATTGGTGGCAATTTAAAAAGTGTCTGTCGAGCATCGAAATGGATTCGACTAGAGAAAATTTTCGGTCTTACTCGACAACAATGTTACGGTAAACTTCGATTGGCATTTCATTACGAAGCCCTATCTCGTGCCACTGTTTATAACAGGTTTAATGTGTTTAAACGTGGTCGAAGCAAACTCACTGATGATTCTCTTGAAGGACGTCCTTCTACTGCGACTACTGTAGATAATGTGAGTACTGTGCGGCTAATGATAAAAGCTGATAGAAGGGTGACATATCAACACATTCGGGCAGCTTTAAGCATTGGTATGAGTTAAGTACAAAACGTCTTACATTAACATTTAGGATGGATACCTCATAATTTGACGGAAGATCAAACACGCTGTCGCGTCGTTTGGATTGGTGCTGCTCAATGCTTGAAAAGTTTGACGGACTGGACTCGAATTGAATGCTGTATATGACATTGTCACAGGTGATGAAAGCTGGATATGTTAAGAACTCGAAACCAAAAGGCAATCTGTGCAATGGATCTTTCCATTCGAAGATTTGCCGACAAAAGAAGGGCAGAAGTCAAAGGAAAAAGATGATTGCCTCATTCTTTGGACGGACGGGTCATTTGGCAACAATCGTTCTAGAAGATAAAAGGACTGTTACTGCAGATTGGTATGTCAGTCATTGTCTACCAGTTGTCTTGGAAAATGTTAGACAGCAGCACCCAAGAAGCAGGATCCTCCTCCACCATGACAACGCTCCAGCTCATTCCGCCAGACCGACTATCATATATTTATCTATCGAAGGTGTGGAAGGTGTGTCTAGTGAGTCATCCTCTTTACAGTCCCGACCTGGCACCTATGAGACTTTTATTAATTTCCAAAAATAAAAGATAAAATTAAAGGAATTCGAAGATGAAGATGAAGATGCCGTGGGTGTGTTCGAAAAAGGCGTGGAAGAGATCCCTAAAGAAGAGAGGGCTCACTGCTTCAGCCAATGGTTCCATCGCATGCGACGATGTTTAGAAAGGAACGGAGACTACTTCGTAAAGCAATAAAAATATTAACAGACTTCCATATCATTAAGTTTTTTTATTTTCTAAAAACTTTCAGTGTGACCCCCGTATGTATAGTTTTCATATGCGAAAATTTAACTTCTGTTGAAAATTGTATTCTGTTTGCTCGTGTACATTTAGTTCCAAATTTACATTTCATGGTTTCTGGTGAAATCGAACAAACTCTTTAAATTTTATAAGCACACTTGAAGCGATTTGCATTTTTTGATGCGCATTGACGTCGGTGGTACGTTTTTAAAGAATAATTATTTATTTTGGCAGTTAACGCCAGATGATCTTGTTATATATTTTTTGTATATTTAGATAATCTACCTATCTTTATGTATATATTTCTTTTGTGCGTGTTTATGTTAATGAACTCCTCCTAAACGGATGGAAAGATTTTAAATGATTTTTTTGTGTCTTCAAGTGGATTCGAGAATGGTTTAGATTGACAATTCGACCCGTTAGATGGCGCTGCGATAGGGTTACAGGAAAAATATTTTTTACGTTCCGGCGGGACATCGTTTACCATATCGCTTTTGACAAACATAACTGGCAGTCGTTTGACAGTTGGCCCGATTGACAGAATGCGCTCTGCAAATATCGTTGAAAACAGATGCATCGGTCGGAACCGGAACTATATTTTTGGAATAATTTTTTCATGGCATTGTGCACTTTTTGGGATGGGTAAAAAATGTTAAACTCGCGTCAGGACACGTGACCTGATCGAAAATTCGTAACACGGAGTCGAGTTTCTTGTATTAAAAAAAAATATCACATTCAAAATTCAAACATTTATGAGCGGCCAGGAGCGCAGAACTTCCAGTGTACCCTACGTATACATTTAGATATGTTATTACCTACTTTTTATTTTTAACCTAATTATATATACGGATAGGTGTGTGTGTGTATGTATGTATGTATATGCAAATACATTGTGAAGTTATGTTTTCACTTCTGACGTGCAGTCCTACTACGACTGACTATTTTACGTTGTTACGAACGTCTGTCGGTTCAGCTAGTACTATGTAAAATTATATCATGTGTTTGTAAATCTTTAACACCTTAATTTATATATTTATCCATATTCGCAAATAAATAAATAAATGATTATGATTATTATGAATATATCCAATAAAAACCCTTGGAGATTGATCACAGAGCAATTTTAAAAGTAACATGTTTTCGGCCGATTTTATACCTAAAAACAGACTGTGTGGCATCAATACCGTAGAACACCATACCACGGAATCCAAAACGTCTATAAGATAAGGTCTGTTCTCTAACTCCTGCCCGCTAGTCTTTCATAAAACGGTTATCCTTATATCTAGGCAAAATATTACTGTAGATTTATAATTATAACACCAACTTATCTTAGAAAGATTTAATTACACTTACTTTATGTACTAAATTTGCACTGTTATATTCAACAAGTTATACAAGTGTAATACAGTGTAGTTAGATATCCTACTAAAATTTATACAGTCATAATGATGTGGCACGATTCGTCACCTTTTGACTATAAGCATGATAAGAACAATGATAACAATGTTAGCGGTTGAGAGATTTATTTTGATAGCTTGTGAAACAATTTATTAGTGTTTTTTACGTAAGAGGCTTATACAGTACAGTTGTCGGACTTACCGACAACTGTACTGTATAAGCATTCCTTTCCTTCCGTTTCGCTTCTCCCCATTCCAAAGTGCCGGGTTGACGGCAATAGACTTGCTATTACGTGAGTGGGCTATTTGGCAAAATTTGGGTTTTTAATAAACCTGTACCTTTTTTTTTCGTGTAGAAACCTCCACGGGTCATCACCTCACCATAGCTATTGATGATGTGGTATGTCGGAATCGAACCGACTAAAACCACACGGTGTTCCGTCACAAGTGAGTCTATCGCAAGGGACTCGGGTATACCCTAGGAAGGAAATCCCCGAGAATAATAAACCTCTACCTACAGTACCTACCTCTCCGGGGATACAGTCGTGAATATATGTACGTTTGTATGTTTGTGTTATTTATGGGTTATATGTAAGTTAGCTATTGACATCTCATTACATTATCACCTCTGGTCATTTAAACAAAAGTCTGAAACAACGGTATATAAAATTTTGTACTATATCTTTGCTAGTTTTAACAAAAGATCACGATATTTGTGAGTTTGTATGTATAGGAAGTCTTATCTGCAGAATTATATCACCTTTATCTTTTGCAATTTAAAATGTAAATATTTAATAAATAATCTTTACAGATACGTAGAATTACTGAGTAACATGCTCTATTATGATATGATATGATAGCATTGTGATCAAAACAAGCTTTGTTGTGTGGAATAGCACAGAGCCGTACGGCCGTCTTTGTATCTCGACATCAGAATCTAACGGAGTACATCCTACTTTTTTTTTATAATTGCGGCACCTCACACACGGCCGTCTGATTCCAAACTAGGCATAGCCTATACAATGGACGAAGTAACTATTATCTTATCTGTGATTAAAGTAACCAGACTGCTGATAAACATACATTTACATTAATAATTATAGTTTAAAAAACTAAAAAACACGCTTTTATAGAAAATTCAAGTTAAAAATAAAAAAATGAATCGAATTATTGCATTGTCATCGGTCTTTGACAGGTGTGCAAAATTTGAATGAAATCTGGCCATTTAAAGTAGGTCAAAATCGTGCCCAAAGGAGTCGGTTACAAACATACATACAAGTGAAGCTAATATAAAGCGTGTAATAAATACATAGATATTACAAATAAATTATACCCAGATATCGAACAAATTTAATGATTGTGATTGTCAAGTCATTCACTCAATGGAGACTGGATGACGGCGGCGGGGATGGAGGGGTGCGGGGCGTGCTCCGTCCAACTGTCCGGTGCGCAACGCGGTCATCGCCCTCTCACACATCCACGAACACCCGCGATGGCGCATTTCATTTTTGCATTTATATTCGTTCCGCAGACGCGACTTTAAAACTGTAATTTTGTAGAAAGTGTAATAATACAGCGACGTATACAGTCCACACGCGTAACACCCCCAAACAGTGATCATCACACAATTATTTATCTTTGGTGGGAATCGAACCCACGACAGCGGTCAGGATCACTAAGCACTAGACCAAAACAGGTCCGTCGTCGTCAGTACCGACACGGCTTCAGCTTTTTGCCGAAGTGTTTTCGAATTTCATTTTTGTTTGTAGGTTTGGTGACTCGACCCGACTCAACATGATTTAGGTATTTACATTAATGTAGGAGTTTAGTTAGGTTAACAAATTTATTTTTCACTTTCCAGTTCTTTTCTTTCACATGTGTGTGCTAAATTTCAACAAAATCGGTTCACAGATGAAAATTCAATGGGTGAAAATCATTCATCCCCTATTTTTCCACCCCTAAAGTTCAAATATTTGTTTGAAATTTAAATGGGAATAATTTCGAAGTAAGCTCTATCCAATAATAAAAGAATTATCGAAATCGGACTACCCTGTAAAAAGTTATGCGTGGTCATAATTAAAAAAATATATAAATATGGATCGACTTGAGAACCTCCTTCGTTTTTTCGTCGTCGGTCAAAAAGGTGTCTTCTAAGGCAATTTTTAGGGTACCGTTTCCACAAGGAAAATAGGAACCTTATAGGATCACTTCGTAATTCGTCTATCTGTCTGTTTGTCTGTCCGTTAACACCTTTTTTCTCAGGAACGCGTAAAGGTATTCAGTTGAAATCATCAACTACTTTTGTGTGCGGTGCCTTGAAACTGTAAAAAAATTAAGCTTCTTAAATTCCAACACAAGCAACAGATACGGTCATTTAAAATTGGTGACAAGCAAAGTCTCAAGAATAAGTAAAGGAAACAATCCGAAAGTCGTTATTTTTTTTGTTATCCTATTATTATTATAAACGTGAAAGTTTGTATGTATGGATGGATGGATGGATGTTTGTTACTGTTTCATGTAAAAACCACTGAACCGATTGCGATGAAACTTGGTATGTAGATAGCTGGAGACCTGGATTAACATATAGGCTCCTTTTTATCTCGATATTCCCACGGGATCGGGACTTACGCGGGTGAAACCGCGGGACGCTGCTGGTATTAAATAAAAATATTTTTTTGCGAAAATTGAATATCACGTACATCGATGTATGGAGGACTATTATTAGAACGGCAAAGTTAAGTTTGTCTTTCGGAACAAACGGGCATTAATCTTCAAGAATCGATTCCCAAGATGGACGAACTATATACATACAAACTTGTACGGAACCCTCGGTACGCGAGTCAGACTCGCACTTGACCGGTTTTTTTTTTAAAGTAAGTAGTTTATATTAGTAAAAGGACACTGCTAACGTATTGAAGTGGGAAAGAGATAAGTAATGTAAACTATGAGAAACACTATTTTATTCATACGTTATTTAAAAATAGAGGGTGGTGTGGTCCTCGCCCTCTATTCCCGCTTCCCCCTTTTTTTTTTTCTTGTGGAAACCTCCTCGGGCCATCACCCCACCGGGGTTTTCGGTGGGCTCCAACCTTAAAGGCTGGCAACGCACTTGTGACTCTTGAGTTGCAGGTGCCCATGGGTGGTGGTAGTCATTTACCATCAGGTGACCCGTCTGCTCATTTGCTCCCTATACCGTAAAAAAAAAGGTCATTCAATTTTTTTGCCTTTCAATATACTCCCGGAAATAGGCTAGCCCCCTATTGCGTGAATGGGACCAAACTATAGTTGTTGGGTGTTTAATACACTTTTGCGTACCCCTTCGGGGATATAGACATGAGCATATGCATGAGATATAGATATTCTAAGTTCTACATACATTACACCACCAATCGGGATTTCAATGTTTATCATTAGCTAGTCTTGTAACCACCTCAGAATAATTCTTTAAAAAAAAAACCGACTTCAACAAAAAAACAACTATTCCATAAAAGACTTATATATGGTTTTCTCATGGATGTCATTGTCAAAACTGGACCAAATTGAAATGGGACCACACGGGAAGCACCAGCTTTCAAATAAAAAAAGAGTCATCAAAATCGGTTCACCCAGTCGAAAGTTCTGAGGTAACAAACATAAAAAAAAACACAGTCGAATTGAGAACCCTTTTTTTGAAGTCGGTTAAAAATATAAATTAAGAGACACCTTTCTTATCCATTTCTTTTAGACATAAGATCGACCATATAAGAAAAGGACGACCATTTCATGTCAACTCGTCACTATAAGTGGGAGAGGCATGCTTCGGCACGTATGGGCCGGCTCGACCGGAGTAATATTACGGCCTCACAGAAAACCGGACCTTATAGTAACAATTACGTTGTGTTTCGCCGATTGAGTGAGGTTACCCTACTCTCCCCTCTTCTCCTCTTTCCTCCTCTCCCCATCTCCCCCTCTTCTCCTCTTCCCTCCCTTGCCCGCAGCACTTGTGACTCTTAAGTTGTCAATTGCCATCTTACCATCAGGTGACCCGTCTGCTCGTTTATAACCTATACCATAAAAAAGTTGTATTTTGACATCTAGGTGTATTTAAAAGGACATGTAACTTCATTTAAGGATGTTAAAAGGACCAATAATTTAAGCAACAAAGCACTATCTACCCTACGTTATAAACGTCTAATTCAAAGCTCACGACCTGAGTGACTGAGTCGGCCTTCTCTAACGTAACGAAACTAGATAGTTTTGGGAATAGAAGTTGTTCACTTTGACTAAAGTGAAACAGTTTCTGCATTAGATCTTCCTTGAGAAATGGAACGATAAATGAGAAGATAGTTGGCATTCTATATTGGAGAAAGTTCCAACGAGACTTCGCACAAAGCCAGCATTTGTAAAGTTTCTAATGATATGACGTTAATTTACAAATCTGACAATTATCAGACAAGATTTAAATGTCTCTAAAAGGAATTAAAAGACTCACACAAAGGTGTATTTTAACCGTAATTTTTTGATGATAATTAAACCCTCGTCAAAGATAAGGACAAAAAATCAATTTTTTTATTCATTACACTAAAGCTCGCCGAGTACAAAGAAACAAATACCTAATGTATTATATACTAAAATCTTCCTGAAAATAATACATTATGTAGAATACGACATTGAAAAAATGATAAAAATTAGTAAAGTACTTTTAAAAAATCGAGGACATACAACACAAAAAAGAAGGTTCTGTATTCGATTCGTATGTAACGAGTCGAATACAGAATCTTTTCTTTTTTGAAATCGGTTAAAAAGGAAGGAAATCGTTTGACAAACAGAAGAAAAAACAGTTACGAATTCTTTTGCTTTTTTCTCTTATATATATAATAATATAGAATATAGATAAACATTTAAACAGTTCGAATAAACGATATTCGGTCGTTTATTCGAACAAGAAACGAGTGTATACCTAGATTATTAAAGATTTGGCAACGCGCATGCGAGTCTCCCAAAATTACAAGCGTCCATAGAGTGAGGTAATCGCTTACCTTCAGGTGAACCGTATGGTTGTTTGCTATCGACGTGGTATAAAAATACGGGCTAAGGGAGGAAGGCGCAATTGATATGGCTGCTTAAAATATAGACATAGCTGAGTAGATAACGCTAGAAGTAAGCGGTGTTTCTAAAGTGAAAAATTTATTTTAACCAGAATCTGATCTTTTACGCAAAGGTACCTCTGATATATGTAGATATCCTCTGATATTTGCACACAAACACATGTTACCCTCTGACACAGAGATGGTGTCAGTGAACAAGTAAATGCATACTTAAATAAGCTATAATTACTATAGTACCTGATAATATTTTATTGTATGTTCTATTCTATATTAATCTTACTAATATTATAAAGGTGAAAGATTGTGAGTATGAATGGATGGATGAATGTTTGTTACTCTTTCACGCAAAAACTACTAAACCGATTGCGATGAAACTTGGTATGTAAATAGCTGGAGATTTGGATTAACACATAGGCTACTTTTTATTCCGATATTCCCACGGGATCGGGACTTACGCGGGTGAAACCGCGGGGCGTAGCTAGTAGAATACTACTCGAAATGATCGTAATGCAAAAATTGACATTATTTATAATTATTTTTAATAAACAACATGAGCTAAGTAGTATTGTAATTGTTTGTTGTTATTATAATATGTATGTATATTTAAAAAAATTTGCATGTCCGAACAGACTGACCAAATATGTGATTCTTTTGTAATAACTGATTACAACCTATGTACCGTATTTCTGCAATTTCATTTCATGTATATCGCTATTTTATGCTGAGAAAAAAATAGTAATAATATCTTGATACACCTGAACACGCCCGCCTGCTACCAAATCAGGTAGAGCCTGTACTATGGTAACCAGATTGCACATAAACATACTTACATATTACTAAATACATACATATTATACATAAAGTACACCTAAAGTATTTAACGTATCCATATAATTTATAAAAAATAAATATATATGACTTAACCGTCCGCGCTGCGCAAAAAAGTTCAGGCCTACCCGCGGCCTCGGACCGCGCGGAACTGTGCCGCAGATTGGTAACAAAAACCTTTGTAACAGCTAAAATATAATAGCTACAACAAAGATAAAAATACTGACAAATAGCTAGACGTTTATAGATAGAAGTTATCTATTTCAAAATTCGATAATCATAATCTATACTATTTAAAATAAGGTTTATTATGAGTTCCCGAGTAAAAAAACAAATTAACTTTCTATAAATTTGTTTCGTAAGCATAAAAAATAATATTTTTTACCAACAAAACACATAAAAACAAAACGAGATTTATTTCCCTTTAATATGATGCTAAAATATTGATATATAATTAACTCTCAGTAGCTAAAGAAAAAAAAAAGAAAGAAAGCTAAGAAAAGGCCTCGTACAGCGCGGAACTGTGCCCGCAGCTTAGTAACGAAAACCTTTGTAACAGCTAAAATATAATAGCTACAACAAAGATAAAATTTTGGAAAATAGCTAGACATTTATAGATAGAAGTTATCTATTTAAAAACTCGATAGTGATAATCTATAATACTTAAAATCAGGTTTATTATGAGTTCCCAGTAAATATTAAAAAAAAACCTTTCTATAAATTTGTTTCGTAAGCATAAATATATTTTTTTTTACCAACAAAATACTTAAAAACGAAACTAGATTTATTTCCCTTTAAAATGATGCTAAAATATTGATATATTGATGCTGAGATATTGACTAATTCTAAGTAGCTAAAGAAATCGAATCAAAATACATTATTTCTGGAGTTTTGCCTATTTCGGTACATATCGTAAGCGTTACGGGCTGTAGTCAAATTACAAAAACGTATAATCCTAACTATTGTCTATTTAAATATTAATAATAACCAGTCTTCTTAATTACAAGATATATTTTATTATAATATACCACATAACATACAAAAACTTTACGATAAACCGGCAAACAAAGGTGAAGTTTTCGCATGCCAAATTTATCACGTATAAAAACATCCTATCAGACTTTGGATTCATAAAACTTATAGATATACTAAAAGAATGAATCTTAAGGATTATTTTAAAATATAATATTAATGGAGCAGAATTACAAATAAATTATTACTTACATTTTACACGCAGAGTTCACAGACAGAGAACACACCAATATTATCTATGGAACACACACTAAAACACTTGACACACCGTTTGAAAGCATTTATTTTTTTAAATAATAGCGTCACCGGGCACAGATTTTTACTAACCCATAGAGCATAGACTTAGAACATAGACATTACTGAAAAGGATTAATATTAGAGTCCCAGCTCGTTATCCCCGTTCCCAAATTACTCGTTTTTACCCTACGCTTCGTAAAACCGTACATGGTTCTAATTCTCCTATCCCACGTATGTGCAAATTACCGAACGAAAATAGTAGATGTACTGATATCTTTTCAAGTTCTTTAGGCAAATTTCGCAGCGACAAAAAATTGTTCCTTTCCGACAAACAAGGTATTAGTTATTAAGTTACCAGTTTAAATAAAACAAAACAACAGAAGGTGGCTTCTGTTGTTTTGTTTTATTTAAACTGTTAAGTAACTAGTTATATGTATTAAAAAAAAAAAGTAAAACATCAGAGCATGCGATGTTTGCTCATAAATGGTTGTACATTTAGAATAAGTATGTGTATGATAATTTAAGTGCATGAAAATAATAAATGTAACAACTGTCAGTAAACCAAATAAATAAAGCAATAATAAATAAAATAGACGCGTCTTTTTATACAGAACAACCTTGAATATCATTCATAGAGCTCTTTGAAATTTGGCATAAATAAAACTTGTTTAAAGCGTACAAGTCAGCGAGCTGCCGAGGTGTTTGGGCATCTACAGAAAGGTAAATTACACTACGTAACGCCTGTACAAATCTATACTGCAATGTGTCACAATGTGTAACATTGTAGTAATTATAAAAGTAGGCGCGTATTGAGCAATCAAAATAGTGATATAGAAAGCACGTTGGTGTCTTGAACTATATATCTACTTCAACATTTTGCAATTAAATATTTAGTCAGTGACTTTCCTTTCAATATGTGTACCGCAATACTATCTTACTAAATTAATTTTTCAATTCTTTCCACTAGGTACTTCACAAGTTGTTATTAAACTTATTAAAAAAATGTTGCAAATTTACTATTTAATGCTGTCAAACTGTCTTGTAACTGCATCTTACACTGTCCTGAACACTGCTATGCCCGTAGCATTAAGCAAATTACTCGCTGGGCGCTATCCGTCACCAGACTAGATCATCGCCGACTATATTTGACACGCTAATAAACACTGAGTATTTATTCACTGCATCTGAGCTTTTCAGTACCTACTTTTAGATGTAAATTGATAATACGTTTAAAAGTGTACATCTACACGATGAACAGCATTATCCCTTTTGCCTACTGTGACGGATGCCTTGAATCTATCCTTTGCTAGTCCGCAACAGTACGCTGGTCACTGACTGGTTTAGTTACTAGTGATGGTTACGGTTACAATGATGGCTACGGTTACTATAATGTGTCTGTGTGGTCTGTATCTTGGCTATAATTCTTCAATACATCTTGAACGGCGCGATATCCGTTCCTTTAACACAAATCGCATTAAAGAAGCGATAGAGCGGAACAAAGGCTCCAAAGTGTTCGCGAGAGATATGTCTACTGGGCAAAGCCTGATGACGAAGCTAAAAAGGGAAGATGGCAGTATAGCTTCAACCAAAGCAGAAGTGTTAAGGGAGATTGAACGGTCCTATGGACAGCTCTACGATTCGGTCTCCAAACCTGTTAGGAGTGCGGCCGAAGACCCAAGAGCCAAACTAACCCGACATTATACTGAAGATATTCCGGATATCAGTCTGTACGAGATTAGAATGGCCCTGAAACAGCTCAAGAACAACAAAGCACCGGGCGACGACGGAATCACATCAGAGCTTCTGAAAGCGGGTGGAACACCGGTACTGAAAGTCCTTCAGAAGCTCTTTAACTCTGTCTTGCTTGAAGGTACAACGCCAAAGGCATGGAACAGAAGCGTGGTGGTGCTGTTCTTTAAGAAGGGTGACAAAACCTTATTGAACAACTATAGACCCATCTCGCTTCTGAGCCATGTTTATAAGCTGTTTTCGAGGGTCATCACAAATCGTCTCGATCGCAGACTTGACGACTTCTAGCCTCCTAAATAAGCCGGATTTCGAAAAGGCTTCAGCACCATAGACCATATCCACACGCTTCGGCAAGTTATACAGAAGACCGAAGAGTATAACTTGCCATTATGTCTAGCGTTTGTGGACTATGAGAAAGCCTTTGATTCGATCGAAACATGGGCTGTGCTAGAGTCCCTCCAGCGATGCCAAATTGACTACCGTTACATCGAAGTATTGAAGTGTTTGTACAGCAACGCCACAATGTCAGTCCGAGTACAGGAACAGAATTCGAAAGCGATTCCTTTAAGGAGAGGCGTAAGACAGGGAGATGTCATATCTCCGAAACTATTTACTGCCACTTTGGAAGACGTCTTCAAGCTCTTGGAATGGCAAGGGCTTGGCATCAATATTAACGGCGAATGCATCACTCATCTTCGGTTTGCCGATATACGATATTGTGGTCATGGCGAAGTCGATGGAGGATCTCAGCACGATGCTCGGTGACCTCAATCGAGTCTCCCAGCGGGTGGGTCTTGAGATGAACATGGACAAGACGAAGATTATGTCGAATGTCCATGTGGTGCCTACCCCCATCATGGTCGAAGACTCCGTTCTTGAAGTTGTTGACGCGTATGTATACCTGGGACAAACAGTCCAACTAGGCAAGTTTCAACTTCAAGAAAGAGGTCAATCGTCGAATTCCGTTTTCAACCAGTGTGTGTTGCCAGTGATGACATATGGATCCGAAACGTGGTCTCTCACTATGGGCTTGATGAGCAATCTCAGAGTCGCTTAACGAGCTATGGAAAGGGCTATGCTTGGTGTTTCTCTGCGCGATCGAATCAGAAATGAGGAGATACGCATACGAACGAAGGTTACCGACATAGCCGAACGGGTCAGCAAATTGAAGTGGCAATGGGCGGGGCACATAGCACGTAGAACGGTTGGTCGATGGGCTCGAAAAGTTCTGGAATGGAGACCACGGACCCGGAATGGTCCATTATCGCGGTGGACAGACGACCTGGTAAAGATCGCAGGACGTAGGTGGATGCAGTCTTCTTGGAAGTCATTAAGGGAGGCCTATGTTCAACAGTGGACGTCCTATGGCTGAAATGATGATGATGAGAATGACATCTTGAAGTATTTTTCTAGACGAGCTTGACACTTCTGTTTGTTCCCATAGGCTTGAAGATGCCGTAGATTCGCTACAAAACATCTATACTTCGAAAACTAAAAGAGTTAGAACTATAGAATTTGTGGGATCACCTGAGCAACAACGTTGTCTAACTGGTAAACATAAGTTAAAACAATTTTATTCCCTAAATTCTAGGTTATATACAGAAATATGTCGAACTCATAATGGAAACAGTACATTTACGAACACCAATGGTCACCTTTTCGAATATCCCACTAATATTATAAATGTGAAAATTTTGGATGGATGGATGGATGTTTGTTACTCTTCCACGCCTAAACTACAGAACCGATTGCGATGAAACTTCGTTTGTAGATAGCTGGAGATGTGGATTAACATATAGGCCATTATAGGCTACTTTTTATACCGATATTCCCACAGGATCGGTACTTACGCGTATGAAACCGCGGGGCGCTGCTGGTGGTTTTATAAATTTAAACACTACGACTATTATTCGATGCGTTACTGACATTACTATAAAAAACAATATTAAATATTATGAAACACGATATGTATGTTTATTTGGCAAAAAAATAAGCCTACAAACATATTTTATCGATTTCTACTGTTTATATTCAACTATTTATCCTTATCAATCACTGAAACGTTCTGTTAGCATAGTTTTTACTCTTTTCACTGTTAGCACTCACAAATTTACTGATATCTTACGAGAAAACGGCACTGAAGTGTCTTTTCACGCGATTTTACGACCACTATGAGACACTACGAGTTTGTTAATATTGTCTGTTTTATCCGACCCGGACTCAAACCCGTCATACCACGCGATAGAACGTCACTACTTTAACACTGCGACTACTGCGACGAATATACGCGATGTTCTGTTTCTTTCGTTGCGAACACGTCCAATCCTTCCTGAACTTTTTGTTTTTCAAAATCAAATTCCAACATGTATTTCGTTCAGACTAATTGAAACCTTTATTAGCTGAACGTTAAATGTATATTCTGATGTCTGAAATAATAAATGCCACATTCAGCTTAGACAAGTAAGTTTAACACGAAACAAGAAAATATTTTTTTAAATATATACATTACTAGCAACCCGTCTTCGCATGGGTACAAATTATACATCTAAACCTTCCTCATCAATCACTCTGTCTATTAGTGAAAACCGCACGAAAATCCGTTCAGGAGTTTTTCAGTTTATCGCGAACAGACAGACAGACAGACGCAGCGGGGGACTTTGTTTTATAATATATGTATGTAGTTATATACATGGTGTAAGTGACACCGTACCGAATCCTGAATTAGTGTATTCAGACCATCATTCTGAGTGGAAAATCAAATTCATTTTTTTTTACCGCACAGTACGCGTGTTGCATTGCGTAGTTTTTGTAAGTTATTCGCGATGGTGATACTTACACGCTGTATCTACATGAAAAGAAAACTTATAAATAATTAAATGATCCTAAAAAATAATTTCATTTTATTCTTTCCGTTTAAACTCCCCGCTTTTCTTTTTGACCTGCCTCTAACTGTGAAATGTCAAGTAAAAGGTGTTCCATAACAGAAGTTCTCTCAAGCATTCCGGAGTTACATTAAATATTCGTGTAAAAGACAGTCCAAACGTACACCTCGAGTTGCAGGAAAAAAAATCATTTTAAAACTCGCTCACCCGTTTACTAAGATCCCTCGCATTATCTTGGAGTATATTGTTGAGAGTACTGACATTTAAACAATACATAACACATTTTTTGCAAGAAAATAAAAAAGAAAGGAAACATTTGACTAACTGGCCTGTTGGTCTAGTGGTTAGTGACCCTGGCTGCTAAGCCAGAGGCCGTGGGTTCGATTCCCACCTAGAACAAATAATTGTGTGATAAGCACGATCATTTGTTCTGTGTCTGGGTGTAATTTATCTATAATATGTATGTATTTAGAAATATATAAGTATATTTCTGCCTAGTTTGGGATCAGACGGCCGTGTGTGTGATGTGTGAAGTTATTATTATTATTTAGTTTTGCCACAAGATATGAAATTGGTGGTTTTAAGCAACACTATATTCCACTGCATACGCACAGAAGAAGTTTTTTGTTTCCTAAGTTTTTTTTTTATGGTATAGCGGGCAAACGAGCAGATGGGTCACTTGATGGTAAATGACTAACGCTGCCCATGGGCACCTGCAACTCAAGGGTCACAAGTAAGTTGCCGCCCTTTAAGGTGGGAGTAGCGGGAAGTGGGGAGCTGGGAGGAGAGGGGGAAAGGTCCTTCCGGACGGGAATACCTTTGGCGTTGCGTAGAGATGTAGTTTCACTCTGCATTCTCTATCGCATGTATCATGGGGAGTGCTCCGAGGAATTGTTCGGACTTATACCGGCCGCAACGTTTCGCCATCGTTCAACGCGACAAAACTTTCATCCCCATCACCTGGATAATTGGCAGTCCACCACTGTGCGGTTCACCAAACCTTCAAGAAAAGAGCGTACTCCTATCTCAAAGGCCGGCAACGCACTTGTGACTCTTGAGTTGCAGGTGTCCATGGGCGACGGTAGTCACTTACCATCAGGTGACCCGTCTGCTCGTTTGCCTCCTATAATATATAAAAAAAAATACGGGAGAGCGGGGGAGAGGGAAGGGTTAGGGCTTCCGGTAACCTCACTCACGCGGCGAAAAGTAATGCCAGCATTGCTTCACTGTCGGTTTTCTGTGAGGCAGTGGTATCACTCCGGCCGAAGCATCTTATATATCTTAATTTTTTTAGAAATATTTAAGAAAATTATACATAGCCGTATGTAAATTTTATAGTATTTAGGTACATAACTACGTTATGATGTTATATTTATTATTTTTTATGTAATTTTATACAAAATGTGTATGTAATGTCAAAGGTTAGTTCATCCTATAGCACAAAGTTATAAATTAAATTCGTTTACGCCTACAACTAGGTAAACACAAAAAGGTAATTTGCAATTTAAATATCTCTCAAGTTGGTCGAAACTGCACACATTGTGCAAAATTTCATTAAAAACAATGGGACACGAAATTTATATGTAATAATAGCTAAATATGTTATGTTTATCAGCAGTCTGGTTACTATAGTACAGGCTCTGTCTAGTTTGGAATCAGACGACCGTGTGTGAGGTGTCTTAAGATATTATTAGTACCTGGATGACCGAGCTTTACTCGTTTTTTTTTTACGTTTTCTAAAAATGAAACCTAGCTAGATCGATTTATCGGCCCCGAAACCCCCTGCATACTAAATTTTATGAAAATCGTTGGACGGGAGGATTTTCCGCCCGCTATAGTGACCAGCCGCGAGGAGGCAGCGTCCGAATGTACCTGGACGTTGTCTAACTGAAAGGTTTTATCCGAAGATGGTGACCGCGCTTTTGCGGGTAGACTCTAGAATTGGTCCGGATGTCTTAATAAAAGCTGTTCCCGGTTCCCCCTTATTTTAGGCACAGTATGGCACACCGTGTGGTTTTAGTCGGTTCGATTCCGATACACCACCCCACTGAACCCTGGTCCAGTGACGGCCCGAGGGGGTTACCACAAGCATAAAAAAAAAAGACAACGGGCATGGTGGGATGGCGACGCGGCGTGAGCGGTTGAAATGTAGCTGTGTGACATCTTCTATATTAACTAATATATTACAATCGCTCTCGCCACATTGCCATCCCACCTTGCCCGCAGTCTGCCCCAGCATTTAAAGATGAAATTGTTATTTCACAGTATTTCCGGACCGATGCGACCTTCAAACCTTCAGGAAAAGAGTCGCACTTGTGACTCTTGAGTTGTAGTATCCATGAGCGACGGTAGTAACTTACCATCAGGGGACCCGTCTACTCGTTTGCACCCTAAAAGATAAATTTTCTACAGAACCTACCATTTTAACGTTTAATAAAGAGAAACGGATTTGACTTCACAAGAAACTACCATATACTTAATTATATATGTTGTGTTACTACTTATAAAACAAATGAACCACTTCTTCACACACTGACACAACATCAAACCAAATCTTTCTTGAGAAGGTTTTTCTCCGACCAGCCTCGACCATTATACGAATAACGGTTTTATTTCTTTACTTTTATTCCATTCGTCAAAAGCGGCCCCTTAACACATAATTTAAGTATTGAAACCTTCCTAAACCCTCGCGATCTCAGAGTTGTGCTAGTAAGAGGTTATGAGGTCATCTCAACCGGCCATTGACATTTGCTTATATCGTATCGGGATTTAGGTCAATGGGTACCGACAAGAGACTCGTGAATTTTGCTGAACTAAAATGCCTGTAAGCCTTACTTGGCAAACTCAGATAAAAGGAATTGATTACATTATCAATAACTTTTAAGAATCAACTTCACCTACCAATCTGCAGGATATTTGCTACTTTGTACATATACCCATACACACACACACATACGCATGCAACCCACTGGTAAAACTAGGTTTAACTTTTTCATTTTTTGCGTTCTTTGTACCTATGTATACCTACTGACATTGTGACTTTATTAAGAGAGGAAGATACTGTCTTCTGCAACACAGTTTTAAATAGCGCAGGAGTCAGTTCAATTCTCAATCACATATGTACCTACTTAAATGCCAAATAAAATTATTATTACTATTTGTATAGGGTATTATTACCGAGCTGTACAATGTTAAAACTTAGACCATACCATATTATTTTTAGTGCCAGCAGTAGATGCTCCAGCATAGTCATACGCTGCATACTTTGAGTTTAAAAGTGCACAATGATGTCTTATTAAAAAAACTTTCTGAAATGGGATGTACGCCGTTCAGTTATTGAAAGCAACATGTTGACTACAATGGGTGTCAATCCGAAACATATTATATCAGGTCCGGTGCAAGTCAGGGCAGTAAATTGGGTCCTCTCCACTTTATTATAACTATAAACGACTTACCGCCTTCACTGATCACCTAAAATTACGAGGTTAAAGATAAATTAAGTCAAGTTAAGTGGAGCCAGAGAAAATACTGCACTTCAAGGTATCCAAGTGCTATGTAATGTCGTACAGTCGCGCGCAGTCCACTGTACACGATAAGTACTTAATAGAAGCGACCCCCATGCAAAGAATATCACAGGTGCGGCATGTAGGAGGTTATCTTATTCCTGAGCTAACGTTTCGCGATCATATAGGTAAAATGTGTTAGACAGCGTACCGAAACCTGTTTCATACTACGACAGTCACAGGTCTACACAAATATAACTACGGTAAAAGTGCTGTACGATGCGCTAGTCAGGAGTCACCAGTAGCATTATGCATTCACCTGGGGAGCCCAGATGAATGCATTATGCCCTATGCATATGCACGAAGCGAAATAGAGTATCATGTTAGACCGGGTACACAACAAACTCACAGGACACTTGTATTTCAATCTGTATGGAGTATATCCGTTATTTCCAATGGTATCTACCCCTATTTGTTGTTGGTTTGGTCAGGAATAATGAACTTAGAGTGCGCTGGGACTTTGCACTCGCCACTAATATAGTTAAGTGCGCGGTGAAACGCATAAACCGGGAGTGCTTTTTTCACACCTGAAACTTTTCGTGCTCGATCTGCACGTGTGAATGCTAAGGCGCCCGCAACTGCTGGCCGTCCCGGTAGCCAGGATCAACCTGCTGGTGAAAACATCAATCGTACGATTAATCTCCATATTGACAAGATAGAGAGAGAGAGAAGTTCATCAGCGCATTGATATATTTTCGTGTAATTTGAGTGTACTTACAAAGGTTACTATAATATAGTAAATTATGTAAGTGAATGGTATGTGATAATTAGATAATGTTACGTAGGTATAATAGACAGTCGATGAGTAAGATAGCTACACTATTGCATTAGGTTTTAGATCAGTAGTAATAGTTGTTAAAGATTTAATAAGTAACTAGAGTAAGCTTTGTCCGATTATCGCGTAGTGTACACAATAACATGATACACCTCACACACGACCGCCTGATCCCAAAATCGGCAAGGCCTGTACTATGCCCCTGTCCTCTATATGCCTGTATGATAACCAGACTGCTGATAAACATACTGCGATGATGCTCAGTGATTGAGCGGTATCAGGAAAGAAGGATCTGTTTCTAGGGAAAGGGAATAAAAAGATTATGCGAAGCAACTTAGGTTTTTACTGAAACCTTTAAAATATTACACTCACTTTTAAAAGGAACAAGTTGATAATTATTTACTATATTAAAATTATATCTTGAAGCTCCGTGTGACAGCACGAACCACCATGCTCCAAGGCTTCTCAGATTGGAGTCCTCTTGTTTTTTTCATCGTTCCATTCTCTAGATTATTTCAAATACGAATTAAGATCTTGAGCAAGATGTCACCAGCCAGACTTCCGCGCGTCCAAGAAGTTTTATTCATCAATCCAAGAAGGTTGCAGGACGCGTGGAGTCCAGACTCCACAATACTTATGTATTACTAAATACATATATATTTTAGATAAATTGTACCCGAACTATACACAGAATAATTAACCGTGCTCATCACACAATTATTTGTCCTGGGTAGAAATCGAAACCACGACCTGTGTCTCAGCAGTCAGGATCACTCACCACTAGACCAACAGGCCATATAATGCAAAGGTCTTCAATGCATTTACCTATGTTCCAGCTCAGCTAATAACCGCCTAACATCAGGCGAACTACGTGCTAGTTTATATACTTTGTTCTTAAAAAAAACTCCGGTAAGTTTAAAAAAATCAAAAATGAAAAAAAAAGGTTCAAATACTCCATTTATTTTCAACTTTGCGTCTACATAAAGCTATGGTGAAACAAGTTAATAGATTTTTCTTTTATTTGAGGCACTTCTAAGTGATTTTTCCTCCACCAACATCGTAAAAATGTATTGTCTGGCCAATAGAAAATAAATAATGTGAAATGAGCTATCTTAAAAAATGATTTCTCGGATTTCGCAAACTTTAGTTTCAAGGGTTTAAGTGGATCTTAGCTCCTTGCACGGTACTCAGTGGCTACAATGTATTACAATATAAAAATTTAAAATATGCTCGAAGATAAAAAAAAAATCTTTTTTTCAGGTATATTTACAACTATGTTACACAAATTGTCAACAATTTTAGTAGTGACAACGTTTAAACCATTACTTTAACAGTAATTATTAGTACTCTCCCGTCCCGAAGCAGAGGCATCAGGCGCCGAAGAGGGCAAAATGATCTCCGGCCCCATGAGAGCTGGCCTGGGGGTAACGGGTGAGGCTCCCCGTTACCCTACCAGAAGCAGGCCTGAGACGGTGGCGCAACGAGTTCCGCGTGCGCCTCTCTAAATCGAAAGGAGGGCAAGGCCCTCCGCTAGCAATGGTGCGGCTGCCTTCTGTTTGAGGGCGGCCAAAGTCTGCCGGGGGTTCTCGGGAATTCCTTCCTATACCCGAGTCCCTTGCGATAGACTCACTTGTGACGGAACAGCGTGCGCTTTTAGGCGGTTCGATTCCGACATACCACTTCACCAATAGCCATGGTGAAGTGATGACCAGTGGGGGTTCCACACGAAAAAAGAAAAAAAATAAAGTAATTATTGCCTGTTTCTTTTTTGACCTGAATATCGGCATAATAATAATAACTTGAGACACATGGCAATGCTAATTCTCTGTACAACAAAAAAGACCTCCTTCTGGTCTCGAGAAGTATTGATCAGACACTTGATGTATGTATTTGAAAATTACTTTGATTTTCGTTACCTACGTATCTTAAACATTAATCGAGGTTTAACATATGGTGAGATATAAATAAAAATATTAACCATTTGAAGAGTTTTAATTTTATGATTCTCGTCACAAAACATTGCGAGAGTTTTGAATGTAACAGAAAAAAACTTTGTTATAACAACGTTAACTGTAAACATAATTATTTTTATCTAAGTAACTGACTATTTATATACGTATGATTCAAAATACTAAATAAAGATTATTTTCCTAACTTTAATCAAAAATAATAGATATCTATTCTTAAAAATTTGCCAAAATACATCTAAAAAAACTCAAAGAATTTTCACGCATAACCCGTCAAAGAATCGGGTATTATTTTTATATAGACCTTATATTTTTATTGTATCACTTTATTTTATTACAATATCTATCGAATAGAAAACACAAGTGGTAATGCCTCAGGCGCTAAAAATACGGCATAGCGAGGAATAAACAAAAGAAATTCGGCAAGAAAACAATACAAAAACATGTACAGTTGGTTCGTTTATTTTGTCTTGCTTGAGCGTAAACATCGTTTGTCTTGTACTTCAGGCCGACTGGAGAGCCAGAATACTGGCGGTGAAGTTATTTATGCAGTACCGCAATTCAATATTCAGTAACGAATAAAGCTAGCGTGGAAAGGAATTCCAATATTGTGTTCAATAATAGACAGTGCAGTACAGCTTTTCAATCAGGATGTATCCAAGCTTTTGTTTCCTGCACTTGTGGCCTGTAACCTGGTAACATACGAAAAAAAAATTGAAGCTGCTGCATGAAATCAATAAAGGTTATTGTACCCTGATATCTGCTTCACCTAACGATGTTTTGCTCATGTTGTCAGACATCCTAAAAAACTTATTTAATATTATATTTAAAGGATTGTCAATCTGTAATCAATCAATCAAACATCTCCTAAGATCTGCACTGTATAATTATAATTTTGGGTTTGCGAGGCCACGCAGGAGTTATGGCAAAATTTACTCGAAAGGTCTGCATGTACCTGGAAACACTGCAGGATGTATAAGTCTATATAATATATTACGATATAAAAGTAATATTTGACAGTTGTCAACAGAAGAATCTTACAAGGTTATTTTACTTGCAATTTTCTGTGGTAATGCAATCAATTAACCGAAAGAAGAATAATTATATGGTCTCTTTTATCACACAACAGTTTTAATGGCCACACCCGTTCAGTGGAGTTGGAAACATAATGACATTTGTTTGGGAATCATTTAAAACAATCTTATTCTAATAGACTATTGTGCACACTTTGTCCTGTCAGTGTGTTATTCTTTGATCCATAAATACAGTGTGTTGAAAAAATAATAAATACTACACTAATAGCAGTGCCCCGCGGTTTCACCCGCGTAAGTCCCGATCCCGTGGAAATATCGGGATAAAAAGTAGCCTATGCGTTAATCCAGGTCTCCAGCTATCTACATACCAAGTTTCATCGCAATCGATTCAGTGGTTTTTGCGTGAAAGAGTAACAAGTGTCCATCCATCCATCCATCCATCCAAACTTTCACATTTATAATATTAGTGGGACTAAATAATTCCATTTGGTTACAAAATTCTCAAGTTAAGCTAGCTAAACTTGGCCACGCTTTGCAGTGGCTTAGCCTTGTTTTACAGTTTTTTTTAACTTATTATTAATACATACAATATTGCATTTTAACGTAGTTTTAGCTTGGCTTACTCCAGTCCACAAGCTAGACTTAATCAGGATGACTGAAAACAATGGAAAGCAGAGCGCAGGCTGTATTATTATTGCAACATAGTCAACATACACATCTTTGTCAAATGAGATCTTGAATATGAAGACAAAAGAAACTCTCGTGGGTGGAGATTAGACACATAATAGCTAACGCGAGGTAATGATAGCCAAATGTTTTTTTGCGTTGTGCGAGTTTAATCGTGGGAGAGCCATGCTTCGGCACGTATGGGCCTGCTTGACCGGAGTGATGCCACGGCGTCACAGAAAACTGGCAGTGAAGCAAGGCTTGCATTGCTTTTCGCCAAGTGACTGAGGTTACCGGAGGCCCTAACCCTTCCCTCCCCCCCTCACCCCCACTTCCACCCTTCCTCTACTCCCACCTTAAAGGCCTGCAATGAACTTCTGACTCTTTAGTTGCAGGTGCCCATGGGCAGCGGAAGTCACTGACCATCACTTGACCAGTCTGCTGGTTTGCCCCCTATACAATAAAAAAAGAGTTGCCATTTATTTGTTTTAAATTCTACATTATTATATATTCTGTGGTTGCGTTGAATGTTTAAATCAATCTAGTGATTTTTTTTTGTTTTACAGGTCAGAATAAAAAAACCTCAAGTGTTTGCCTGCAATTAACTGTTTATCAAAATCTCCTATGTACTTGATGAACACATAAGTTTTAATAACAATTTAGTTACTAAATCTTGCAAACAACATTGAACATTTCTTCTATAAATTTTCATGGCATTATATTATATATATCCCTATGGAAAAATAAAAAAAAAAATACTAAAAAAAAATTTACGGGAGAAAGTTTTTTTCGTTTTTTTATTTACGATAGGTACTTTTACCACATAGGAGGTATTAAATTTGCAACGACGTTATAATATATTGCAAATTTCATAAAGGGACTATACAAAAAATTACTTTACAAATTGCAAATACAAAAAAACCTTTAGCTTTATTAAATTACTAGCAGTGCCCCGCGGTTTCACCCGCGTAAGTCCCGATCCCGTGAGAATATCGGTATAGAAAGTCTATGCGTTAATCCAGGTCTCCAGCTATCTACATACCAAGTTTCATCGCAATCGGTTTAGTGGTTTTTGCGTGAAAGAGTAACAAACATCCATCCATCCATCCATCTAAACTTTCACATTTATAATATTAGTGGGATTATACATTTGTATCAGAAATATGCAACTAGTGGTTTCCGAGAATAACTACTCAAAGACATTAGAATTCCAAGCAATCTTAATCGTCTACGTCAAAGACGTCGAAGTCTATAAACAAATTGATTTGTTTATTAACAGTAATCATGTACTTCGTAATAATTTAAAATAAATAACTTAAAATAACCATTTCCTAATTTTTTACCTTATTCCCTAGAGATTAAGGTTGATGAGGTACTTAAACGTAAAGTAGGCATGAATTTGTATGAACTCTCAAACTCCGTTAAATTTTGGTTGTCAAGGTTTCGCGGTAGACCATGCTGCTTAGTTATACGCCTGATGAATCTTTTAGTTTCCCTGTTACATCGCGCCTCTATTTAAATATTTCACGTCTAATCTCGCTCTCACTCATTATTTAAGTACAGTTTCTGTTGCAGTAATATCGACTATGAAACTTGCTAATATAAAAAATAAATCATAAATGCGCCAATAGAGAAGCAACAAAGAACTTGGATAATTGAATGTCGCCACATCAAAAACTCGTATTAACTTTTAAAAAAAAGGTGCAATCTAAAATAGTTACTGTTATTTAGAGATTTTGAAATTATTTTTTTTTGGCATAGATGCCCCCTAGATGCCCCCTAATGAGCAGACGGGTCACCTGGTAAGTGACTACCGTCGCTCATGGGCACCTGCAACTCCAGAGTCACAATTACGTTACCGGCCTTTAAGGTGGTAGTAGGGGAAGGGGGGGGGGGGGAGAGGGAGAGTGCGGGTAGAAGGAGAAGATATGAGGAGGGAGGGAGAAGAGGGGGAGAGGGAAGGGTTAAGGTCTCCGGTAACCGCACTCACTCGGCGAAAAGCAGTGCAATCATTGCTTTATTACCGGTTTTCTGTGAGGCCGTGGTATCACTCCGGTCGAGCCGGCCCATACGTGCCGAAGTGTGGCTCTCCCACATTTAAAACAGTTAAAGTTTATAGCAATCGTTGTAAGATTGTTTCTAACATGAGTGCAGCGGGCTGATGCAAAAGATGTTAAAAGAAGCTATATCCGTAATGTACCCTTTATTATTTTTTATTATTACACGGTGCTATGTAGACCCAAACTAAGCATAGCTTGTGCTGTAGATTCTAGTACACAGATATATTGATTTATTTATCTCTTTATTGTACAACCAGATGCAGTCGAAAGGTCTACCGCGGCGCCACATACGCCGAAAGAAAACAGAAAAGCAAGCCTTATAAATTTCTACAACTAAATTTATGTTTTTTCTTTTACGAGACTAATTTTACAAAATTCCTAGTGTGTAAGAAGTAAAAAAATAAATAATGAAAGTAGAAATCTCCGTGACATTAGTTTGGCTCAGATATCGACAGATATTCGACTTAATTGTAATGCTGTTACTTTCAAACAACTCTGTTTAAAGTGATCTTTTGGAACTGTAGTCCTATTTTGGGACCTTACTTTAATATCGGGAACATACTTACTGATATCAACTATCCAGAATATTCAAATTAATATCCATAAAAAGTATGTGCCTGGTTTATTAATGTATTGCAGTATTGTATGATTTACATGCTGCCAGCAGCTTCGCTCCCGTAAATGTACTCCTTTTGCATGACAATCGGTTGAGTTTTTCAGGCGTGTAAGCGTTACAATTATTCGCTTTTGCATTTACAATATTAGTTAGAATTCTTGTCCGCTGATTTTATCTATACAAATATTTTAAATAAAAAGGATAAATTTGATGAGTTTAAGTTCGAGATGATGATCTGTGAACATGTGATATTGTAGGTGGAGAACCATTCCTAATAACTGGCAATGTTTTTGTAATAGTATTAAATATATTTAGAATTGCCTCTTGAACTTTCAAATGATACGAATGAAAATAAGATATAAAAGATGCTTCGTAATAAATGTTACAAATTTTCAAGCGAGGAGTAACAGTTGCGCGAGGTGGCATATGCAATATTCAACGGGGTGTACATATATTATTCACGGCTCTGTCACGTCGAGCCTACTCAGAGCGAGAAAACGCACAAAATATTAACGACATTTGCAAATGTAATACTGAAGAGTAAAAGTTTTATTCCGTAAGAACGTTGAACATTTTACTCTAAGATAAGTAGGATTTTGTTGTCAGTAAATTCACAGAAGACATATTGGCTGTAGATAAGATAGACAAAGAATTTGTTTCAGATGGATTACGTGGTAAAAATTTTGACTTTTCAGTAGGTGGTTACTATTATTTTAAAAGTGGTTCAATTTTTTAGGTTCTATAAAAATCTTTAGAGTCTGTGTGGAAAGAGAACTGTCATAGGATTTGAGGTCGCAGCAGTTCTAAATTATCTTTTTTTTGTTATGTTGACAGCACTGTTACGTCATTATAGTTCGACAGTAAACAATACTGTAAAATAGAGTTTTTTTAGTAATTGATTGCTTTCCAAGTTCTATCATTCTAATCCTGTCTATCTCAGGTCCGAATGCATTGTCGGAATTTCTCCCTCTCTCACTAAGGGCCACTTGCTCTCGCTCGGTGAATTTGAATGCAATTTCAGCCGAAAGATTTTTGAACTACCTTCAGTGTGCATAATATTACTCTCGCTTTGACGACGCCGTACTGGCGACGAATTGTGCAAAATTAACTTTCTGCATGGTTGTTTTTGTGCAGTATATCAAGGTAGATAAAGTAAGAGAAAAAAAGTCTAGCAACACTATTTATGCAATTTAAAAAAATAATATTGGTAACTCTATTTGTCCTTGTGTCCTTCAAATTGTTTATTTAAACTTTTTGTAAAATTTGGAATATTTTCCGGCATCCAGTTTAATAAACGAGCTTTCAGTAAAAGTAAAAAGTTTATTTATCTTTTTATTTTTTATAATTATTAATTGGCAGACATTTTATTTCTATTAATTAACAGCCCCTAAACATAAAAAAATAATAAACACCACAATTATCCTACGAGACCAAAAATACACCTATTGGCAATTATTACCAAAAAGATTATACACAGTTAAATGAAATTCGTATTTAGCTTAATCATTTAATTACCAATGTAAAAAGGACAACAAAAGGGGACTTATTGGTTTCCCTAAAAATGGATAAAATACCGAAAATAGAATTCGATGGGGCAGCCATTGTTGGGGCTGTGATGATCCGATAATGATGCATTATGCTGACATATGTATAAAAGGCATCTGTCAGTCAGAGGAGGTCACTATAATAACCGTTGCTAAAATAATATTTGATTTTTAAATGCATTTATAATATATTTTATATAATATATTCAAATAAATACCTTTATGGCTACAGAGAATGAAAATAGTTTTGTTTGTAAAAGTTCATATTACATAGCCTAGAATATGCATAATGATTTTTCCCATAAGGTTTCGTTTAGCTTAGAAATACAAGATATGAGTTTACAAAACTAAATGTTATAACATGTTGATTTAAATATAACATAAAGTAAGATAATTTAAGAAGATAATAGATTACCAATAACCACTTTCGGCTACTTCTTAGGGTTCCGTTCCTCAAAAGGAAAAAAAGCCTCATAGGATTACTTTGTTGACGCGTCAAGCTGAAATTAATACCAAATACATAAGGCTTCGGTCTCTGAAAACTGTAAAAAATCAAGCTTTTAACTCAACGCAATCAAAAGATACGGCAACTTAAGCCTTTTCAACAAATTTCAATTTGTAGGTAAATCAAAAGCTATAGTTCCTATTGATCTAGAATCTTGAAATTTGGTAAGAAGCAAGGTTTTACAGCACAAGTACAGGAAAAAATTGGAAAGTCGTTAAATTATTGTTATATCTGTCTGTGTGTCTGTCAAGACCCTTTTCCTCATGAACCCGAAAAGGCATCAAGTTGAAATTAACATGAAATATTTATGTCTGTAGTCCCTCCAAGCTGTAAAAACATCAAGCTTCTAAGTCAACGCAATCAAAAGATATGGCCATTAAGGCTTAGATTTTAACAAATTTGAACATTTCGCAGGTAAATCAAAACCTATACTTCCCATTTAACTAGAATCATGAAATTTGGTAAGAAGCAAGGTCTGTCAGCACAAGTGAAGAAAAAATCCGAAAATTGTTAATTTGTTGTTATATCACATAAAAAAAAGTTTTTGTAATTACAAACTTACATTTTGCGGTTGGATTGTTGACTTTGTCGTACATCGCAACCAAAGTTAAGTTTGTCTTTCGAAAAAGACGGGCAAGTCTTCGAGATGGACGTATACAAGTTTGTTTGCTTACGGAACCCTCGGTGCGTGAGTCAGACTCGCACTTGTCCGGTTTTTTTTTCCGATGACCAAACATCTAAAAAATGTCTTGCAAAGTATTCCGACGTTTCAGGTAATCCTAATAATTGAAAGGTGTGGGCTAGATGCCGTAAGGGACGATATAGAACCAATGAGCTAATTTACGATGACGATAAAAGCCGGTAACAGTGGAGAAGATTTATCAGAATGTCTCTGGTAATGGCTGGGAATATAAATGCTAGTTTAACAACAAACATATCTAACTTTAAGTTTTTTTTTTCAATAGATAACTCCCGCATTACTGATATTCCTAAGTCGTGTCGTTCACAAGCATTCAAACAACGGACACAAAGAACACCCAGACTCGGCACAGCTATTTGTGGATCACGCAAATTTTTACTGAACTGAATAAAACTTCACATAAAAATGAGATTTACAATCAAATATTAAATTACATTAATTTACAGATCGCGTCAATGGACAACTTGTGTGGCGTTACGGTCTTTACCGTTAGTCAATTTGTCGTTTTATAAAGTAATAGTAAATTTTCGGGTCAAAGGTATCTTTTGTCCTTCTCTGTACCCCTGACGACGTGTATGAAAAATTTACGATACCCTACGACGCAACACGACATGAAGCGACGAGACGCTATGCGACATAAAGCGACCAATACTTCATGGGACGTGTGTCCTAGCCATAGTCCTAGGTGAACGACGCGATGTGACACGTTACAACACACGTCCAGTATCTGTTTCTACCTGTCATGGTACGAAAGTCAAGTCAATGACAGTTCAAGTTATACTGGCCATTGAAATAAACTTACAAAAATTAAAACTTCATTAATTATGTACGAAATTCGACCATGATCTAGGCGATCTCTAGTTTGAAATAATACCTGACCTGCACAAACTGGTCTGTGAATGATCGAAGTCGATCGTCTCATATAATATATCGAATTCATATAAAGAATGAAAATAAGATCTAAAAGACTATGAATTTTACGGGTCTGGTAGGTTTGATATGGCAATTTAAGGAGCCGCTAGCCGTTTAGCCAACAGTCAGTAAAAGTTTAAGGAAGAGGAAAGAAGCATCATATCGAAGCTACTTTGGAGAACTACTGCATGTCAAGAGGAACACCTAACTCAGTCCAGGTGTCTATGTATAAAAAAAGAGGAAGTAAAGCGTCATAACAGGAAGATAGTCGTTTCCTTCAAACCCCTGACCTACTTCAGTATCAATGTGCTTTAAAACACCATTGCAAATGCATATCTTCAAGTCGTTACTTTAATCTTGTGCGTCGCGTCTCGTCACGCAAAAACATATATTATATACCTATCGCAATACTACGCACTTCGTCGCGTTGCTTTGCAAACTGATTAACGCGACAACGTAAGACACACAGATAAAGAATGACGGGTAACGCGTAAAGCATAATAGATAAACAAAAAAGCAGAGTTATTTTCGCATTTGTTATATCCGTCATTTTAGTGAGCGTAGCTCATAGTAATACAGTTATTGTGTAGGACGACTTTCAACAGGCAGTAATCGTCTATTGTGCTTTGTTTTTTTTTTGTATGAATGACATAGCTTATTGAAGACTACTACAATAGGTAATAAAACGGTTATTTAAATTAAAAACTAACATCAAAAATAACTATTAATATTTATTTCGTGTCTTTATCGTCTACCAATAAATATTAAAATTCAGTACGAGGCCAAAGTCATCCTAATTTTTAAATAGAGCGATATAATGAAAGTTATTGTATTTTTTTTAAATAAATAAATAGCCGTACTTCCTACCGAGGCCAGAAATCTGTAATTACATCAAAGAAATTTAAAGCCTCGAGATTGACGTGTAGGTAAAACCATTTTACTATGAATATTTTGAAAAAATATGTGGGAGTTTCATATTATTGTCATTTAAAATATTAATGAATATTGAGAGACGAAAAATTTCATCACCTTTAGCTTTATTTCCTTTTCTCGGTTTCGGTTTATATATATATTATTATATATATATTAGATTTATAATCGAGCTTTCTAAAAGTATCCTCAATGTTATATAATGAGTTACAACTAGCTATATAACAACTTACAAGTTTAAAAGCGTTTTTTCAATTTCTTCTCCTCAAAGATCTTCGTTAATGTATTAGAGTTCCATGGCGAAAGTTATTGCTTAGGTGCCTTTGTTTTGGTACACGTATTAGCTTGTTGTTATTACCATACATTAAACTCGTAGTTGTTTAATCCGCAAAGCTCGGCATTCTAACATCATTTTAAGTGCTCCTCTCAATTCATTTTATTTATTTTACTGTTGTAATCAACTGTCTTAATGACGCATATTTGTAAATAAGTTTCTTTTGGTTTTACGAGTACATGCGCCCTCAAATTAAAGTAAATTGTAAATGAAATGCATTCTATTGGCGCTAATATAAATCACGTAACTTTACCATTATCACATTGGCATAATTTTGTAAATGTATAATCAAAGATGATTGAGTATTTTAACTTCGCCTAGACATTTACACAGGAAAGCTTTTTAATATGCAGAATCTGCAATAAAATTAATATTCCAATCCGAACGAAATTATCAAGGATTCCGTTTCAGTAAGTTTGTTATGAGCAGCTCTTGGATAGTTTCTGCATCCCAAAACTTTAGTGAATGGAGACACAATATAGAGGTTATATCGAATGGATTTTAAACTAGATTGCGCCAAGAGCTCGTTGTACATTAAGAAATGGCTGATTACAGGAGTTTATCATCTCTCCTTATAAGAGACGAACACCTCTTTGAGTAACTCATATTCTATGCCATGGCTCAGTACTAGGTTTGTATCTACAGTCTCTATCTCTAGGTCTCATAGAAACGCTCCAAGTTATGCTACAAGCTTCGAATAGGTCTACGTTGGGTGTTTCTTTAGTTTAATGGTACAGATAATACTTACAAATAAATTTCTGAAAGCCGGGCTACTTGCGCTTTCAATATGTTCACCGGAAATTTTGTCTCATGATTTTGTCGTGGGTGTCTTATCGAATCACATACAAATCAAATTCAAAATTATTTCATACGTACCAGGAAAACCTGCATCTTATTAAAGAGTATCGTAACTCACGAACCTATAGCAAGAAAATTATAATAAATGAAATTTACGTCATATCGTATCCCAAACATTATCACCGGTACTCAACATATTTTTACAGACCTTTTCAAGGATGCGAACACGAAGGGATATAAAAAGAAATCACCGGCATTTTACATCGAGAAGCGGTATTACAGGTAAAAATATTTTCGAGGCATGTATTTCGTATCTTGAGTAGACTCGAGTCTATAGAATTGTATAGCTAGGTATATGGTCTGGCAGTTTGGCAGCTTTGAATATTTTCATTGGCCTACCCAAATGGCTGACTATGGTAGCGGACCGGTTGGAGTCGTGGTTCGTTCCCTAATATGTGGTTTAGTTCCGTTAATACCGGCTTATCTAGTCTTCCGTATAAAGACCACCCTGGACGCTTACATGGCACTTGCACAGTTTGAGTATATATTTGGATCCTTGAGTTTTTTCAGCGTTTTTTCTCAAGGACAGTCAGAGGAAATGTAACATACCACCTAGATTTAAAGAATTAATCTACGTATAAAACTGTCTAATAAGATCTATTTACAAATTAAATTCATTTATAAGGATCGCAATCAAGACGTTGTGGGTTCTAATCTCTTTTATTATGTAATAAACTATTGTAGTCTACTCAGTTATCCTACTCCTGATATGACAATTTAACGTTGCTGCAGTGATTAAAAAGACAGGTACAAATTAAAAGTACACCTATAGATAGTATCCCACAAAGGTAACATAACATCGGTATTATGGCTACGAAATATTCATTAAATTTATTCCGTAAACTAATTTTCCAAGAAAAACCTAGATTCTCGTTTGATCGTCTAATCTTGAATATAATTTAAAATTTAAATTTGAAATTGTGCCACTATATACTGGTAGGTACCAAGGTAGGAGCCAAGCAAAATTATTTTACTTAGTGTTGAGTTTTTGCTGGTGGATAGGGTTACACAAGTTAAAAATAGAAGGACACCAATTCCCATCAAATGATGCCACGTATAAAAAAATAATGACGTTGACATTCATAAAGTTGGGCTCGAAAAATATTTACACATTATGTGGACAAAACACGATCTGCGCTAAGAACTTGTAATCTCGACAAAGTAATTTGGTTCTTGTAAAGCTCCCATTAACTTAATTGAGAGCATCATGTAAGTGTATAGGTTTATATGCAATATAGAAGTGTTCATATGAGCAGACCATCGTCTACCAATTTAGCTGACTAGACGGAATTCACCCTTGGGGGTAATGAACAACATAAAATTATGTAAGGCTTATGAACGGTCTCACTCGAGAAGTTTGGATCCCACCCAAGACACTACCTATATTAACCCAATTATAGCACCAGTATTAATGCTTTTGTTGTAAAGATTAAAACTATGTTATCCCCTATTAATTTATCGTGAAAAGGTTGTGATGGTCAGCGGAGATTTCTGAAATTTGAAGCACTGTCTCTCAGGCATGAAAACGTGTCAAAAAAATATAGTAATTGCTGCAAACAGGATTTCTTTATCTTTTAAATTTTCAGAATAGTCTTAGAGACTTTAAAGAGACTCGTAGACTTACAATATATAATCAGTTAAAGAATTTCAATGGATAAACATTCCAGCTAGGTTAAGGTAATTATTAAGACTTGTAGGTTTTTCTGTGCATCAGTGGAGTTTGATGAAATCATCGTTGAAATTTGTGGTACGTTTTGTATTACAGCAATCTTCAGAAAATTTGTCCACTACCCGTATTTAGGTTTACATCTATCACCAGTCTATTTCTTCTGAAATTACAGACCAAAAAACATTAACGGAGATATAATATATATATATATATATATATATATATACATATAAAATATGTAAGTACACATAATAATGTTGAACCTTTGGTTAGGATCTTCAGTAACTTCTTAAGATATCTTGAGATAGTGAATTTCTTGACTGAAATGTTAATGATTTACATTTTTTTCAAGTGTCCCGGACGTAGTATTTGTTTTTTATTGAGCTTTATATTTATACTAGCTTTTGCATGCGGATTTGCTCGCGTTAATATAGTTTTTTGTCCATTAATTCGGGTACTCGGGCACAGTACTTTTATTCGGGATAAAAGGTCATCAGGTCATTTTCGTTGAAAATTCAACGAAGTTCTACCTTCCGTAAGTAAAACGAATCGTTTCTTGATTATAGGAACACGGCATTAGTGTTTTTGTTTTTAAAAGTAAGTTACACATAGGTGCGTTATTAATTCTATCTTTATTTCTATAGAACTCTTTTATTATTCTAAAACTACGACGAGTTATTTTTAATAACCGGCTTCAGTTTCCATTAAGATCAGACATCAAAACAATTATCTAATATTGCGTTCTTGCTCATCATCATCATCTGCCTACATAGTTTATTTATGTATTTCTAGGGTTAGCAGGCCAAATACATATATTATTTCTGATCGCATTACATATATAGCAATATAAACTTATATCGTTTAGGGATATATCCCCAACATGAAAGTAACGCCGACCTATAAAAAGCTAATAAAAACTCGTCATAGGACCGTCCGTGACATTACGATCGTGATTTAGAAATCTTAAAAACATATATACATATGAAAAGAACATCGCTTGCCCATAGGTTGCCCGCAAAACCATCCAAAGTAATACACAATTTAAACAAATCTCTAACCGCAGGAGTCGTCATGCCAGTTTCATAGACCTACCAAAAACAAGAACTATGCCAATAAAACTATTACTTTTGAAGGAGCATAGATTTACAATAAGTTACCGTTAAATATAAATAAATGTAAACTTATTTCGTGTATTTAAGACTGAACTAAATATATATTTACTGCAATCACCCAATGCACTAAACGAGTAACGTGACGAACCTGTTATCACACTATTTATTTATGTTTATTTATTAATGTAATTGTAATTGTTCTCAAGTAAGTGACATGTATTTGTTTGTATTGTGAATAAATTCTTTAAACCTAAACCTAACTGATGCGTGTTCGATGACCTTCACAAACCTTCAAGTACGTTATGTTAAGTAAAAACCAAAGATAAATAAATATAGTAAACTTACGCAGATTGTTATAACGCTGCTGATGTGAGATAATAAAGGTTATAGACCACTCAGCTATTAATATTTACGTACTTAATTTAACTAGGAAGCCAATAGTAAATACGTCTTTTCAGAGCAAAATAAACAAATATTTGAACATGTTTTTCCTTTTCAAATAACAGCCACTGAGCATTACTTTGTCATCAAACCGTTCGTCAGGAAATGAATTATAAATGGTACAGGGACTTTCATCGCTACGTTAAAAATATACTTATAAGAGAGATCTGTTCAATGGTTTAAAATACTTGTATAATGGTTTATTGCTGAAGAAAAATATTTTTTATATAAACATGTACATCACACTACGTGTAAAATGTAAGGTTCCATTAATTTTTCTAGATTCTAGTTTATGATATAATTTATTAACCAAGAAAAAATAATAAATATGTAATTGTGCTAATTGGGTTTTAAATCAGTGTGTCTCTTCTTCAACTTCAAACATATTAATCAACACACTAGCAGAGCAACGTTTAAAAAATTTATTGTAACGAATGGAGCAGAATCTTTTAGTAAAAAAACGCACGAGATCGCAACGTGACTATCATTAATCCGAATCAGTGCTGTATTGCTCCTGGATCATTTATATAAATTTATATCCGCTACATTGGATTTTCTCTCGTAAAAGTAATGGATCATTATAAAATAAGATAAATAACTGGCCATATTAAATTAGATAACTAATATTATAAATGCGAATGTGAGAAACAGTGAGAGAGCTATGCTTCGGCACGTATGGGCCGGTTTGACCGGAGTGACACCACGGCCTCACTGAAAACCGACAGTAAAGCAATGCTTTCATTGTATTCCGAGTGAGTGAGGTTACCGGAGGTCCTAACCCTTCCCTCTCCCCCCTTCTCCGCCCGCAACACACTCGTGACTCTGGAGTTCTAGGTCCCATGGGCGGCGGTAGTCACGTACGATCAGGTGACCCGTCTGTTCGTTTGCTCCCTATAGCAGTAAAAAAGCAATGTAAGTTTGCTTGTTGTTTGCTTCAAGCCTTAACTACTCAATCAATGAAAAATAAATGATGCATACACATCAGGGGTACCTATACATCATCATCAGCGCCATCGGGTACTTTTCACCTGGAAAAGGGAACTGTTCCTAAGGGTTTGTTAATAAATTGACAAACTGCAAAAACGCAGGCGCAACCGTGGTGTAAGTATGGTGTATTTGTTGAAGACCGATGCAGGTTAATTCAATTTCATACAAATTTGCAAAAACCTGTCAAAGACATCCAGGCGCAACAGTCGTCTCGAGACAATTGTTGTAACCACGTAACCACACATCCAAGTTTCAACCTTGATGTGAAGAAAGAGCAACGGAGATCTGCGCCAGACAATCCTGATTGCTGTCCACAAGCGCCGTGCGTCAGAGACTACGAGCAGACGTCGGTAGAAGTCAGGTTGGTGGATAAAATTCATATTTGCTCTTTCATGTGCTGTATAATCGTCAACAATACAAAATACATTCCACTATCACACAATAATAAGGTTTGGATGCGATCATCTAGAATCAAAGCCTAACAGTCAAATCTCAAGTCGAAATGTAAAAAAATAGGTATCATTATTGCCCCTGAATAATTTTAGTTCCCACAATTGACGAAGTAAATCGCAATACGTTTGCAGCTCCGGGATCACTGAGAAGACTAGGAAACTTACTTCCTACTGTCACCAAAATTGTAGTTGCGAATACGCTACTATTTACTTCCAGTCCTTGATTACGCAGATGTCAGATATCCAGATCTCACCGAGACCCAATCAGACAAACTCGAGCGACTGCAAAATGTTTGCGTAAGATTTATATTTGGTTTACGCAAGAATGATCATATATAATATATCTCAGAATTTCGTCAAAGCTCGAGTGGTTACCAATACGCCTTCGTCGGAATGCTCATATGCTATCTCTGTTATGTAATATAATGTTTAACAATTCCACACCTTCCTACCTTAAGGAACGCTTTGAGTTCCTTCATGATAGACATACGACATTCCTAAAGTCATAAGAAAACCTGGAATAAAAAAATCGTTTCTTGACAACCGTTGTAGCAACACGGTTGAAATTAGGAAATCTCAAACACAATACACGCATTCAAATCAATTGTAAAAACTGTCTGTATGTATATTTATGTATATATGTATTTGCCTATGTGAGTGTATATATATATGTATTGTTTTATGTACGTCAGCTACTACTTGTTCCTGACACTACATTCATCAAAAGGTTACAATTCAGACCATCATCCTGAGTGGAAAATTATTAGAAAATTCATTTTTTTTTTTTAATCTTTTTTAATTTTTTTGCTTACAAGTGATATCACAATAAGTAAACAGAACATTTTACCGACATGAAATCAGTAAATACCCCATAAGGCCAAAAACAGCAATGTAAAACATTTATGCAATCAGCTGCTTCGACGGCACCGTGCATGAAGGTCATTCACCGGACCGTACACGTACGCGTGTCGCGTTACATTGCGTAGTTCAAAATCAAACTATTGACTGTAAATCCTTAATCTCGCATTTTTATGATGAACTGGCTTTTGCATTGTGATAAGTATCCCAAGAAATACGTTTTTGTAAATTATTTGCGACGGTGTTGCTTACACGCTGTATATCATGGCATACTTTTGTTTATCCTAATTATATTTACAGCATACATAACAGGTTACGCATTTCAATAATCATAATAATGTTCAAGCATCTAGAGCATAAAAAATGATATTAAAACAATTTCATGAACCAAATGCACTTAAAAAAAAGGAAATTTTTGTAAATTTGTTATTTGTATGAAAAACATATTGACGCCTTAACCTATTGATACACTACATTACACTAGTAACATTATGCAAATTAAAATTATGCCAAAACAAATTAATTTGTAAATACATGGTAAAGGTAAATACATCAATGGAACTACTATCTTTTTCTTAAATAAATGCAGTTGAATTTTTCAATCTAAACTAGCAGAGCATAGTTTAACCTCTAAAATAAAAAAAAAAACTGCTTGCTACTCTGCCCAACAGAACCTGAAGCATGCTGTTTTATAGCAAAACAAGTTAGCGAAGACAAGCCGGACCAAACAACCACGAATCTTGTACCCGGTCCGCCAAGATCACCCTCACCTGGTTAGAAAACTTTTAAACATAAAATCTGCGGAGGCCCTAACCCTTCCCTCTCCCCCTCATACACCCTTCCCCTACCCCCAACGTAAAGGCCGGCAACGCACTTGTGACTCTTGAGTTGCAGGTGCCCATGGGCGGCGGTAGTCATTTACCCTCAGGTGACCCGTCTGCTCGTTTGCCCCCTATACCATAAAAAATACAAAATCTAAGCTTAATAAAATGAATTATTAGTAAAAAATCCTCATCTCTACAACATTTATCAACTACTTAGCTTTAGCATCAACAGCGTCATTAAATGTATTATCACTCAAATGTATTTAAATCCTTATGTTGACATAGCAATATTTCTATATTAGCCGTTTATAAAATACTTGTAATAATTCAACGGGTATTATAACTAGAGCAGCATTGTTAACTAGTTTAAAATATAGGATCCATTGTGGAGCTTCGAAATTGGCGGTGAAAGGATAATTTTTCTTTATATCTCTAAGTTGAAAATAAACTTGATTAGTACGTAATATTAAATTACTATACCATATTACTAAAGCAGGTAAGTAGTAGGTATGAAACCATTTTAGTCTCTGTAATAATATCTTTTGAAATTGTTGACCGAGTAAGTAATTAATATTTAATCGAAGTTGCGTTGTTCAATAGAACTCTCAAATAATATATCAACCTATGGACCCAACAGTTCAGTTTTGGATCGCTTTATAGGAAATCAAACTCTGTCCCTAAAACAACATGACTACAACTTGGTTTAGGATTGTACAAACATTACGCTAGTTAAATTTTACTTTTTTATAACGGTATTAAGCATTCTTCGTAGCCTTTGCTTCAATAAAACAAATACTTTATTGATTAAAGTTAAATCTATTAATAACTATTTTGAAATTTATCATAATTTTAGGTCTCAATCCCTATACTAAATAGATTTTATAACTAGAAATAAAAATGAAAATTGTCAAATAAATTACTTTCGATAAATATGTACCACACTCGCTACTTTAATAGCTACACAGTTTAGTGTGAGAACAACAAACAAAATGTGAAATGATAGCTTAATAAATCGCTCAGCGTATGGGATGTATCATCTGCCGGATATTTACACATCACCATCGCAGTTTTAAAATACAAAGCTCTTGGGCATGATTTTTGCGATGGTTACAAAGATAAAATTATTACATTGTTTGGTTGTGATCCTTTTGTGCAATGATTCGCCGTTTTTGCACTTCAACGTAACTGATTAAGTTGGGCGTTGTTGCAGGTAATAGTTGATTTTATTATGATTAAAAGATTCTCGTACACCTGTAGTGTAAGAATTGGTATGATTGTTTGTAAGAATAACATTCAATTCGGGCGTAGGAACGTCTAGAAAGATGTAGAAAAATGTTTCTTCAGCTTTTAATTTTCTGGTAGATTTTCTAATTAATCTGTTAAACATACGTCAACGATACTGTTGCATAATATATACAAACTGTAGCAGTTGGCACATTATCATCTTTTTGCCCTTTGACTGACACTCCCTTGATCAGTTGTTTATATTTTAGACTTTAGAGTTTAATCATGTATATTGCCTAGACTAGTTAAACATAAATATTATCGTCTAACAACTGAAAACTGTTTGCTGAATTGTGCTTTGCAATATCAAATTGTCTGTTTTAGGATAATATTTGCTAAATCAAACAATTACAAAAGCAAATACTAAGATTTGTAAAAAATGAATTCACGAGATCTGTGTTATATTTTTAGTTATTATGAGTAGTCTTGCTAAAGCTCCAATAGGATGATGGAGATAATTTTTTTGATAACCACACGCCTGATGGTAAGCTATTACTCGTTTTTAAGTGACTCGTAAGTGACTAGGGTCACAAGTACGTTGCTGGCCTATAAGGTGGGAGTAGGGAAAGGGGGGAGAGGGGGAGATGAAGTATGGGAGGGCGAGAGAAGGATCAGGGCCTCCGGTAACCTCACTCACTCGGCGAGAAACAATGAAAAACATCGCTTTACTGACGGTTTTTTGTAAGGCCGTGTTATCGTTCCGGTCGAACCGGTCCATACGTGCCGAAGCATGGCTCTCCCACATATAAAAACTTAGAAGAACAGTAAGTACCACTTATGGCGTTGCTGTTCCAAACCCCTCATGAACGACATGACGTTTTTTTCTCTGCAATTGAGTGTCAAAAACACTCAATTGCAGAAAAAAAACGTTCGTAATACCTTATGGAAATAGAGTACGTGTAAGGAGTACAAGTAATAATAGTGTACATGTGAGAGGCGTGTATTTGATTATGTTTTCATTTGCTACAACTTCGTTCTTTTCCATTTTTTTTTCAGAATTTTGTTGAATATTGCGTGAAATTCTATCGGTATTCATTAAGTTATCGGTAACGCCTCCTTCATTTCTTGCCTCTCCTACCCCCTATCGTCTTCTTCTAATTCTCTTCTTCTATTGTTGTATACCCATCGTTTGATTGACGCGATCACAGAACCCTCTGAACAAAAAAAACTACACTTGCATTTGACAATCGGTTGATTTATAATCCCTAAACACTAAGTTCACTCAGCATGAATGAAAATCTATTAGAATGATCGTTACTTCAATGTAACTTGTAATGTAAGTGTCGAAACCAGAAGATGACTATGTATGTAGGCGGGGTGTACGCTTGCACACGCGGAATATGTTGTTAAAAAGGGTCCGGCATAGGCTGCAATGGATGTCTCATTAATTATAATAGTTATGATAGTTTCTACTAAGAGGCTATGGCAAACAAGTTCACGGCCTTGTAACACCAATGGTGTCTATTGCCAAACCTATCGAAATTCTATCGACGGTATTTAATGGACGAAGGCCAGTATTACGCAAGTTGTTCTAGTAAAGTGCTATCCTGTAGGGTGGAGTTTTGAAATCGTCGGCTTAGGTTTGAACTAAAACTGTTCGAACCTAGTTCAGGCGTTTACTGAGTTCAGGTTCAGAGGTTTAGATTATTCAAGAGAGGAGCAGACAATTTTTTTTTAATTAGAGGTGTAAACTCGTGACTTAATCGCGTGAGCTCGAATGATCGAGCACTCACCAGTCAACCAGTAACCGCTATCGGTTTAATTTAATCGAAACGTCTGGTAACGAAAAGGTATCGTAGGTACCTTACAAATATTATCGCAATTAACCTCCAACCTGATGATAATAACATCAAAATCATATTAGTTCAAAGTATAGGTAAAACTTACATTTAATAACGTTTCTTCAAACAAACTATCTTCTAGTGTGGTCCGGTAGCCTTAGGATACAACGCCCACCGCTACCAGTTATTTGAATCCCCGTAAAAGATATCCACCACACCACACCTCGCACACAAATCCACTCAATAGATTTATATTCATTCACAAAATACCTTTTAAAAACTACAATCAAACAAAAAGGTAATAAATTATCGGTTTGACTTTTTACCACAAACAGAAAAGATGATGCGTTCATTTTACAATAGATTCATTCAAATTTTCGAACAGTGCTCTCTCAATGAACGTAGAATGAATGAGAATGAATGAATGGACTGGAGGGATGATTACAGACAGTCTGGCGTCGTTTATTTTGCGATTTAGAAGTAATTTTTTTCTTGTGTGGTTTGTTAGTCTACCTGGCTTTTGGATTGCCAACTTTTGTTACCAGAGAAAGTTCTGGTTCTATACTTTAAGTTGATATTCTATAATATTGCAAAAGACTACATAGTGTTAACAATGTTTAGCCTCTTGTTGACAGTTTGCACTTGAGTATCGAAAGTAATAGTATTGTTACTTGGTGTTAAGAGACTCGTTTTAAAAGAATTAGATCCGGTTGAATTTGGTCATATAGTGCCTACCTCTGGGGGCGTTCCTCTTCTAGAGGTTGCCATATTGTTGTAATCTAGGAAAATCATGTCGGACAGGTCATTTTACAATTTAAGCATCCGTGGTTCTTTTATAATTTAAACTCCCTGCCAGTTATGGAAATCATTTCTCAAAACAAAACCTTATTTTTCTACTGAACGATTGATTTTCGACGACTTGTATAATAACTATCCCCTGTACAGTCAGCCTCTCGGAGCATGCTTAAGTCTATGCTGTCAGAGAAGCTGTTATTACAACGGATTTGTTATTTACTAATTTATTTTAAATCAACCACTTGGTGTTGCACCTAGTGACTTACTAAATAGACATAATGAATAAGTAACATTTCATATATTATGGAATCCAATTGGTCAACAAGCTCAACTCGCCAGAAATGTCAGGAAAAGTTAAACAATTTCCAACCGTACCAAATGCAATAAAACTAGTGATAAAGAAAACAGTTTCTCGGCGTAAAGTTGTCTTTGCGGTGTTGTTAGAAATCGCGAATGCTTTTAACGGTAGAGTATTATTAGAATGGAGTTCGTTTTTCACGGTATTCCTTTATTCTAGTAATCTGTTCAAGTCGACTCTCAAAACTTTTCTTTTATTTACACTTTTAAAAATAATGCTCCACTTATTGAGCTATATCACTGTTTCAAACCTTTGAAAAAAACTATGGTCGGAAATATTATGGGCGAAAAATTATTTAGGTTCATGAAAATCTTTTTGTACAGTTTCAGTTATTATGCGTATGAAAAACAATCAAAGAACGAGAAAAGCAAATTAAAATGCCTTTTCATTAAAAAGCTAATATTTAAAAAAATAGTAACTTGGGCTGTATAGAGATTGAGCAGCTAAAAAGCTCCTTGAAAAACGGGTGGAATTTTGAAATGACTCCTGATTCCTTGGAAGCTGCCTGTGTCTTGGACTCGATTTGTTGACCGAAGTGTTCTGTGTGAAGTGCTTCTGCAAAACTTTGAATGTTACTGGCGTTTTCCCTTTATATCTCAGGTGTGGTACCTGATATAAAGACGTGAAGACACGGGCCGAGACTCACCCTAGCCATATCTTAGAGTATAATTCGGGGCTCTAATTTAAGAAGAAACTTATGAAAGAAAAAATACATAAAAGTTATACAAAACTGTCGCTGACAGTTATCATATCTACAAATATAACAAAAAAATGTAACCCATATCTCATTATAGTCGTTATTTATCTGAGATCAGTGTGACGTAGTGAAAAAAGCAATTAATTAAATCACCGCTGCAAGATAAACACAGAACGCGTTTAATTACTCTCTAATTACCAGTCGTTTGTTTATGTTACAGCTAATTGTGCTAATTGCACTGTACTGCTTTACTATGATACGTCCACAGGGACTAAAAAACTTGTGTGCACAATGCAAAGGTATTAAGGTAAATGAAATTAAAAAGGACGTTTGTGTAAAGAAACTACTACAACTCAAAAGTAATTTTAACTTTGTAGCGTACAAGTCGTCAGATTAAGTCGGAGAGCTCCAGCTTATTTAGCAATAAGTTAAACTCGTCTAACAGACAGTTGTTTTTCTATTTTTTGTTTAAAAAATGTCAGGATTTAGTTATTCATTTACAAACTCATTTGATGTATCCTGTGACACTTGTGAATGTCAGAACTAACATTTATATTATGGAAGGTAGATAAACCGAAAAAGTGTCCGACAGAAAGCAGTAAACAATAGTTCAAGAACCGACCGGAATGGCGCTAGTGTAGGCAAATACTATGATATGAACTTAGCAATTATAGACGGAGTGAAGTACGCCGAGTTAAAATATTAAATTTGTTACCCACTCTTTATTTTTTTTGACCAGATTAGTTGATGAAGCGATGAATAATTAAAAATAAAAAAAAACACAAAAAGATCTTGTAATCAAATATCGGTTTGAATAGTAGCGGTAGAATACAAAGCAGGACTTTTTGCTTCCTAGTTACTACACCCTCTAGCTACGGTAGCGCCACCTAAATAGATACACACTTTTGACGGACATGTTTCATACACGTACATCGTCCTCCTTGCCTCTACCCTCCATAATTTAAATATATGCTATGGACCAAGTGATTTATTTAGCATTATGCATAGTGTCCGGACCACAGAAATTTAAATAAGGTAAATACACATTGTCAAGTGCAGTTTTGCTCATATGTTAGCAAATAGGAAAAATACAATATTTAAAATAAGCTTTTCTTTCCTTTCCTTCCTTCCTTCAATACTAATAAGTTTCATAATAACTTTTATTTTTATAAATTAATAAAGAATTAAAAACGTCGTAGTCCTTGACGTTAAAGAAAAAGCACGTCAAAACACCGGTGTCTAAATCACATGACACCGATTATAGGTTTCATGTGATTTTTCCCATTATTCCTATTTAACCTATAATCGTTTTCTATAGTTGTTATTTTGTAAAAAATATGCATTTATTTTAACCTGTGCATGGATGTCAAATTGCATAATTTCTATATATATTGTAATTTATTATTTAAATTCACAATTTCTGTTTAATAGCGCATTAAATATAATAAACAGAAATTATGGGTAGCAACTAGTTATATTATGATAATTTTATTTTATTTTATGTTTCTTTTATATGGCATTGGAAGAGTGACTGGTATAGCCACAGTCTCAGTTGATTGTGGCTGTAACATGTATGCTCCCGTAACATGGTCTTGCCCTTGCCTGAAAATCAGCGCTTCTGGAATACTGCATTGCAGAAGCATTATGCTGAGGCGGGGGCGTTTTCTGTCTGGCGCAGTGCATATTTTTATTAGGTTAAGTGTGTAAAATTCCTATTGGGTGTTATAAACTGATATTTATACCTATTATTTATGTGTACTGTGCTATGTTGAAATAAACATTTTTCTTTCTTTCTTTCTTTCTTTATATCCCTTATTGTTTTAATGATAGGTATTTTACCTTATTAGTATAAAATCAATATGGTAGGTGAGAACGAATACTATTTATGTAAATATAAAAATCTTCGAGAATTGATTAGCGAGATGGACGTATTATCTACATACAAGTTTGTTTACTTACGGAACCCTCGGTGCGCGAGTCAGACTCGCACTGGTCCGGTTTTTTATAGTTGCTATACCTTCGTTCCATTCGTATTTCATGTTTCTTTGAATCATAAAAATGCTATAACATACGCCGTTCATCCTGACTTTATTTATTTGTCCCTCATATTTCTTATATATATCATATGAAAACGGATCAAAAACTTTTCGTGATAGCGAGATACGAGCAACATGAAACGCCATTTTTTTTTGTTGCCGCGATATATTAAGGAATCCTTCCTGTCGATAGATCAGTTATGTTGATAAACATGGAAGAGTGTGTATTTTTATGGTGGGAGAGCCATGCTGCGGCACGTATGGCTCGACCGGAGTGATACCACTTGCATTGGTGTTTCGCCGAGTGAGTGAGGTTACCGGAGACCCTAACCCTCTCCCCTCCGACCCCTTCCCTTATCTTAAAGGCCGGCAACGCACTTGTGATTCTTGAGTTGCAGGTGTCTATGGACGGCGGTAGTCAATTACCATCAGGTGATCCGTCTGCTCGTTTGCCCCCTTTCCTATAAAAATAGTGTCTTTTTGATGGTCAGATTGCGTACAGATTCTTTTAAGAAAAAACTGAGTTTAACTCGCCGAAACAATGGCTTGCATTGCCAAAAAGTAATTTCGTTATTATTCTTGTGGTCATTCCAGTAAACACAAGCGTCTTTATAAGTCTTGTGCATTTATATTGAGATTTTTATCATTAGGTAGTATGCATTGCATGTCTACCTTTTTTTTTCGTGCATGTGGAATCACCCTCAGGCCGTCACCTCACCGGGGCTTTCGGTAGGGCGGTGAGCAATGTTTACTCCGCTCTCAGTTATATTTCAAATAAATGTTCACCAAACGGCTCAAAAACATAGTAACCAATTAAATTATTGTATTTGCACCGCTTGAGGCTTTCTGCTGAACCATGGAATATTATGTAACGCGTTGATGAAGCAATAATCATCAGTTTTTAATTATTCGTCAATTATTAAACAGGATGTTGTCTCAGACGATTTTAAGATTTGGGTTGAACCGTTGAAGCTACGATCTAGGCTACTATTCACAAAATGGGTATTAGTTAAATGAAAAGGCCCGCCTTCTGGTCACGAGAAGTGTCGATCAGTCGCTTAGCTAATTCCTTATAAACGGAACGAGCACTCGAACCCCATGACCCTAGCGTTTCGACACCAAACGGCTCAAAAGCATAGTAACCAATTAAATTATTGTATTTGAACCGTCTGAGGCTTTCTGCTGATGCAGCAGCAGCGCCAGCACAACCAGACACATATTTTAAGCATTAATCGCTGTAAAGCTTCACCGGTATTTCTTTGACCTAAAGCGTATGTAAGAACAGAGTTAACAATAAAATTAGTTTTAGTATCTAATTATATTATTATTACAGTAATATTTGTCTTAGCGTCTTGCAATAGATTCTGTAGCAAGCTTTCAAGCTTGTTTTCAAGCGGTCCTCTGCTGTTACAAAGCAAGTACAAACCATAAAATCCCATGTTTAATAACAGTCACTCTAAAGATATGATGTATCCGTAAATTCAAAAACATCAAACATTCACCATATATTTACACTTTATTTAGGAGGCGAAGTTTTTGCTTAAAAACCTATTGTTCTCCCCAATAAATGTCTACGGGAAAGAGTAATCAGATAACGGATTGTATTGATCGATATGTTTACCCGAATACGAAGGTATTCCTTTGTGTCGGCAAGTTCAATTGGAACTTCGTCGGCTGGGAATCGAGTTGAGCTCAACCTAGTTAAAAGTCGTTTGTTATGACGTGAGAGGCTTTGACAAAAATGTAGTTATCAGCTTACGGTTTTGTTGTTTCCCGTTCATTCGCTATAAAAATAATTTCATAGAAATGTTTCTGTTCATTGGACATAAAAATAATATGAAAAAATTATGATTCTGTTTAGAAATCTTTAGAAATAGCGTATTACCCTGTAAATGCACAAACTGTGCAAACTTATATCGACAAAAACGCTTTAAAATAAAAAAGATTGCGTACTGTGCAGTTCAGAAGAAAGTCCCTTTTGTAGTTAAAATTGTGGAATCATTTCTCGGACATGGTTTTTTTCAAACGATTACAGAACGAGGTTTTTTAAAGGGTCGGTAACGTATGCATGTTGCGTGTACCCTGTGAACTTTCATAGAGAACCAGACTGCATACAATCATGGACCCTATATTTGTCTGTCACCTTAGCGGTTAGTGGTAGTAGAATAAGATAATCTTGTGAGGATCAAATCACTGTTCACAGACTCATGAGTTCGTACGTAATTGAAAACCAACCATAAATCCTTAGCAAAAAAAATTTGGAACAGTATTCAAAATCTATTGTACCGTAATTAACTTCAGCCCCAAAGGAAGATAAAACCGGAGTTTAAAAATACGTTCAAATGAAACCATTAATTTTACGTGACCCAAAATAAAAAGTTAACATCATCTGGAATACAATACTCTATTTTTAGTACAAAAATCTGATGGGTATGGAATGGTATGGAATAGGATAGTAAAATTTCTTAATTGGAACCTTCCACAATATCTCCAAATTCACATTTGGCATAATACTCAGTAGTAAAGATTATTAGTTAGTACAAATACTTTATTAAAACAATTCTCAGAACTTACAAACAAAAAACAATTTTTGTAGATGTGGCGTACGAGTAAGTATTAGGTGATGTAATTGAAACACGACACTGTTATTTTACTATGGTAGCGGCCGCACGTCCGCTCTCAGAACGCCTGCCAACACCGAAGTGAGAAGCGAGCAAGCCCGCGCCCATAATTATACAATTTATTTATATATACCATCACAATATACATTCCTGTTTTATACTTTAGTTCACTACAATAATAAAATTTAATACTAAGTGAATCCTGCTATTTATAGAGAGATTTGTACCAACATAGAAGGTATTTTAATTATCTTGCTTTCGCCCGCGGCTTGTTTTGGCTGGCTTATTATTCCTGTGTGGGTGTACGTTAATCCAGTATACAATCTATGTCCCAAATTTTATCTTTATCACAAGTATCTTCACATTGTTTTTTTTACGATAATTAATATTTTAGTACTTTTGGAGCACAAATTTGTTCTAACCTCGGTGGCGGAAACCATTACATGGAATAAAAGTACGACATTTCAAGGCCGTTTTAAAAAAATTGGTAACTGTATATTTTTAATAACGTACCGTCGGGCCTGAAGGAAAAACTGTCCATATCAGTAATTTCTCATCAGATAGGCATTTTTCGTCTAACTACCTTGATGGAAAGTAACCATTAAGACGAAGTTGGTACACGATTATCCAAGAAAAGCTTATTCACTCTACTTTTGAACGTTCCAGGATTATAATTGCATGGAAAAATAGACGCAGGCAGTTCATTCAAAACTTTGGCGTCATGAACAACAAAGATCTTTTTGAAATTTTGACAATGAAAGGGCGGAACCTCTGTTTGCGTCTAGTAGTCCGATGAAAGATTGGTGATGGTTCAATTAGTTCGAAGAGAGCTTTCGCACACTCACCAAAGTGAATCCTATAAAAAACCGATAAGCAGACGACTTTACGACGATGCTCATAAGAATGTAAAGGTGTCGTTACATCGTCGTTTACAACTTTTTTTTAATCGCGTGGAAACCGCCACGCGATAATGCTCACGGTAAAGTGGTATACCAAATTGAATGGAATGGATGGACTAAAAACACACGATGTTTTGTTACAAGTGAGTCTATGGCAAGGGGCTTGGGTATACCCTAGGAAAGAAGGCCTGGAGAACCCCGGCAGCCCTTGGCCGCCTCGTACACACAAGCAGCCACACCATTGCGTGCAGAGCACCTTGTCCCCTTCTGGTTTAGAGAGGCGCACGCAAAACACGTCAACGAGAAGAACAGAACAGAGGTGTAGAACTCGGTGGCAATCATATTACACTAATGTTTTTCACTCCGCGACGCTCTGTTGCTTCTAAATGCTTGTGTTTTGTTCATCAACACGTTAATTGCATCAGTTATTATGTTACATGTACACAATACTATAGGTCAATTAAGCAACCGTGAAACAATACTAAAATGTTCAGGACTACATATTTTAAAGGTATAAATAATATTCAAAGCACAGGACAACAATAGGTAAATAATTACAACACTGTAAAACTAATTTATTAATAGCGAAAATAAATTATTGCTTCAGTAAATCATTTTACTACAATTACAAATACAATGCATGGTATTATTTTCAAAGACCTACCAATTGCAAAATTTGTAACAATAATTAACCGACGGTAGAAATTATTTTCGTAATCCAGTACAAAGGAATACGTGTTAAAAATTAGTAGGGGTAAAGGTTTTTTTGTGCCACAAAAAGTTATAAATCGCAATTATATCAGGTACGGACTGAAAGCAATTATTCGTTAGCCGTGACGAGGAATTATTCAAAATAGGGCTCGGAAATGGTACAAACATTGAAGAACAGCGGGTTCATATTTGAGAAGAAACATTTACTTGTTTTTGTAGATCAGAAACATTCTCGACAATAATATGTATATATTTTCAATTCAATATTTTGAATTAAATTGGTTGAAGAATGCATAGGTCAAAAACATACAAATATTAATTTACACATATTTACAGATGACTAAGTTAATAACTTATTTTAGTTAACGAGGTGGTGAGACATTCCTTGACGTTAGCAATTTAGAAGTATATTTAGATGTTTTTTTTTTTATTAAGTTTCAAAATGTTTAAATGGAAACTTGCCACACAAACACCCGGTTTCTGAAAAGCTGTCCAAATATTATTCAACTAACAAAGTTAAATGTTGTTAGTTTATTTTTCTTTGGTCAACGTTTCAGAAACCAGCCATAAACGTCTTGTAAACATACTGATTTTTACCTCATTCGGAGTCAGTCACTATTGCCTACTGTAATGTACGTTTAAATACGCCCGTTAAGCCAAGCGTTGATTCGTAAATCGCTACCGCTTCTGCCTTCGGTTAAGTAGCAAACAACGTGATCAACCCTTTTTTATGTTGTATACGGGCAACGACAATCGTCAAGGATTTATATTAAAACGTATTGTCTTTTTATTATTTAAGCATCTAGATCTTGTTTTTGCATGTTCAGTGAGACAAAATTACTAAAGGGTAAAATAAAAAATAAGTTGAAAAAGTTTTACTAAACTAGGCTACGAGCTAAGAAAAACGATGATTAGGGACTTCAGTTATCTTATGATAATTTATAAGCCATTATCAAGTCGTTACCATAATCCAGGATCCGGATTATGGTAATGGCACACTCGTGAAAATAAAAATAAAAACCGCTTCTGCCCTGGCTTCTAGCAAAAACTCAAAAGCAAAGAGAAAAACAATGGTATAATCAAATTAACAGCGTTATCTACACTTAAGTTAAAATGAGAGGAGATACAAGACTTCAGTCAGAAGCCGTGAGACGAGCAGAATTACAGGCTCTGACAAAAGTCAGATAGTTTGTACTATTTGTCACTAACTTTAACCAAGGTCTTCCGTTAGGTATTACCGCTAGTAGGGCACTGCAATCAATAGTCTATTGTATCTGTCCTATTCCTAACGTTAACTGACTTAAAAGAATATACACGGATCGAAGTAGATGCTCGGACGTCGCACTTGACGCTTTACACCTCGGCCACGACATCGAGCGGTGCGTCTTGCGATGCGTCCTGAGTCTTGCGACTGGCGTCGTCATGCTACGACCCACCGGTCGCCAGTAGCGGCGGCGTCTGCGACCACGTTGGACGTATTCAGAATGTCTTTATGAAAAGTGGCACGATCCTGCCTAAAATCAATTACCTTTTTTGCTGAAGATATTTTAAAGGCAAGGCAAGTAGTAAATCCCGTTAATAAAAAGAGAAACAAATCTGGCGAATTTAAGTCTTTATAATACAATGAATACAGGCAATACCCCGACATTTTTTTGATTTTACAAGAATGACTATTTATACATTTGATTATATACTATTGTACATAGAAGAAAATATAAAAGTACAACTTAAATGCAAGAGAAATGGATCACTGCGCGGCGGAAAATACAAAATTATTTGATCAAGACGCTTGACGCTGAATTCGTCGGTCGCAATCTTTGGTCACAGTCGCCGGTCGCGTGCTCTGACCCGTGGCCGCTGCACTGTGATCTCGTACTTTCGTTCTCACCGCTTGCCGCCCCGCTCATCGCCAGCCGCGGTCGCTCGTGTGATTCCGCGTCGCTCTCCTCTCCGCACGACGCACCGCGCCAAGTCGTAGCTGGCTCAAAATAGCTTCATACATTTGTTTTCGACGCCACCGCAGACACAAGACGCAGTTCGCTCGAGCGGTAATATCGTGACCGACGGATAAACTAACTTCTCGAATCAAACGTTGCAACTTGTTTAAATGCCAAATGGTTTGCAATATGAATTTTTACTAGATTTTTTATACCACTCTGAAGTTATCCAATTAATGTTCTCAAAGCCAGTTGTTGCAAAAATAGAACAGAACATTAATCCATTAAACGTTCAATAAAAAGTAAATGTGACATATTTATGACTTTTTATGAGTATTATTTTTGAGTGAGCGAGTAATATTCGTTGGACTACAACAACATGTGTTGTATTCAAATCTGAATCCTTAATTCCAACGAAAAAAAAATTGTTTTCATACGTTGCGGATAACGAAGCAAGGCTGCAAAAGCAAGTTTAGCAAAAATTTCTATTAATAAACTAATTAAAACACATTATAACAATATAAGTAGGTTTTGAAGTCCTGAATTGAGCAAAGTGACATTACGAAACGTCGGGAAACGATAACGGCAAAATGTTCGCCATAACTAAGCTATAATAAAGGTGGCAAAATGTGGGTTTAAAACACCTTTGCCAACCACTTTAGAAATACATATCTGTTTAATTAGATACCACAACTTGCATCTTTAAGTGGCAAAAGGCAACACATTTCATATTTACATACAGTTTGTTGAAAGCATTTTAGAGGGACATAGAGTTTAAGAGTTGATAAACACTAACCTAAAGATACCACGTTAGCAAGTACATTGAATGTTTGCGATGACAACATCTTCGAAGAAGAAACAACAAAGTTATTAGAGTAGTGTTTTTTTTAGGGTGGAAGGTATTAATTGAGTATTTCGAATTTAATTTCTGTATTCCAAACTAATATCTTCTTTTAAGCTTTTAGAAACAAGATTGTTTCTTTGACAAAGCTTTTAACTACCTAATTTGAATTGCAATAAATTTTATAACAGTATCGTCTATTTGCAAATAAATAAACCTCAGTGATTTAAACAGAAAGCGATCTAAATTAAATAGCACAGTTCCAAATAACGTTCCAATATTTTTATTTCTTCCAATACCCTTTTCCTATCAAATCTTATATAATTCAAATACAACGTAATCTGTCTTCAGTGACCAGATACACAGCCTCAATACCGCTGGGAAATTAAACGTAGAGTTATAAGTTTAATATAACATCAGTATTTCTGTGCTTCAGACCTATTGGCTTGAAGATGATTGTAGTAAACATTTCAGGCTTGCTTTAACTTAACTTCAAATAAGTTTACTGTTGAGGCAAATAAATCTGAAGATCAGATATAGGACGCGTTCCTTTCAATTGTTTCCTCAGTGGAATGCTAGGTTGTAGTGGAATTACAACCTAAAGCTGTAAAGGAATTAATATAGCTTAAGTGTCTTCTGATATCTTTGTAAAGTTATGTATTAACCTAACGTAACGAGGAGAGTTACCGACCTAATAGGGGTCATTTATCAAAGGTTGAAGTGGCATATCGCGTCAGTGACAAGTGCCACTATTCAGGTTTATTATAAGTGTCTTTAATTATCATGGAGTCTAGTTTAAAGGTAATTACTGGCATGTGACAAATTAGGTTTATGTTGTAATAGCAGCGCCCCGCGGTTTCACCCGCGTAAGTCCCGATCCCGTGGAAATATCGGGATAAAAAACCTATGCGTTAATCCAGGTCTCCAGCTATCTACATACCAAGTTTCATCGCAATCGGTTTAGTGGTTTTTGCGTGAAAGAGTAACAAACATCCATCCATCCATCCATCTAAACTTTCACATTTATAATATTAGTGGGATGATGTTTCATACAACATAAACCTAATTTGCGAGACAATATTTTGAAGTGAAAACTTCTTTAGCGGCGTTGTGCACTTTTTGGGATGGGTAAAAAATGTTAAACTCGCGTCAAGTCAACTCGCGTCAGGACACGTGACCTGATCGAAAATTCGTAAGACGGAGCCGAGCTTCTTATATTTAAAAAAAATATAACATTCGAAATTCAAACATTTATGAGCGGCCAGGAGCGCATAACTTCCAGGGTACCTTATGTATACATTTAGATATGTTATTACCTACTTTTATTTTTAACCTAATCACTACATATTATAAAACAAAGTCCCCCGCCGCGTCTGTCTGTTTGTCGGTCTGTTCGCGATAAACGGAAAAACTACTGAATGGATTTTCATGCAATTTTCACCAATGGATAGAGTGATTCAAGAGGAAGGTTTATATGTAGTATACATGCATATTATTGTAAAGTCGAGAAATTCAAAGATTTGTAATGTCATGTCGTAACAAACATATTTTTGTGTGCTTACATTGCAAACGCTGGCTAAACCTTATGAGATAGATCAAATTAATGTACTACGGAATTGTATATCTTAAAAAGATCAATAAAAAAGTCCGCGATGGTATATGTTTATCTCCTAAGGATAACCCACAGTAACCATTAGTTTTATAATATGTAGTGATATGTTGTGAAGATTTTTATAATATGATTTTTTTTCATCATTAGCTCAGCTACATGATATCGAGGGGGAAAGGCTATTTGGTTTAAGCGACATTTTTGCAACTTTAAAGGAGAGCAATTTAAAGTTTACAATTTTGGAAAAAAAAACATAACAAAAAAACTTCTTTAGTTATTTGAATGAGGTAAATTTTATTGAAATTCAATTAAAAAGATCGAGTAATTGATTCTAATACCAAATAAAATGGACCTTTAATTACAAAGATAAATATCACTTATTACAAATTGCTTTAAGCTCTTATTTTTCAGAGTATGGAAAAAAGATTGAAGTGACTTCATAACTTCAATTGGCTAAAGGATGAAGAAATTAAGCGACGCTGCAGGATATTTTCAGAGTAAGCCAAAAAACATGAAGTGACATAGCCCAAAATTAATAGTAGTAAGCTATTTATCTAAACTACCAGTTTAGATTATAATGACTGGCAGGCTAATTTACTTATGTGACATGTATTATTGAAAATGTTACGTTTGATGTTACATTTTTTTACGTCTAATACAATCAATGGCTGTTAAAATAACCTGAATATGGCAATCACCAAAAATCTCATGTGCATAAATTGAATAAATAACGAAATAAACACAATAGTTAAAGTATTTATTTAGAATACCTACCTAATAAGTAAGTAGATCAGCCTCAATATGGTAACATCAATTATTTATTAACTTTTCAGTCTTAATCAACAATAGTCTGAATGTAAGATAATTAACTATAATTATAATAATAGTCAAGTAAAATTTGAGGACCAAAATGTTTTAACGACTAATCAAAATATCGGAAATAAAACGACTACTTGGTTTAAGTAGCATTCTGCGTAGAAAATAGATGCAGCTGAAATCGCTTAAGCGACGCTTCATGTCGTATTTGGATGACGGACAGATGGTTTATGTGACATCATACCGTATAATTGGTGGAAATCAAAATGATTTATGTTACGTCTTTATAAAAATTTGAAACAGGAAAAATGCTTTACCTCTTATTGAATTATTTATCTGAGAAATGGTAAATGGTTCATTGTATGGTTCAAGTACATTACTAAAAAAAAAATGCAAAATTAATGTCGGATAATAAACTGCCACTTTGGAAACCACCCAAAACTAGTAATGTTTCAAACGCCAAAAAGGTGCTCTGATTTTAATGAATCCGGCATCATTCGACGGAGAAAAATTCGCTGATTCCGAACATGTATAAAACTCAATATTGCCTTAGATGTCGCTTAAACCAAATAGCCTTTCACCCCTCGATATGATGATGATTCTAAACGCAAAAACCTCATAAAGTAATGAAAAGTAAACAGAAACACTATGCACAACGTATCTAATGTATTTAATTGGATAAGGAATACTGTATTGTTTAAAATAGTTTGAAAAATAACCCATATTTTTTTTGTAATATGTAAAAGATAAAAATGGTTACTGTGGGTTATCCTTAGGAGATAAACATATACCTTTACCATTTTTAAGATATACAATTCCGTAGTACATTAATTTGATCTATCTCATAAGGTTTAGCCAGCGTTTGCAATGTAAGCACACAAAAATATGTTTGTTACGACATGACATTACAAATCTTTGAATTTCTCGACTTTTCTCTACAATAATATGCATGTATACTACATATAAACCTTCCTCTTGAATCACTCTATCCATTGGTGAAAATCGCATGAAAATCCGTTCAGTAGTTTTTCCGTTTATCGCGAACAGACAGACAGACAGACAGACGCGGCGGGGGACTTTGTTTTATAATATGTAGTGATTAGGTTAAAAATAAAAGTAGGTAATAACATATCCAAATGTATACATAGGGTACACTGGAAGTTCTGCGCTCCTGGCCGCTCATAAATGTTTAAATTTCGAATGTTATATTTTTTTTAAATATAAGAAACTCGGCTCCGTCTTACGAATTTTCGATCAGGTCATATCCCCCGCCGCGTCTGTCTGTCTTTTCGCGATAAACTGAGAAATTACTGAACGGATTTTCATGCGGTTTTCACTAATAGACAGAGTGATTCATGATGAAAGTTTAGGTGTATAATTTGTACCCGTGCGAAGCCGGGGCGGGTTGCTAGTTACATATATACAGATGTGTGTGTGTATGTCTATGCAAATATATTGTGAAGTTATGTTTTCACTTCCAACGTACAGTCCTACGACTGACTGTTTTTTTTGTTTACAAAATACGACTAGAACCGTTAAGTTTTAAAAGTCAATCTTGCGTGGTTCATTTTTGTCCAGTGTTCGCGGAACTATGACTGGAATAATAATGAAGTCTTAAGCTAGACATTCAAGAGAACTAGCGATAAAAGCAAGTTTGTTTTATGTAAGCTATTGATATGCGTCAAGAACTTTCAAAGGCTAGTTAAAGTTAAAGACTTCTTTCTTTGAACAAAGTAATTTATGAACTGCATTTACAGGCAGAGTTTTTTTTTTTATGCTACAATGGGCAAACGAGCAGACGGGTCACCTGATGGTAAATGACTACCGCCGCCCATGGGCACCTGTAACTCGAGAGTCACAAGTGCGTTGCCGCCCTTTAAGGTGGGAGTAGGAGAAGAGAGGAAGGGGGGGAATAGTGGGAAAGGGGGAGGGGGGAAGAGTAGGAAAAGGGAAGAGGGGAAAAACGGAAATAAGGGAGAGGGAAGGGTTAGGGCCTCCGGTAACCTCACTCACGCCGTGAAATGCAACGCCAGCATTGCTTCACTGCCGGTTTTCTGTGAGGCCGTGGTATCGAGTGAAGTCGAGTCGGCCCATACGTGCCGAAGCATGGCTCTCCCACTTTAGATACAATGCAATGCATAAAACCAGAGAGAAATAATAAAAAATCCATAAAAACACACTGTCTTTTTTTAAATCACAAATCACAATAATGACTGCTACAAATTAAATGCAAGTACGAGTAAGATAGATTTGCAAAGGAACGCTATTATTAATTATTAATTAAATTCCACAATTATTTTAGCCTTCTCTGTAACGATATGATAGGACCATCAATTTGAGTGACGGAATTTCTAAATCAATTCAGAATTCATAATATTAAACCAGCTTTTGCCCGAAGCTTCACTCGCGTCAAAGCTATTTTTCTTTTTGTGGATGAAAGATAAGATGCCCTAGTCCCTTTCTGGACCCCTACCAACATATGTGCAAAATTTTGTCGAATCAAATGTTAACCGAATGTATATCACTGTTTTAGATAAAGTTATGTTATGAACAACTTCGTTAAAATTCCTTTTCTTACGATGTACTTTACGTTACTTTTTACAAACTGCTTCAGTACTTACCAAACTAGGCGAGTACTGTAGCACTCTTTTATGTGCTTATACTCGCCAAGGTTTAATCAAGAGGATTTTTTTTGGGAAAGTGGTGTATCTTACTGGAGATGATAAATCAATTTCTGGTATCTGGAATTAAATATTGATCGGTGCGATAACCTACCTACTACCTACCTACCTACTTTATATCTTCTGACGAGCCGTCAATCAATCGCCACGGTTAATATCAATGCTCCCATTCTTAGATTGTCTTCTCTTTTTGTTCAAATTCTTTTTAACCAAAATACAGAATACGAATTCAGTAGATCTTCTCACATGCCAGTATTTATAATATCCATGTCACAAAGGCCATACTACAGTCCAAAGTGATTAAAGTTAATAATATGTAAATGTGTAAGTTTTTAAGTATGTGTATGTCAATTAGTCGGTTTGTTACACCTTCAAGCTGAGCCACCTGGACGGGTTTGGTTGAAATTTGGAATAGAGATTTCAAAACCTGTGGTTAGCTATTCAGTTAAAGTCGAGATTCCCAGAAATTGACATAAGTAAATTCTCACATTAGATTTCCAACTAGATAAGAATTTCGAGTTTGTTGATACATTCAAATTTAGGTCCGGATTGATTATATTTCAAATTTAGGTCCGGATTGATTATATATGAAAATTACTGAAAGAAGATTTGAATTGTCACTGCCACTTGCACAACACATTTGTGTATGCAAAGAAGAATGCAATCAGTTTGGAATACATAACCAAGATCATAATTACTACTTTCGAATATACTACGAGTATGTAATCTCTACTAATTAGCTATATATATTGTCATAACTCTTTGATAGAGCAGGTGCCGAGAAAGACAGATCTGTTTCTAGGGAGAGAGAATAAAAAGATTATGCGAAGCAACTTAGGTTTTTACTGAAACCTTTAAAATACAATAAAGACAAATAATGAGATAACTTTTAACAACACTTTAAATAATTTATATATCTTGAAGCTCTGCGTGACAGCGCAGACCACCATGCTCGCAGGCTTCTCAAACTGGAGTCTTCTTGTTTTTTCATTGTTCCATTCACTAGATTAATTCAAATACGAATTAAGAGCATGAAGTTGCCAGCAGACTTTCGCGCGACCAATTAGTATTTATTCGTCAATCCATGAAGGTTGCAAGCGGGCGCGCGAAGTCCCATCAATATGTATATCTCCATATTTGTAAATTATTGTCCGTAAATTCAATAGTACGCTATCAAATAGTATGTTTTTATTTAATATTTCTGTAATTATTTCCATCTAAAGATTGTCTGGTAGAGATCGCTATTAGCGATAAGACCGCCCATTGTACTCTAATATTTTATATGAGATCTGTTTCAACTGTATGTTATTAATGATGTACAATAAAGAATATTCTATTTATCTAATAATGCTAATGAATATTTATTTGTTCTTTCACACAAAAAAAAAATCATTAGGTTGGTAGGTTGTTCAATTTATTATAATAATTCGGTCGGGACGGTCTTTTCACATTTGGACCAGGTGAAAACTAGTTAAGTGTAGAGATTTCCGCAATATAAACACAAGGACTTCTTGTGTGAGGTTATACAAAACAATAGAAAAAGCACGTACTTGACGGTTGATCGGAGATGTCATAACTCGACGTAAAAAATCAACCTGCGTCTCGGGACGCCCGACACAAGTGATAACTTTATAATCTAAGTTGAACTATTTAATATCGAAATTTTTTAGCTTGAGAAAACTCTAGAGAGGAGGAACCTGCCTACCGCTGCCGTATGCGTGAGAGAAAGGGAAGCTAGACAGACTGGCACCGTAACGCGTTACGTAACGAAGCGGTTTACCCTCCCATAAGAAGTTTTCACTTCAAAAATATAGTTTTACTAAGTTGACAATTACACCGGTCTACCTGATGGTAAGTAGTTACAACTACTTAGATACTTATGCCTACAGATACAGTGTTGTTACTTGTGGGTGAATTAAAGCATTTCCTTCCCTTAAAGATCTACTTACGCTGGCGATCCTAATTTATAGCAACAAAACATCATGTCGCTAGTACTGCTGGTTAAACACGGGTACTTTAATCTCTAAAAACCAGATTGAAATTGTCCATAGTTTTTTTTACAAATGTCAAAGTGTTTAGCTCGTATTTTTAAGGGGGCGTCCATTAATTACGTGAGGCTTCAGAGGGGAAGAGGGTCGATCCAAATCTCAGCAAACCATTATAATCACATAATAGTTCAGAGTGTGACGCCTGACACCGTCGCGGCAGGACGCTTCACTCCTTGAAAAAGTGCCCACACTAGTCTTAAATAAAACTAATGAAACAATTTACGTATTTTTAATTAAATCCAACGCAATCAAGGAGATTAGATAGACAGATTACTTTTTTACGCAAAAAATATGCAGTTTAAAAAATCTCACGTGAGATTAGTGGGGTGGGGAAGGAAGAAATTGAGCTAAACCTGCACATTCAACATCTCATCAAAGGGAACGAGGTCGCAAAATTTTATATCACTTCACGTACTAAATGGACGGCCCCTAATAATTTTCGAACTTGGAAAGGTGAGTTTCGCGTCCCTAATATTTTAAGTTTATTGTAAATATAATTCCTCGTTATGGGAAGCCTACAAAAGTTGCAACGAGTGCATTTTACAGAAATTTCATTAATTATCACTACGTCAATTTTGTTATCAAACCATCCACTCCGACGGAAGTGATTTTATAATGATGCCTTTTTCAACAAACAGTCTTCTTATGTGTCACACAGGTTTACGGGGTGTCCCAAATTAAAATCTGTTACAGATTATGTCGAGCGCTTCCAAGAAAAGAACAGTTTGAGAAACCGATAGGTTTTCTTAACCAACACCTTTACTAACACATAAACTTGTGCAAAACGAGAACAACAGAGGTGAAGCCACGGATTCAAGTTAGCAGGATTTAACAACAAGTAACGATCCACTTACAGCTAGGTCATGAATGTTAATAGCGTTACGCAGTGGAAAAACATAAACTTTTATTAATATTGGAATAAGTTGTTACTTTTTTATAACACGGAAGCCATCGGAAGCCATATTCAATTATTATTCCTGGGAAAGGCAGTTAACTCTTTGAAAATGGGCAGAAAAATAATTTACTCGCAAATAGCTTTTTTTGAGTTTGGGCTGCGGCACATGGCAAACAAACTTGATTTTTGGAATCTAGTATACTTTACTTTCGTATAAGATTCGTTCCATTGTGGTGAAATTTGACATTAATACCCGTATTTATTTACAATTTTATTAAAATGGGTGTCCTTTCATACATTCATTTGTAACATTAGTACTGGTACTCCGGCACTGTGTGACCGATCGCATCGCTACAAAAATTGTTTTCCATGGAGAAGGCTTAATAGACGATGGCAGGACAAAATCTAGCAGGTTCTGTTAATAATATTCTATTTTTTTTGTGTATTTTAGTACTTTAGCTGCTTAAAGAAATAATAAACTAAAGTTTGTTGTGATTGTTCTACGTTTGTAGTGACAATTAAATTGTATTTTTTTTATAAAAAACAGAAGTGAACAGAAGCCCCGCCAATTGGAAGGGGTAGATAGATGCGCGTGAGTCGGTAAAATGATCTCTTTATTTTCACCTAAGATAATATCGATACTGATATTTTAAAACGTTGCAATATTTTATTCAAATGTAAGTAGCAGACCATCATCATCATCTGCTTATCCTCGTTCCAATTTCATTTGGGGTCGGCGCAATATGTTTTCTTCTTCCATTCTACTCTATCGTTCGTCATTTCACTGCTTACTTCCTTTCTAGCCATATCTTCTTACATAGTCCATCCATCTTTTCTTTGACTGTCCACTGCACTTGTACCCGTCCTTTGTATTCCTGCACATCACATGTCTATTTCACGACAACCTATTGCTCCTCAACTTTTCATCCACTGGAGCTACTTTCAGTCTCCCTCCTATATCACTCCTCACTTGGTACATCCTAGTCACACCACACATACATCTCAACATTGGCAATTATGCTTCTCTCATCCGTTCTCTTTGTGGGCCAACTTTCAGGTCCGTACAAAAGTGGCTGATAATAATGTCTTATTTCATTATCATTTAAGATTATTAAAACAATTTATTTTTCGTAGACTAAAACTAATCTGGCTAAATCGATTCGTGTGAAAGTAATCAAATAAAAAAAGGTTATGATATTTACGATTCGATTTATCATCAGACAGACTATTTTGTTGCCATTTGGGTTCTATAAAAAAAACGACTCAACCTGATAACATGATGGCAACAAAATAAAATCTAACGGACATCTATAGTATTTACCAACCTAATGCGCAAACCTGCCCATCAGTGTGTAAACAGCCTTAACAACTAATGCGTCTGTCCGGCCGTCCGCAGGGATCCACAAATGTAGATATACAACTTAGTGTAGTGGTCTCTCGGACTTGTTTATACAAGACCACAATAAATATATAACCTAAAGCTTTGGCTTATATATTTACTGTGACAAGACGGTCTAATGTTGCTCGGTTTGCTATATTTTGGCATTAGTTTCGAGTTGGATTTATTTAAGAAGTGTAAACACTAAGACAATTTTACTTCTGGTTTTGGGGTTTTATTTAAAGGGTTTTTTTGTGGTATAGGGGCAAACGAGCAGATGGGTCACCTGTTAGCAAAAAAGGACTACCGCCGCCCACGGGCACCTGCAACTCAGGAGTCACAAGTGCATTGCCGGCCTTTAAGGTGGGAGTAGGGGAAGTGTGGAAGCCCTCTTCCACCCTTCACCTACTCCCACTACCCTACCCCTACTCCCTGGAGAGGGAGGGGGGGGGGGGGAAAGAAGGGTCAGGGCATTCGGCGAAAAGCAATACAAGCATTGCTTCACAGGATTGCTTTGCTTTATCTTTGCTAGACCGCTGAGATGCATTTTGCAGTATCTGAATATCACCACAAGTTTACGGTCACGGTGGAGAGTACATTAATTTTCGTTATTGATGGTAGTGAAATTGATGCAAATGAATTCGCTACGCACACACAGTGAGTTATCCTGTATATTAATATAAAAATATATATGTATAATAAAGATATATTATGAACACATAAATGACGCTGCAGGTATGTAAATGTAAAAACGTTGAACAAAAAATGTAATTTGTTAGATAAAAAATAAACCTGTCGTTTGTATTTTGTTTTCTACTGTTGGTTTCATTATTTTAAATGGAACAAGAGGAATAACTAATGGAAAAGAAGGACAGTATAGTAAATAACATCAGTTACAGAGAATTAAGAGGGAATGAAGTTGCTTTTATGTGTTTATAACTATATACTTGAAATTAGTTGCAATCTTTCGAAATAATTTATTTTCAAATTCGACCACCACTAAATTCAATACCATACATCGTCATTTCGGTTATAATATCTTACAGTTCTTAGGATGTTTTGAATCAGATTTTTCATCTTAAACCATCATTTTGTGTATTTCCATTTCACACATTTTGTTCACGGATATTAAATAATGACATGCGTCGTTCATATTTGCGCTAAATGGCTATTTAATTATTGTAATCACTACATATTATAAAATAAAGTCTCCTGCCGCGTTTGTCTGTCTGTTCACGATAAACTCAAAAACTACTGAACGTATTTTCATGTGGTTTTCACCAATAGATAGAGCGGTTCATGAGGAAGGTTTAAGTATATCATTTGTTAAGGTTTTGTGTAAATTGATTGAAATATAATGATGATTGTTAAAGATGTCTCTGCTACCCGTGCGAAGAGGGGCAGCGGAATTCAGTAGTTTTTCAGTTTATCGCGAACAGACAGACAGACAGACGCGGCGGGGGACTTTGTTGTATAATATGTAGTGATACCGAATTCAGCATGACAAGCATGTTTTTCATTTCATTCTAATGTATACTTTACTCTTTACTTAAAAACATGTGAAATTTGAATCTAAAGTTAACATTACAATTAATATAACATCCGAACATACATAAATGTTATAAAATATATCAAATATTTATAACGCATTATAGACACAATGTGGTACGAATTTATTTTTTATGAGCTCAAAATAACACAGGAAGCCAAGCACCCTTACACGTCTATAGAGCGAAACACTTAAAAATGCCATTTAAATACCGACGCAACACTTCATTATAACACCATATTATTATATTTATACTGCTATAACTCTCCAGCCCAAATTAAAGACTTCAACACAATACAAGCGATCAAAATCAAATTATCTTTGATCTAAAATCATTTCATAGTGACAATTACGTACAATAAGTGTAATAAGATATTTGCCATTGAACAAAATGGCGGTGCTGTATGTAATATGAAACTACAGAACTATTTGAAATTGTTGCTGTGATTGGTATAAGTCGAGCGGTTGAGGTCGGTCCCTAGCGATTTTGACTAAGGTAAAATTGTGAATATGTATTTTTATCTCATTTATTGATTTATTATGACTAGCTTAGCTGCGGATTCGCCCGCGCCATGTTTGATTTTGATTGATAAGTAGCTTTCTAGTTTTGACGTCCCTGTAAATCTTAAAAATGTTCTTTATTGATTTGTTCGCAGGAGTAATAGTCCGAATTTTCGAATCGATACAACTCCCTAATATAATCTCCCCGTACAAATTTGAACACCCGTTGCACCCCCATAGGGGATGAAAGACTACACTGACAGACGGACTAGTTTATGAGACTGTGATGTGACTGAGTGATGTGACTATATGAATATCCACAATTCCAACATCTATCGATATTAGAAAAGCGGGTTAATCGATACTATGCAATAGTTTCTTAAAAACAATTTTTTTTTATGTTATAGGCGGCAAACGAGTAGACGGGTCACCTGTTGGTAAATGACTACCGCCACCCATGGGCACCTGCAACTCAAGAGTCACAAGTGCGTTGCCGGCCTTTAAAGTGAAAGTAGGTGAAAGGAGAAGAGGAGTGGAGAGGGGGAGCGGAAAGAGTTAGTGCTCCCGGTAACCTCACTCACTGGGCGAAAAACAATATAAACATTGCTTCACTGCCGGGTTTCTGTGAGGCCGTGGTATCACTACGGTCGAGCCAGCCCATACGTGCCGAAGCATAGGTCTCCCACGATTAATAATGTCATGGAATGAGGAAAAATATACACTAATTTACGTTTATTATTTAACGACTTCAAACGTCGACCCTGCGATATCAATTAGCCTCGAAATAACAAGTTTATTTAACATTTTATTGTGGTTTATTCAAACTTTTAGCTACTTCTCACCTCTGCTGTTCCTTCGTCGAAACTAGAAAAAATCGTTTAGAAAAGAAAATACAGCTTAAAAGAAATATCGAATTTTCTCACCTCTTTTCTTTGATAGCAATACTGAAAAAACGGCAATTCTATAATTTATGGTTATTTGCAAAAAGTCTGGGTTATAGTTTAATATACAAGTAACGTTCACATTTTTGCCCGCTTTATTATACTTTCATTTTCGATAGACAAGAACATTAATGTATATTTCTTGTTTCGATACTGATAAGTATGCTGAGTTGCGTGTATATAACGGACTTAGGAGGAATATATTAGATTCACGATCAAACGGATAAAAATTAAAATTAATTGAATAAATTTCAATTAATTCCATAGGCGGAGTTCGTTTTATCAATTCTGATACGGAATGCTAAAAACATGAAACAAATAAATTTACCAATAACTTTTATCATCCACATTTGAAGCAGTCGTAATAACTCAATCGGCCTATAGCTTCTCCACAAAGGGTGACATTTTAGCACCCTTCCTTTTAACCTTAGAGTGGATTGAGCACAAATTATAGCTTTTATAGTCATTTTATAGCTCACCAGTTGAGTTCATACAATTTCTAACCACACTCGTGAGTGTGTGTAAATCGTTGTTATAGGGCTTTGAAACTTTACTTTATGGTGATTTTACGCATTTACATATTTTACTGATTCGACTAAGAAATGTAACAATGCTTTTCTTGTAATAAAAGGTTAATCATTTATGAAAAAGTAAAGCACTAATATTGTGCAGTTTTTAAGCAATAGATGTCGCTAGGTTTAAGATGTAAAATTAAGTGGACTTTATTTTAATTTTGTATAGAAAAAGTGTAGGTTTGGAGTATAAACAATCAATGCTCACAATAGCAGATAAGCTAAAGGACACCAACCTTAACCATCCGCCTTCGCATGCGAAGATCAGCAGCTCAGGAGACCACGCACGGCGTGTAGGTTGAGAAATCCACTATTCGGCACTATACAAGGTGTTTGATGCTCCAAATAACAGTTTATAGCACTCAATACGGTTGAGAAGATAGCAAAAGGTGAATTGTTTTTGTGGAACGTCCACAGCCACAAATTTAGCGAGATATAGACCAGGTTCGCTCCATACACGCGCGGCATAAAGACAAAAGTGCCCTGACGCATTCACAATACGTCGGTATCAAGAAAAGGCGGTGTCACATAAATTTATGCTTACCCACCAATAAATGAACGAATATACAGACAATTACAAAGAAGGTTAAGCAACCAAAGAAGACAAGGACTATAGATATGGACTGTTTTTGTATTTTTTAGTTGGTCTAGTGGTTAGTGATCCTAATTGCTAAGCCAGTCGGTTTGATTCCCACCCAGGATAAATAGTTGTGTGATGAGCACGATTATTTTATTCTATGTCTGGGTGTCATTAATTTATAATTATATAATATGTATGTATTTAGTACTATACAAGGATGTTAATCAGCAGTCTGGTTACCATAGTACAGGCTCTACCTAGTTTGAGATCAGACGGCCTTGTGTAAAGTGTACCAAGTTACTATTAAAAATAATTTTAGTTTAAAAAACTAAAAAACACGCTTTTATAGAAAATTCAACTAAAAAATAAAAAAATTAATCGAATTATTGCATTGTCATCGGTCTTTGACACGTGTGCAAAATTTGAATGAAATCTGGCCCTTTAAAGTGGGTCAAAATCGTGCCAAAGGAGACGGTTACAAACATACAAACAAACATACATACAAGTGAAGCTAATATAAAGCGTGTAACAAGCTGCACGTCATGCCAAAACCACAGCATGTCACGTCTGACATTTTATGGCTCTCGCACAACTGTTGAAATCGACGAATATAACGCCCATTGTCAGGTGGTTATCAGGTGATATGATGTAATACTCCAGTAATATCAAGTGGAACGCTACGACAAAGTTTTTAACGAGTGAGCCGACTGGGGAAAAGTTCTGAGTAAACTGGACGGTAGTGGTAAGGTCACCACCTTACTGTGAAGGAACTGTCACGGAATTCATTACAAATTAACGAAGTTAATTACAATTAGTAATTGAAGTACGAAGTTAGTACATTATGTTATATTCACTAGACTCTATTAACAGGATTTATTTCCTTTATTGGCAGTATACTTTTAAATTATTATCTTTCTATATATATAAACATAAGCGAAGGGATACTCACTCACTGACTAATTAGGTAATGTCGAAAAACTAATGAAGAATGAAGCAATTTGGCATTTGGTAATTTATGAGTAGGAGACGTCAGCTAAGAACGGATTCTGCAACAGCACCGCGTTAAGGATGACTAAGGCCTCTTGCAAGTTTATATGAGAGTACTTGTTTTTTTTTATACAAGAGACCCAAAATTTAGGAGGAAAATTGTTTATAGGGAGCACACGTTACAGGAGCACACGCACAGGAGCACACAGGGCTGGATTGAGGAGGTCTAAGCGCTCTCGCAAGTTTATATGAAACTTCTTGATTTTTGTCTAAAGCTGATTTTTGGCAAACACGTAGTTTATTTTGCGGCAGCCCTGGATTAAGGATAACTAATTGTGAGTGAAATTTTTACGACAACCTGCGAATTTAGTATTATAAATAAATAAAAAAACTAAACAACACGCTTTAATAGTAAACTAAACTAAAAGATAGAAAATAATTTACAATAAATTTAAATTAGGAATAGTGTGATTAAAAAACGCGTACTTGGATATCAAAATCGCTAATCATGAGCAGGATAATGGAACAAACTATTTAAATTATTATATTGTCATTGATAAGTGTCCAAATTAATCCGACGTTTTGAAGGGTGTTCAAAGATTCTGTTACATACATAAATACATACTAAGGTAATGAAAGCGTGTTAATAATATTACATACCTATTATATTTCCGATATTACTTTGCTTGATTGTTGTAATTCCAAAAATGTTTTCAGATAATAACTTCACAACGAAGCTTTTCTGGCCATCCTGAAAAATCCCAGAGGAAGGTTAGCTCAAGTGGCAAGAACAGCCAGTAAATAACTAACATACCTTAATAAATACAAATAACTGTTACCGTAAAACTGTCTACGAAATAATAGATGTAGGTATATTCTATACCCAGTCTATTATTTAGTTTTTTACTTTTCCTCTAAGGATGGGAAATTCTTAATTACTTTTTCTATACCGATTTGTTTCAGGTCAATGGTAGCCTTGTGTAAAACTGTGTGTGTTCAGCGGCTTTCGTTGCTTACCAAAAACATTTAAATTACCTATAAACAAAATAGTCGAGATATTTAGATCCTGTCCTTTTTTCTCGCTTAAATATACATGCATACAACTACACCTGCCATTTTTAAATTAAAATTGCACTCAACCCAAATTTTATCGTCAACCCACCAAAAAGCAACGCTTCTCTTTTTGTAAATTTGTCTGCGATTATTTGTTTGCGAATTTAACATTAATAATTATTTAGATTTTTCTGTCTTTCAGAATGAGTATCCCAAGTATACCAACATGCTTGTGTTACATATTGTATGTATTTGCTTAGGGTTTTACATATATATAATAACTGAATAACACGCGGGAAATTATACGCAGTGAATGTGCAACGATATCACCAAACAGCCATTTCTCAGTGACTGAGCTTGACTTGACTTGAGCACGTCGAAAAAATGTAAATTGGATCCAAATACTTAACTTTTTAAAAGCATACGAGCAAAAATATACAAATTATCTCAGCGCTTAAAATTAGAACGGAACTTACTTACGTTAAGGTAAAACTCTCGTATCCAAGAAATAAAGTTACGTACGTAGTGGAGCAGTATTGTGTTACATTTATTGCATTTAGACGCCCCCGCGGTAATTTGTGCCGGACCGCATCTCGTACAGTCAGTCAACAAATTTATAGAAAATCATCGTAATTATTTATTTTGCATGGCTTTTGTGGCTGGTGGTGTCAAACTCAATTATATATTGTAGTCATGGCATTTAAAAAGTACTCAACAGGGCATCGGCTACTATAATTGAAGCTGAGGAGTATTTATTTAGACAAAGTGCAAAGTATTTATTTCATTAAATTATAAATCAATGTCACTACAAGTAAAAGGTTTTAAATTAGTGTATATTTTATGAGTTTTTATGTATTATGTATCGATTTACATGTCGGTTAAGTCAACAATTTCCTATTTTATGTTCAAGGTAAAATGATTCAAGTGTATGGAAATTATGTAATAGATCTAGGAAAACAGATTTTCGTACCATATTATAATAACATTACAAGATACAAGATTTACGAAAATTAGAAAATGGTATAACAATTTAACAGCAATACTTACCTATTTTAGAAACAGAAAAACTAATTATTATACAACTTTGGTTGTGAACAAATTACTTCAGTTTATAGATTTAGTGTAACTTTTAAGGATTCTGATCTTTGAGCTATTATACGTCTTATAAAGCAATTAAAAAGAAAGAGTGAAGTTAAAGAATATTGTATTGATAAATCAGCATTTTTTTTGTTATTTTTTACTATTTTTTATCAAAATAATGCTAAATGGCAACAGACATATGGTTTACATTTGATCTCTTTCAAAATTGACTAAAGTAATATTACAAGTATCTTTATTTGAATTGGCCTTATTGCTTGATTCTTAGTAACGTTGAAACTTATGACTAGCTGTAACCCACGCTTAAAATACTTACTAATGTAAAACCCTTCATATTATAACATATTTTAAAAGAAGAAATTGGAATATTTTAGAATATGAATGCCATTCGTAAATTGACAGCTAATTTGTAGATTTTGTTGTTATTGATTTACAGTTGGTTGTTTTGTGAAGTGGTCAATTCAACCATTATGTTTTTAGTAGCAGAAACCAAGTACTTTTACATAAAGTTTGACTCCTTTAAACCAGCCTAGTCACAAAACCCAATTTTAGCTGATGTGTCCTACTTATAAACTACTTTTCAGCCCAATTTAAAGCCTCTAGTATAAAAAACCCAGGACTTACATATAAACTTGCGAAAGCCCTTAGACCTCCTAGTCCAAAAATCCGTAAATGAGTGAGTCAATCAATTCAAGACGGGAACAGCACTTTTTTCTGGATAAAAGGTACCGTATGTCTTTTTCTGAACCCCTGACTGCGCAATTTAATGATGATTGGTTGAGTAGTTTAGGCATGAAAGTACAACAAACAAACATATTAATAAACAAACTCACTTTCACATTTATAATGTTAGTTAGGGTTACAAAATAAGCGTAAGAGAAGACGTTGGTTTGTAGACTCAAATAACAAACTGGGATAAAGCCTTTCAAATTGGTTGTGATTTAACGAGCTTGTGTTATTAACTCGCAAGATAGAAAAATGTTATTAAGTGTCAATATACACTTTTAACTGTGTTTCAAACACCATATACCACACCATAATAACAATATTCATTCGAAGAAGAAAAACTTAAGTGACATAGGCTACTGAATTAGCTCAAAGTAATACGACTAAAGCGCCGTCGCTATGTGTAGCAATTCAGAGTGAAACGATTAAAATGACTTACTTTGATCGGCCTGCTCAAAAAAAAATGCTTTAAAGTGCAAATGCGATTTATTGTAAATCAGGCAAAATAGATTAAAAAGACCATTATTAGAAAAAAAGTTTAAACGAAAAGTAAGTAAATTTATAAGTCAGTTAATTTTAAATAAAAGTGTTTTTTAGTCGTTTCATACCGTGGTCTTCAAAATGATTGTCAAATTTAGCATGGAATGAAGCGCCAAAAAGTGCTTAGATTTTCTTGAAACCTTGATCAAACGACGAAGAAGAAATCGCTGATAGCAACTATGTATATAACTCAATATCGTCCAAAATGGTGATAGAATTTTTTTTTTTACATGTAATCAACAACAACCAATTCGCAAACAACACTTGTCTAAGTATTAAACAATCTTTGTCGTTTACATCTATCTCATGCATAGAGGGTACTACATCCACGGGTCTCACACACCACTTTAAATATTTACAGACAACCCACAAACAAGACCGACCTATCTTTGTAGAAGTTTCGAAGAGACGCTTGTACTCCGCAATGTATGTACGTCCTGTGGCAGAGATGATGATGAATGAAAAAACTCTGGTATTGCTTTTTTAAAAATGAATTTAATGAATGTTGTGTGATTCATTAACTTCTGTAATAATGTGTTCTTCTGTAGATATTTCCTAATTTACTAAATAGATTTGTGTAATTGTAAAATTAACGGACCACAGGTGCATTGTTCTTTATTTGCTGTCGCTACCCTCTAACTAACAACTATTGGACGTAACCTTGTAACATAGGCTCATCGCGGTCTATCACGAACGAGCTATTTCACTCCTCGAGGGATTTAGGCCGATGATAGTTTGTAAAACTGATTAGTTATAAAATTAAAATCTCATATAATAAAGTGTACAAAATTAAAGGTTTATAGAAATTCTAGTGCTGGTGTGGTCTAGTGTTTTAAATAAATTACTGGTTAACTTTTCGCTTCTTATGTGTCTAAATAATTATGTTCGTATTGCAAGTATGTATAACACTTGGTGCCTGAAAGACGTATCAAAATATCGTTTAACTAACAAAGCTGTCAAGTAAACAATGGTGTCAAATCAGTTCGAGTTTCTGAAACGTTAATCAAAGAAAATTTACTAATCCATGAATTTCATTGAACATTGGAATGACATTTGACATTAGATTTTACAGTAAAACTTGATGGCTCTGTTACCTTATCCGATGATCAAATCAAAGTGCCAAATTATGCTTTCAGCAACTCCTTATGATTATACAATACAAAGATTTGACGATTACGATTAGTTAATTTTTGCGTTGGTCAGATCAGTATCTATTAGATGACGAGCGTTGGGTTTTTGTATCGTGTTCACATTTTGAGCGTTTCTCGCGCCTCGCGACTTCTGACCCATCCAATATACTTGCTTACAATCGGTAATATTTTTAAATGAAAGCTATTTTTTTTATTTTACATACTATAATGTAGACATTTAAAGTTTTTAATGCAACTTATATTTTTGGAGATAAAAATTAAAAAAAAAAACACGAAATCTACGTCTGCGGATTTTTTTTCTTGAGACTATACTAGAGAGTAGTAGAGAGTTCCCACAAAAAATATTTAAAAAAAATCTTTTTCTGTAAGCGTTGATTTGTTGACGGTGGTTCATTAGGTGCAAAGTTAATAAACAAGTTCACTAAGTACGTGCCTACAGCTGACTGCATCACAGTTCATTCTGCTCTCGAATTCAATACCTGCCGAGAAACCTCCAGTGTATTTATTTTGTACAAAAGTTTGTTTTAAACTTTTATGGTGTAATATGAGATGCGTCGTAATGAGTCAGCATTTTTCTGATAAAATACAATTGCCTAACGTTTGATATCAAGATATTTCACTGCACCACTATTTAAAAAATGCTTAAGTCTTATTCGATAAAACTATTTTTGTAAGGGATATATATATGGCTTTCTTCATTTTGACACACCGAGTTTAGCTTCAAGCCGAATATACTAGACCAGTTCTTAATAGTTTTTGAAATTCTACTTTACACAGTATTTAATACTTCATCTGGGAGTGATTCTGCATGTCGTCTGCATAAAAGTGATGGACATACTAGAGTTTGTAAGCTATGCTTAAAGCAAAAAAAGAAGATTTGAAAGTATGCCGCCTTGTGGTACGCCAGAGTCAATGTTTAAGACTCGGTGAGGATTCTTCAGTGCAGACACACTGGTGATGTCTTAAAAGATTGGAGTACTGTAGATATATTCCAAGGCATTACCAGAGATCATACAATCATAATGAGGACAAAACGAAGTCGTGACTAATGGTATGCAAGGAAATGAAATCCAGGACACTTGTTTTTCTTTCTTCTTTTCACGCTTTAATATCGCCAGTCACGTCAAATTATGCTATGCGGAAGTCGAAATAACAAAAGAAATGAAACAATAACATTAAGTTGGTACCACTTAATGTAAATGCAATTTGCAATGGAATAAACTTTATGCCATATTCAATTGAGTTGAAATGGAATACATGGCCAACATATTCACAAATAGCTGCCTTTTCGCTAAAATATTTTGAAAGAAACTTTGTATGGATTAAAAAGACATTAAAAGGAGGTGATATGTAGTTTTGTTGCTTGTTTATTCAAGCGTCTACCACCGCTTACTAATCCTAGGCTTCATATTTAGCAAGCAACTATAAATAGATACATGGTACGCTATGTTTAAAAATATGCCTTGTAATACCAACCGTCCAAATAGATGTATTAAGTTTATTTTAGTATCTTTGTTTTCTCAACGTTTCTAACGTATTGAATCTGGTCTTCTTAAAAAAATCCCATGTAACTTGTAACAGATAAAACCACTTTGTATTTAGTGTAAGTTTGTTTTATAATCTACATATCTTCATTAAGCTTATAAGAAGAAGTAGATGTTTTTACCAAATACAATCCAAATTGTGTTAGCGTGTTACTTCAAAGGTTTCTCTCAGAATATAAAGTAGGTTGGTTAACATTATTATGGATTGCGTGATGCCGAACAACCTCGTCGCAGAAGTAAGATGTTTTAGTATTAAGAAAATGTTAATTGAGTAAATGTGAAACATAAAAGCCTATGCATTCATAATACATCTTTAGTGGTGTCAAGACGAATGAATATCTCATATTAGCCGTTCGCCACATTTTCACACGCGTCACGACGTTCAATAGTCTTTCTCCAGAATTGTGCTATCAAATGTAAAAATAATTTGTCAAATGTAATTGGTAGTTATAGTCAATGTAAAAAACAAACTCCTTAGCTTTATTGTCCAGGTTTTACAGTTTTTTTTTTTAATTTTTGTTAAGACAACTGCCGCATTAAGAATATTCCTGTATTCACAAATATTTCACAAATATTCAAACAACGGACACAAAGAACATCCAGACTCGGGACAAATTATTCACACAAATTATTGTAACGTGTGGGATTTGGACCCCAACACTCGGCGTGGTGTAGTGGCGAGGTGACCACATAAACCATTGCGCCATCCATGCAGTCAATTGTTTTCAAATTCTAGTGTCGTATAGTGTACATGTCGAAATGCGCTAACACTAAAGATTTTTTTTTAATATGGAAATCTATTTGAAACTGACAAATTAAACTTGAAAATTCATCGATAAAGCTAATATTTTGTATGAGAGGCCAACAGGAATGAAACTATGGGTATTTAATATCAAGAACGTTGTCCAGATTTTTCTGAAAATGCCTACATAAAAAATAGAACAACAATATCTTTCAAATTCCTTATATGTTGTTTAGAAATGTGCACCTACACAAGGAAAAGCATTATCCGAAGATTATTTTTTTCAATGTCCATTTTTTTTTTCAAGCTAAATCAACGTAGTACTTGGCTGCTACACATAACGCTCCTTAAATTTTGACTACACCTCTCTGTGATACCCTGTATTAGATTGTCTACTTTACTAATCTTTTATCACGTTGTGCATTCTAGTTTTTCAAGCTGGATACGAAAGTCATATCAGTTCCTCTGGAGTAGGAAGCAGAAAAATAGGTAAGTATATAGTTTACTTTTGTCTTTTTATCTATACCTTTTATTTCATTTCATTTATTCAAGAACAATTTACATTGCGTATTAATATACAATAATAATAGAACAACAATTAATTAAATAAAAAAACAACAATTGAATCAGGATTAAAAATAATTAGTAGACATGTCAAAGAAATGTCGAAGTCATAAATTTATATGTCATTGGTGGAACAATGGCATTCTTTTAACAACGACATCTTGAGTTCATTTTGGAAATCCTTTTATGCAATAATGATTTTACTTGTTTCGGCAATTTATTTAATAGCTTAACCAATTTGTAATAAGCGCTATGTTTCACAACCTCTTTTTTTATATCAATGTCTAACTCTAGAGGTAGACATTGGTATAAAAAATTAATAGCAGTTTTGAAGAAAAAAAACATCCGTAGCAACTAATCTCTATATTGCGTGAAAGCCGATACAATAGAACCGATATTTACTAACAATAATTACACACGATGATACTCTGGATGAGATTCACGTCTTGAAATAAATTTATTGCTTTCCCCAAGCGATTGATATACAAAATATGTATGATCAATTACGTTCTAATGATAATAGCTTTTACAGAAAAATAACAAAAAAGGAAAAAGACAAACCTTGAGTACAAATAAGAAAAATCAATTAAACAAATAATTTTTGAAATCGGTTCACAAATGACAAAGACATCGCTAACATACACACAAAAAAATCGGTCCTATTTATAATCTAATCCTTTGTGAAGTCGACTTAAAAGAATAACTGCTTAATCTTATCCTTCTAACTAATATTTTACCTAAATGCTAATTAAAAATTGCTTGTCAAATAATAAAAATTAAGACGATATCACTTCTACAGCAAAATTGCTTTATAAAACAAAAAAATATAAATAAATAAATAATACCGTGTCACAAGTAGGTAAGATCGTTATTTGCCAGTTTCGATCTATAACCGCCATTCCCCAAAGGTGAGAAGAAATCGGGCAAACAAACTCACGGGCACGACACTCGTAAATCACCACATTATGTTAACCTCACTGCCATATAACATTCAAGAGCCCTTAGCCAAAAGTTCCTAATTATAATAATGACGTAAGCAAAACTAATCGGACTATTGTCATTCCACATTGCCACTTAATAAATCCTTCGCGGTATAATGAAAACAAATTAAATGTTTAATTCAAATACACCAACTGGCTACATTCGTCACACCATGTCAAAATGGCTAAATAACAGTCTGTTCACATATTACAGTACCTGGACGTCCTTATATCAATAGACATAAAGCTTAATTTCATTTGAGAGTTTCGAAACTGTATTGCCGACTACGAATGTATATTTTGAAATGCAGTTTAACGTAATTTTAAAGGAGTATAATTCTCTCAGAGGAATTTGATTAACAATTTAAAAGTATAAACATAAGGTTGATTTTCTTTTAATAAAAAAATAACATTAGGGTGCAATGTTTCCGGTGTTGAAAACGTCATAAGTACATTGAAGTGTAAAATAATGTATACCATAACATAATTAATTAAGGTTGTAAATTGTGTAACGATAGTTAAAATTGCAATAATAAAAGCTAAATTAAACAAAACATATGTGCACTACTAGTACAGTATAAAATGGGCAAAATACAAAGGTTCAAAATAAAAATAATTCTATGTCACTGTGGTTAAAAAGTGTACTTTTATAATTGGACACTTGAGTTTGTTTCATTACATTGTTGAGTATAAAAGCATATTAATGCTTAAGAGGCTATTGTATTGTGGTTTTTGTAAAATTACAACACCCTTTACAACGGGTTTTTGTAAGAGGGTTATGATGATAAAAAAACACTTGGCATGTCGATGTTGTCAGAATCTGCAAATAGATAGTTCAAAATCAGTATTAATAACATTGCTACTTTCGTTACGTAATTACTTACTTTGTTTTTTTTTTTAATTTTTTGTTATGCTCAACTATCATCAGTAAAATAAGTTTTCCTTTTTAATGTCTCGGTGGGCCATGAAGGTCCCATGACTATTCTTAGATTATGGTATTGTCGTAAAAGCTGAAAACGAAGTTCTGAGGATTTCTCGGTACTTCCACCATACTGGTTTCTCTTGCCACGAAAACCTTTTCCCACCATTTCTTTTTCTATTTTTACCAGAGGAGAAGTAACCAGGCTAATAGTTTATCATACGTACGTACGTACGTTAATACATTGCTAGTAAAATATTGAGATATGATTGGCAAACATATAGATATATCAAAATTTGGTATTGACTCGGGAACCCTAAAAAATTGACTCCTTCTTTGAAAGTTTACGTCAATATTACGAACAGAAACAAGCTGACAAACAGTAATTACCAGTAGTTCAAATAAGGATGAGGTCATACAAGGACACGTGCCGGGCATGAGGCCCTTATTAGCCCTGGCTTTAGAAACCCATGGGGTGAGTAATTGTTTTACTGCAATCTGCTTTCGTAATTATTTTGTTATAAAGTTAGTAAACTATTGTAGAGGATTCTTATGTGAGTCAAATTCGATATCATCTTTATTCGCTTTTATGGTCACGGCTAAGCTCCTCAGGGTCGTAGCGTGATGATAACCTTTACTATTCCTACTTTACTTTTGAGTTGCAGGTGTCCATGGGCGAAGGTAGTAAACTAAAATTAGGCTACAAAAATATTAAAAAACAATCATATTATAAAAGACGGTAACAAAGAATGTCGTAACAGTGTTGTCTCCACTCAGTACTTTTACACAAGTTTTACACAAGTATTTAATAGTTTGATATCTGAACTTCTTACTGATACTCCCAGATACAAACTGGCCAATAGTGACACGAACAATAATAAAAAGGGAAATGAAGATTTGTTCGTTCACCGAAACTATACTTCCTTTGCTTGGACATCTATTTCTGTGCTTTCGTTTTGCTTTGTACGTCTTTGCTGATTTAGCCTTGCTAGGTTTTAACATTCTAATTATATATTTTTTTTTATATATTGATTTGTGACTTCAATAAAATCTAATATCTACTCAGTGCTGTTGGTATTCCTTTGTGTATTTTCGTAATAGGGTCATAGCGATCTTATTAATGCAATAATTGGTAACACTTTACACACCTTAAACAACTCATAGAAAAATAAATTATTTAACTGAGTTTATTCATATAAACTCCTTTACTCAACAAAATTATTTACATACATATTTATATTACTTGTTATTATTAAGCATATAATACACATCGACTCCAGTGCTAAAATACTACAATTTTCACTAAACTAACCTATTTATTATTATTCAAACAACTATCAATTACATGAAATGCTATTCAAAAACCTTAAGATCATACCATTGCACTTTTATTACGAGTACTTCCTACTAAAACAACGCCACCCTAACCTAAAACAAGAAACAAAAAACAGGAATGTTCCTATTTTTGGGGTTCAACGACATTGATTACACTAAACTCCCAAACCTGAATAGGCAGCCTTAAGTGAAAAAGTTTATCTTACTGCCCAAAAAAATTTGAATAGCTGATTTGTCTCTGGTTATTTAGATACAGTGGCAGACCGAGGAAATATATTTGGCATAAAATCTATTAAAGAAATGGCTTGAAAATACACAATAAGTGGAAAGCGTTATTGTTTAATGACCCAGCAAATAGATGATCATAAAACCTGACAGATGTTTTACACGCGACGGGGTCTTCGCATATTTGAATGGATTTATTGTGAATATAAACTATATTTATATTTCAGAAATTATGAATTATTGGTAAGTTAGCAGACGTTTTGTAGTACTGATATCTTGAATAATAGCTGTTGAATGCTGCCACCAAACCCCAATAGACCAGCAGATTAAGCGCTGCAAATGGAACTGTATTGGCCACACTCTCCAAAGGAACCCCGATCACAAGTGGGTACTGGATTGGAATCCTCAAGGAAAACGTCAGCGTGGTCGTCCCAAGCAAAACTTGGGAGCGAACAGTAGCAGACGGGGCGAAAAACACTGGTGAGGCGTGGAGCGAAATCAGTAAGAGGCTCAAGAAGGTTCGCGATGGAGGATTACTGTAGACGCCCCCTACCCCATCTAAGGGACATAGGACATTAATCAAGTAAGACAAGTTGTCTTATTGAACAGATTAGTTATTGTTCGGAACAAAGGTCACTTATTGTTTTACCTAAGGTATATCTAATTTCAGATCAAGTCACAAAAATCTAGAAAGAAATCGTCTTAAAAATATCTACAAAATTACTCTTCATAAAGTGCCCTCGATCTCTTATTATATCGTTACCCGCATCGGTGTTGCTCATTTCCAATATAATTTCCTGTTCTATCAGTGTTCCGAGAAATAGACAACCTAGAAAAATATAACCTTCAACAACACAACAAAGATTAATTATTGCTCTTAGACAAAAATAATATCTTTCTTTTTGGAAGTGACAGGGGTTTACTGAAAAATATCAACATGTTAGTTGCAGGTTTATTTAATGTCCGTGAACCGATCAAGACTAGGCAATGTCTTCGATATGAGACATGTTGCCGAGTGATTGAACCGCCAATACAAATATGTGCACTCTGTCATTTTGGGGCTTATTCTTTAAGCCATCACCAAACCATCTGGTTCTTTTATGAACTAGGTTTCTTCTATGAACTTTTAATCTTTTCGTTATTCTCAAAACCCCCGTTCCTATCCGTGGTTAATAGGGTTTACAAGTTGGGTCCAGTGGCGGTTTGTACTAGAACTTGTTTATGTTTCAAAGAATGCAGAGACGGTGAACACGTTCGACACTTCGCTGTTTTTCGCTATAAACTATGCTGTTCAGTGGGGTTACGCGTAGAAATATACCGGCCTAAAATATAGTCCACGTTTACTGAAGCACTAAGGTCTGATTAAAGGAAAACCAAAGAATAGTTGTTGCTTAGCTAATGATAAAAAGGCTTGTTTTAAAAAAAATCAACAAACAACAGCTACAGAAATTTAAAAAAGGAATCTAGAAATCATTGATAACAGGTGTCGATTTCATGAATACAATTTATTCATATTACCCACATGAATTAGTTCACCATTTGTACACTGCTTTAAAACCTACTAAAACTGCATTTTTTGTTGTTGTTATTAAATACTGTTATCAAGATACTTACGTAAAACATTCCGCAGGAGTATAGTTTAAGTTAATAATATCAAAATATTATTCCTTCTGAATTTATTTTCATAGCTCAATATATGCAAATAAATTTAAAATTTACATAATGGGGTTATCAACCTGACAAAATACAACAAACTTCTTAAAGTAGACTGACTCAAGTACTCCAAAGAGAAATGCGTAAATAATTACAGACTAATCCATTTTCAGGTGGTCCCGGGAATGCTCCTTGTGGTAGTAATTTGGCGAAACCGATGTTTACTAGTAGACGTGACATATTCAGATGATGATGATAACTTATAGTATATAAACTAGCCGTTCCCTGTAGTTTTACCGTCGTTTATGGTCACTACTCCGCTATAACTAATTATAAGTAAAGGCTATAGCGTGATTGTAAAAATCCTATAAGCATCCTCAAGAATTGTGTTATTAAATACAATAATATTTTCTTAAATCCAACCGAATCTCGGTAGTAAGCGTCATCATTAAATTAGAATTAAAAAAAAAAGAACTCTGAAGGTTTATGATATAAGCATAAATATGTGAGATGCTATTTCTATAGCATATAACCCCAATGGCAAAAGTTTTGTTACTCTTTTTTTACCCATGTGCAGTTTCTGGTGCACTTTTTTATCAACTTTGTCCCGTGTCAAAACCCAAATATCACCTTTGAGTAAGCATCTGCTTAAAGGTTACAAGATATGCAACACATTTAATACTAAATGCCCAAATAAAAATCACTGACTTTTAGATAATTGTTCACCATAACTAATTTTATTCTATTCATGACAAGTAGCTCTTAGAATGACACAATGCGGACAATATGTGAGGCATGCGTGAAATCCTTTTCTTTAAAACATAATAACTATAAAGCAATAACTTTAGTATCAATTCTTAATAAATACAAGCAATAATCAACCTAATTTCCAAAGTAAGAACCTTCATTTTGTGACTTGTATAAACTTACAGTTGGCGACACTTATATTCTTAATATCAAAGCGTAAATTCAAAACTCAATGTTGTAAAATTCATAACTGATTCAAAATGTATCCAACAATAGTATCTTTGGAGACGATTTGTCGCCATGTCAAATGAGCGTTTGAATGAATAGGATAGAACTAAATGCGGCAGTTATGCAATCAATTAAAAGGGGCGGTGCTAAGACCCTTTAGAAACCCAACACTGCAATCTTGGGCCTCGAAACCAGAACAGGAAGATAAATGTTATATATGTACTTGGTTTTAGATTATTAAGATTTTATTAAAATATGGCTCTCCATAGTAGTAAGTAGAGGTTGTAAAATGGTGTAATTATTCGTAAATTCTTATTTTTATAACGTCGTGTTGAAATTCATTGTCATACCAACAGTATTATCCTAATCAAATTTATATAATTATGTTAACTGGAATTAATGCAATCACGTAATAGGTACTACGCAACACACGCAAAAAATGAAATAATTTAAAAGGAAGCTAATCGAATTTAATTTAGATTATGCATGATTGATTCCTTTAAAAATAAAGAATTTTGTTTTACAAAAGTTCATACTTGCACTTGAAGGAAAATGTCTTGAGTATAATTATGATCTCACAAGATAATTTATTCTTCTCAGATAATTAATTAAGTTTATCGCTTGTACCCAATTGCCGCTATTTTCGTGGCCCAACAATATTCACACACCTTTCACAAAGAAAGACCCGTGCACACGACTCAAAGATACCGCTACATTTTATACTTCAATGACTGCATATTTTACAAATTCTTTTTCTCACAAATGAATACCCCTAATGTGTTATAGCACGTACGAGTACAATATCTGTGAATGGATCTCTACAAGTGACTGTAGTAAAAGGAACACTTCGTAATAGAATTTCATATACTCAAAACATGAATGAATACTAAAAAAAATACATTCAGTAGCGTAGAATGTGTCTGACAGTGGTAAATGGTAAATTATTGATTGATACTGTATATTGTGCTATGGTGTACTGTACACTGTTAGTATGGTATAATCTATCTATAAATTTATTCTATTCCACGTGACACTACATGGCGAAACAAAAATATCAAGTTCGGGTCCATGAAGAACCTTCCGCTTCTACCTCACCTCACATCTTCACCTCGAGCATGGCCGCGATCGCAATCGCGGGAGTTCCCATACGTATAGATAATTATTAATTATATATATCATGGAACGCGAAAGTTTAAAAGTTAGTATTTAGAAAAAGGTAAATACGTATCTTATCTAAGAGAAAGTCGAAATCTAATGGGTAAATTTGAAAAACTCCACGTCAGAGGATCTGGTGTTCTTCGTTACTTGATTACCCAGACCTATTAATGTTGGTTGTGGTTTCAGTTAAAAATACCATTTGTTATTTTTCTCGTATTTAGTTGTATGTTCATCACAAAAATAGGTCCTAAAACTGAATAATGATAAAAGGTTTCAGCAAATCGCTTGACAGCTAAAATCAATACTTTTTTCATGAATATCACTAAAAGAGGAGTATTGTTCAGTCCTTTTATTTTATTTTAATTCAAATTCAATCTGTACAACAAACATTACATATCTATAGGGTACCACGATAACAGAAAGAACCATTTTTTTAAAACCACATAATATTGTAGTCGCTTAGTAATACAACCGCAAAAAAATAACCTTTCAAACCTCACGGTACACATCCTTTGTGTTAAGGTTTCAGACTAAAGCATTGGCAAGTGTGGCGTTAGGTGTTATTTAATCATTAAGTACATCAAAACTCAAAGCTGGAATAGGCTTCCTGAAAGCTTGACTGGTTTACAATAGCTTTGTTGTTAAATGAAATTGATATGGCGTAATAAGAGCCAGATAGGCTTCATGAAGTACGTTTAGTGATAATAAATGAAACAAAGACGGATTTGTACTCAATGTTGTGATTACAATTCTAATAATACATCTGCCACACATGTCTCCGCATCCTCCAAAAAGATTGACGAGTAGAAAATGCATAAAGCTCCTAAGTCTGCCTTATGCAATGTAATTGTAGGAGTTGCAAATAAACAATCATAACTATGGAAGGTAGGTTTCTTTGATAAAACTACATTTTAAAAATGTTGGTATTTAACGAATTGAGTTTTAATGAAATCTTAGCAAAACTAGAATATTTTTTATTGAATATCGACTTTTACTGTTTGTGAAAGTCATCCGAGCTACAATGACTGTAGGCCAGTATCGCCTCACCGAACAGTTGAAACTCTTTAAACGTTATTGTTACTTTTCCTGTGCTGACGGAAGTGACTTTAAATACGTCTGACACGTGGCACTCTGTTAACCCAATGTTATACAGTAGATAAACTGCCATTTTTAAAATCCATGCAGTAATTAATCTTTGGTGCAGTAATTAACTTTTTTCAGATTTCATGTTTATATTAAAATACGGAAAGATGGATAATTTTGATGTATTACTGTTGATATAACGATGGTTTGCTATTAGAGCATTAGACAAGCACGGGCGGTGTTCTTGAAGCGGGTATTTAAGCCCACTTCGGTCTTGGGTATCTGGTATAATTTTTTAAGTTGGAGGGAGTCTATACGGCGTGGCGTGTTAAGTTTTTAACCCTACTAACGTTGAAAACTAAACTTGTTTTTGAAAAAATAAACAAAACTAAATAAATATTGCTACACGTTTGTAGTTTATGTGATAGGGTTTGAACCCGCGATTAAGATATTGCAAAAGTCCTAGTTTTAGCTAAGTCATAAAGTTCCTAGCTCATAAAACAGTATTTTTGTCCAGCTACGTGAAAATTTTACAAGATTTCAGATCCCTCACTCGCTCATAATTAATATACAGACATCGCTTAGGAACGCTGTAGCATAATTGACATTTCTATCTACAAGGGAGGCAAGATGCGACTAGCGATAATATAAGTAGGAGAGGAAAAGAAGAGTTTCAAGGACTACATTTTTTATTTACACAGAGTAAAAAATCCATTTCCGAGTTGCAACATGTCGATCTTCCAGCAAAAAAAATATCCCTATATTAACTTCGAAAGTTACGTATAAACCAAGCCAATTTAGGCAAAGGAAGGGCCGGCAATCTCCGTTTAAACCTTTTATTTGTATCCTATTTGAAATCCTTTTAAGACCCCGTTGTACCCTTTGACAAATATCAAGCTTTATTTTTTCAATAAAACTGTAGGATACGTTTCCATGAATACATTAATTTAGTATTGAATTTCTCTAGTAAGGAATTTATTCCAAATTGTATTATAAAAAAGAAAATCTAATTAATGCATACGCATAGACAGCTTTTGTCAATATATTGTCAACGTTTTTACATTGACACCTAGTTTCTGAAAGGCTGATCAAAATATTGTTCAACTAATAGAGTTAACAGCGGTGTTCCGTTATTTCGAAATTCAAAAAAAAATACTAATAACATTGTAACTATATTCTGCAGTAAAATTTGATAGCTCTATTGACTGATCCGATGATCAAATTAAAGTGCCCTATCATGCTTTCCGCAATTCAGTATTAACATACTTGACAAGATATTTGACATACGATTAGTTCTTTTTTGCGTTGATCAGCCTTTCAGAAACTGGGTGGTTAGTCTTTGACTTAACTTGCAATATTTTATAATAATAATAAGTTCACATCTCACACACGGCCGTCTGATCCTAAACTAGGCAGAGCCTGTTTTGTAGTAACCAGACTGCTGATAAACATACTTATATATTTCCAAATACATACATATTATAGATAAATTACACCCAGACACAGAACAAATGATCATGCCCATCACACAATTATTTGTCCTGGATGGGACTTAAACCCATGACCTCTGGCGCAGCAGTCAGGGTCACTAACCACTAAACCAACGGGCCAGTCTTTTGATAACGAATTTCGAACGCAGAAGAAAAAGGCAGCAAAATAAGAAAAAAAAATCTTAAAATTATCTATTTTGTTCCCTAGTGAGACCGTGACTCATAAAAAGTGTAGAACAGCTATTTTTGTTCACGGACTTTTATGTTTCCTATGCCTGTGAATTTAATATAAAAAAAATATTTAAAACTATTGCTTTAACTAATATAAAATCTATTCAAAACTACAATGACCACGCATTTCCAAGTGACTAAAGGACACCGTTTCCAACTACAACTGTAATAAAATACCCTCTTGCAATGACGAAGCGTTATAACAGTACGAGTGTGCGGAACTAATCACATTTCGCGTAACACATTGGCTATTTCATTTGCTAGTCCGTGATTCGACATAGTATTCGATTAGCATACGTTTTATACCCCCCAAGTAATAATACGGTTGTGACGAGTTTGTATTTTCTGTATTGAGAGAGGGAGAGACCGATTAAGGAATGAAACGACAGTATTAGTTGTTACTTGTTAAGAACAGTGATTGATGTATTTTAATTAGAATTCAACAAACGTTTTATTTGATTAATTAATTAGGTTTCTGCAAAAAGTTCTCAAAATATTTTTACAGGGACGACATCCAGTACTGTAAACTTACCATCAAAGCAGACCCGTATCAGGCCCTATGCTTGATTGATACTTTACTAGTCTAAAAGAAACTCTTTTATGAACACCTATAGATAATGTTTCAGTAGTATTTGAACTTTTGTGTCACTTCTTCTAAAATAACTTTGTATGTGGTCATTACTGCAAAACATGATCAACTGATTATCCGGTTTATTAATAACGTGTCGTAAAAAGTTTCTGTTTACCGCTACAATGAAACGTAATAGTTACACTATTAAATAAATTCATAGAATATTATTTGCATGTGCATAAACCCTAACTTAAAATTAACTTCAAAAGTAAACAAACACGCAATTGTCCTATCACGGACAGAGTCACGCCGAAAGCGAAACTAATCAATGTTTAACAACACAATATTGTCACCCTTTCGAATTATATTTGTTAACACGTGTGGATACTCTTGCGTTAAATGATATCCTACAACGAAAGTGGCGTTAACACACGGTTTCGCAAAATTAAAAATGAAACCGGAGTATTCATTCATATTAAAGATATAAGGCTGTACTCATGTGTGTATTCTCGGGATGGCCGACTAGTTATGGGAAGGACAGGTACCCCTTACCACGGAGTGAACCGATCTGACGCCGATGCGACAGGTAGCTTCTACTCTTAAAAAAGCCTTAAGAAAGGACATATTGGGCCCAAAAATGGTACTAAATACAAAAATAAAGACTAAATAAAAATATTACTTTTACACCTTGTTTTAAGGTAAAATGAGTACATGATCAGTAGTAACACTAGCAACCACCACAATGGTCAGGTCTAAGCATCTGGCCAGTAAAATAAGCCATGAAAATTACATAAGTATTTTAAACCCTGATTCTGTAGCAGCCCTAAAATCCAGCTCCAAATACTGTTTTAATCAAAGAAATTTTATAACTCAACCCAAAGTAAAAATTAAATCTAATTCATTAAGAGTTACAAAACTAAAAGTTTTAAATTTCAACTTCAAATCATTTTCCTAGAAAAATGAAGTAAGTCTAACAGTCTAACTCCAAGCCAAATACAAAAGTTCAAGAAATTTCATGTCCAATCAAAACTTAACTTATAAACCAAGCTTTATTGCCATAGTGGTTGAAAAATCTAACGTAATTTGAACCATGTTCTATTAGGGGATACGGTAAAAGTTGGACTTCGTTGAATTTTTATGTGTAACTGCTCCGATTAAAAGGATATCCTTTAAAATAATTAAAGGATAATTTTGATTAATTGCCTTTGCATTTTAAACTTAAATAGAGATAAGTTGAAATACGGTCATAGAAAGTAATTATCCGCACTTATAATATGATTATACTACAAAGGTGGATAGCGTATAATAATATAATAATAGCTTGACACATCTCATACACGGCCGTCTGATTCGAAACTAGGCAGAGCCTGTACTATGGTAACCAGACTGCGGATAAACATACTTATATATTACTAAATACATACATATTATAGATAAATTACACCCAGACACAGAACAAATGATCATGCTCATCATACAATTATTTGTCCTGGATGGGAACCCACAACCTCTGGCTCAGCAGTCAGAATCGCTAACCACTAGACCAACAGGTCAGTATCTGTGTTCATAACCTTCCCAGGCCCACAGGTGGTCCGTAGGGAACTTTGGCATCTCCACAACCATTTCTGGAAATGGACATCATTTCATAATTGGCCAAATTAATTGTGGGAGAGCCATGCTTCGGTATGTATGGGCCGGCTCCCTGTCCCATAATAAAACTACATTTAAATTGAAAATCCCATTTTATTCGCTATATTATATATAAGTATAATATAGCCATCCTATGTTCTCTGCAATTCCAACTGTGGCGAGTGTTTCTAGATCTAAATTAGAAAATAACTTTTTCAACTGCCGCGAGATGTATGCATTTAAGTTGTATAAATCATATTGGTATGATAAAACTTAGGTAGGATATCTTTTTGTTGTATTGTTCACATTTCACACATCTAATACAGAATATAAATGTCAAATACATAATAGTATCCTCAATTGCCGATACAATAACAACCTTTAAATAAGATACACTTGAGTTCAATCTTTCTGGATCTTATACCGATTATATTTTGATCAACATTTGCCCCAAACAAAAACCCTGAGAATTGTTTTTTGGATATGGAATGAAAGTACACAATAGTACTCGTAGTTCAACGTTCAACGAAGTGGCATAAATTACAACTTAGGTTAATTTTAGTATGCTCCTTGGAATTGAAAATTTCTCCAACAATATACTCTTAAATTAATTCATTAATAGTGCACTCGTTTATATTAATGGCAAAGTAGTAAACACTCACAGAGCAATACACAATCATACATAATTACTTTCTGTCCTCTAACTAGCAGTCAGCCTTTAACATAATAGTCCTCAATCAAAAGAGAACGGACAAAAGAGCTCGAAGAAAGAAAGAAGTCGGTACTGCATAGAGCACAAAGTAATTCATGAGTTTATTGATAAAAAACTGTTGTACAATGGCAAATAGAATTTGTGATTTCTGTTTTCGCGGCGAACTTACTATTACTGTTTGGTCTAAAGCGTAAACTTTTGGATGTTATCTAGCTACTAAATGGAATATTGTTTGAAAGTTTTTTTTTAAGACAAATCCCGCACTACAAATGATTTACAAACATTGAAACAACGGACACAAAGAAATCCCAGACTCGGGACAACTATTTGTAGATCATACATTTTTTGTTCCATGTGGGAATTGAACCCACAATATTCGACGCGGCTTAGTGGCAAGGCCACCACTTTAACCAGTGCGCCATGCGTGCAGTCAAATATTTTGGACATATCGGTGCAAAGTTATTGTTTACTTCGTAATTTTAATTTGATTCAAGAGTTTAACACAATAAGAAAAACGTCCGTTGTAAACAAAGAAACTAAATGATAAAATCTGTACGATAATGCTGTTGACTGGCTTGTTGGTCTAATGGTTAGTGACCTGACTGCTGAGCCACAGGTCGAGGGTTCGATTCCCACCCAGGACAAATAATTGTGTGATGAGCATGATCATTTGTTCTGTGTCTGGGTATAATTTATCCATAATATGTATGTATTTAGTAATATATAAGTATGTTTATCAGCTGGCTAGTTACCATAGTACAGGTTCTGCCTAGTCTGGGATCAGACGGCCGTGTGTAAGGTGTGTGAAAGTCAAACAAAGTCCCCCGCCACGTCTGTCTATCTGTCTGTCTGTTCGCTATAAACTGAAAAACTACTGAACGGATTTTCATGCGGTGTTCACCACTAGACAGAGTGATTCATAAGGAAAGGAAGGTTTATGTGTACAATTTTACTTTTAGATTTACTATTTAGTTACGATAGATACTTTTTAATTTTAGTAAATTGGTTAAAATATGATGATGATTGTTGAAGATGTCTGTACTACCCGTGCGAAGCGGGTTGCTAGTTATTATATAATACTCTATTGGAAGCAATTATGGTCTATGTTATTCTTTTAAAACTATTTGTCATTTTTTTCATAGACGCGTCGCCTTTCAATTTAAACTCACTAGCACGAACGAAGGACTGACTTTCACTTGTCTTATTAGCACTAAAAGTACATAAAGAAACAATTTCTAACTACGATACCTTTTAGACTTTAAGGGTAGATTTTTGGCCCTATAATTTCTTTTCCTAGTGGCGTTTCTCTTGTCATTTAGACCATACGACATTTCACTCAACGGTTTGTCAGTTTCAATCACCTCTCAGTAAGAAATTCTTGAACTTGTCTGTACTTTCTAGTGCAATTCATATGCACTTGAGTCCACAAGAGACGTGAGAATTTAATATGTAGTAGTACATTGCACACAAGGGTGCATTTAAGTTAGTTCTAATGACAAATATAACAGTATTACTAATGCTAATTTTAGGACTATGTACGAACTCCTTAATTTCTCCATCTAATATTCTATTAAGTGTAAGTTCATTGCAATAGCGTATTGAGTGAGGTTTCAACCCAAAAAAGATCAAATGTTTAGCCATTACAATTTACTGGATATTACAGAAAAGTATGGCAAATTTTAGGAGCGTTATGTGCAGCCGAAAACTTGTTAATATAGCATGAAAAAAATGCATTTTTTTTACATATAACATATTATTATTTATCGTGTAAATTTCAATGATTTTGTTTTTTTTTATGCAGCCATTTCCAAAATTTGGTCATGCCATAAACAGCCTTGGTGTTAAATACTCATAGTTTTATTCATTTCAGCTCTTACAAAATATAAGCTTTATCGGCCAATTTTCAAATTCAATTTGTCAGTTAAAGATTTGTGCTTTACGTTAATTACAGGATCCTCTATACGACCCTAAAATATGAACCCACCTTTCTGTATACTTCATCACGACAAAAAAAACATAACATTTGATTTTTTCCTATATTTTTTGTTTTTTTTTTTTATTTTACAACGCCTTTAAATAACTGTTATAGCAGAAAAATGCTAAGCAAAACTCGAGTTTAGTAATTTTTTATTACTTGTTTCCCAGGTAACCAATTTTAATACTACTAATTCTCTCACGCCAGTCACCACATTAATATTTTTGCATTTAATTCAATTCCATAACTTTAAAAAGATTTCAAAATTAGAACAGAGAAGACGTTACAGTTACTTTACATATGTAAATTGTTTGGCTCAAACTGCAGCCTCAGAGCCTCAGTGTATCTTGGCATTTGATATGTAACATTTTCTATAACAAGATCCATATCAATGTTATATTATAGTTTTACATTTTGCTACAAACTCCATGAAGCCTTTGACTCCATGTAGCCTTTAATCGATGTATGATTCATATAGTCATGATTCTTTAATAAAATCATCCACTGGTATGTCACTAGCTGAATTAAATATACTCTAACCCCTCTTACCCGGTGAGTGGTGTCTATTAATTTTGCCCTTTCATGTACGCAACGTTACTGCAGACATGACTCAGATTATTTTAAAATTATAACTCTCAAAATTTAATTGTGTATTTAAGTTAAATGTTGTTACTAGATTGTTTGTTGTTTAAACAAGTAAAAACAGGGTCTAAGTATTTTGTGAATGCATCTATAATTATTTTAAAAATAACTTATTTTAAGATTCCGTGTTTTTACTAAGCTTTACTTAGTACATATCTCGAGGATCTAAAATTGTATGGTATACACATATGTTATTGTAGTAACAATGTGAGTTCCAAAGTATCGATATCTCAGACTAAAGAATCAATATTTAGAATCAAGATTTATAGAATCAATCTGGATTACACCAAATGCCAAACATCAAAATATATGTTCGTATCATATGCATTTAACACTTCATTTATACCATTGAGGTGAAATTCTGTACAATTATAATTGATAATTGCGGGCCGAATTATAATTGTTTAATATTACCCATAGCAGTGATGTCAGCCGGTTTTAAAAATAGGTATGTTATATTCTTTTGTAGTTTCGAGTAGTTTACATCGCGATACTATGGATCGTTACTACATTAAAATGGGTAATATGTTTGTGGTATATTGGTAGTATAATAAATACAAGTACTAAAAAATATTCCAGCGTTTCTATCACCATCACCATTAAGTACCAAAAAATTAGCCGTTTAACACCATTAAGTACCAAATGTTGTTAGGATTCATCTCTTATCGTAAAACTTTTTATTTCGCTATTATATCTCGTAGAGATAAATATTTATTAACTAGTAAGTAACATTAGTTTCTCGTATGGAAAGTTAACCTACTATTTACAATACAAGTACAAAAACTATTTGTGCCGATGGAGTCGTGTAAAAAATCAGCAGTAATTTATGATAGTACAAAACGTTTAAACCCACGCCTTTTACGCTCCTTGAAACTCGCATATAAGTAGCAAAAAAATTGTCGCAGGCATTCGAACATAAAATGGCATTGTGACCGTAATGAACTTAAACATAGTATAAAGGACGCGAAAAATGTGATCAACAGTACGCGTGCACCCCTCATATCGTATCACCAACGTTAGGGAAATGTGAAGAAAAATCAACCTTATAACAAATGTAAATAAAGCGGTAGAATTTGTGGAGACAGGTAAAGATAATTTTGTGAGTAATCGATACTTGTGCCACAGACTTATTGCCAAATACAATAGCAAAGCGTGTATTAAAATGGTTACCGTGTCTAAAAACATGAATGAACTATTGAATGAACGAATTTATGAATGAAGTGGACAAGTGTGCCCCGTAGTGACTTCTCTTAGACGGACAGGCGACACTATTGTTAAATCATTTAAAAGCAATGTTCTGAGAAAGACTCCGTTTTAGGTTTTGGGTACAATGTACAGGTGGTCATTCAATATCTTTTCTAAGGTCATTTCCGCTTGCGCGTTAAGTGCCATTTAAAAAGTTGGTAGAATTTGATTTGAATTTGATAAAATTTTAGGTCACTTGACTTTTGATGCATAAAACTCTAGTTGATTTCAGTTACTACTAACAAGATTTATCGGACTAAACGTAAAATGTGGGTCATCTAGAAATAAAAAGTTTAATTTAAATTAATTTAAAACTCTATCACGTTTCGACTATAAAATCTAGCGTTTGAAACCAAGGTAGCATAAAATGTTCAACAATTTACGCAATCTTTTATACAGGGTATGCACACGCCTATTTTATAAATGATGAGTTAGTTTTTTAGCAAGGACTGGTGAAGATGAAATTATTAGGCTCACTGATTTCAAAAACCACTGCTTGGTATTCGGACAGAAATTAAGTATAAACTCTGAATACCGCATGCAGTTGCGTTCGTTACACGCGTCCTAATATTACAGAAATAAATTTCCGCTCTGACCTTCAATACACAATTATAATCCCGTTACAAGCGGTGTTTCTGGGCCCCTTTACCTTCAAATAGCTATTTTCTCAAATAATCATTACTGTGTCAAAATACCACCTGGGTACCTTGACGTCTACACAATTAGAAGTATACACTCAGCTTTATTTGAAAATAACCCTTCATTCTATCTAATATGTGGGGGAGTCCAATATCTGTTTATAGAAAACTCAACTTTGCCATTACGTAGCAAAGGTAAAAATCGCATTTCTCGTGTTCAGATAAACCATATCCGAGCTGTGTTTGCCCAAACATTGTTATTTTCATCCTATTGTTTGGAATGTTGCGAATTCGTGATCAAATGTATTGCCAATAGATTTTTATAAAAATAAAAATGTGAAAAAAAGAATATTTGCCGACTACCGAGAGCGATGCATGACACTGACAAACTCGATTATGATATCCGTCTGTCTTTATCTTTGGGCTTGGGCTTCATTGTAGTAACCTCATAAATATGGTATACAAAGGTCTTAGACTAAATATTATTACTAGAACAGTCAAAGTTCGAGGAAACGGAGAAGAAAGGAGACAATATTTTCATATCAAAGAAACACACACACAACACACAAAACCCAGTACAGACAACACGCCAAATATTACCGTAATTCCCATATTTACTTACGAAGTCTCCCATCAGATACCACTTACACAACAAAAGAAATATGTTACTTCACAAATTAATGCTGACATGATAATAACACGAATTGATTCAAAATTATAATGCTACCAACTATAAAGTATTAGGATGCTTTTAATATTTCATAAACTAGTTCTGAAAGGGCGGGACAATTTAATTCCCTCCCCATTATGCAAGGGTTGATTTTAAATCACGCGTGTAACATCAGAAGGATTCAATTACGGGGTGTTCATATTTAGTTAGCATGGTCTGCTGCAGGTTTCCTCCCTGTGATGATTTTGATTGAGCTACTAATAGCCTCTTGGTCTAGTGGTTGGTGATCCTGACTTTTCAGCCAGAGGTCGTGGGTTCAATTTTCATCCCGGACAAATAATTGTGTGATAAGTACCACCATTTGTTCTGTATATGTATGTAATTTATCTATAATATGTATGTATCTCTACGTAGTATAAAACAAAGTCGCTTCCGCCATCTGTACGCTTAGATCTTTAAAACTACGCAACGGATTTTAATTCGGTTTTCACCAATAGATAGAGCGATTCAAGAGGAAAGATTATACGCTTATAGTTTCATATTGTTTTGTGTTTATTTGTTTAATTATATGACGATAATTGTTCACCACATTAGTATCTAAATTGCACCCGTGCGAAGCTGGGGCGGGTCGCTAGTTTACTAATATAGAAGTATGTTTATCAGCAGTCTGGTTGCCATAGTGTAGGCTCTGCCCAGTTTAGGATCAACGGCCCATCCGACCCGGTGTGTGATGTTTTAAGTTATTATTATGATTAATATGATTGGTATAATAATAGCCTTTTTTAAACTTAACATATAACATACTTAATAAACTTAAAATACTAACCTAAGTATATGGTTTAAACTTATGTTAAAATCTCTTCTACCTGATGCCATCGAAACATGGCTTCATTTGTTTGTTTACTTGCTTGCACATTTTCAGATGTGCGTCACACAGTCACACACGTGGTTTGAATGCATAGTTTAGAAGTGGATTTATTATATTTCATAGAATAGAATAAACTTTATTGTACACCAAAATAATTATTTTACATGGAATAGTTCATCTAGTGAATATGTACAAAGGGCGGCTTTATCGCTAAAAACAATCTCTTACAGGCAACCTTTGGATGGACAAAGACTAAATAGACGTAAGCAGTAGTTTTGGTGTAAAAAGTGCTGATATGGAACATACTTTGATTAGTTCAATGAATCATAAAATACTTCTATAGCACACAGTATTTAAAATATACATAATAATATTATACATAGAAACATATACATAAAGTAATATATTCACATATACACATCTACGTAAGTATATAAATATAAAACATAAAAATAGTGATTATTATCCTTCATCCTCCGATCATTGTAATAAGATCGATCAAAGTTTGCCAACTGCTGAATAATGCAAAAACAATGTTACTACTGAACCGTGAAAATTACATTTTTCAAGTTCTTGACATTCAATTTATTTTACACAGTTGACAAGTTATACATGAAATGACAAAAACTTTGTCTGTTAAATCCATGTGCAATCCTTCACATTTTTTAAAATGAAAACTGTAGAATTAAAAAACAAAATCCACTTGCTGCATTTTACATAAATCAGGGTATAATAGAAAAATATTAAAGATTTCGAATCGATAACAAACTACTGACAACCATTTAAACTCGGTGTAACTTTCAATAAAATTCCTATGAATCTAATATGTAGTATTTTTTAGCCTTACCAAATAAAAGTTAGTTAAAAATCACCTTCTGATAAAGGCCTATAATATAATTCATGAATATTTAAACGATAGTAACGAATTGAAGTAATTGGTTGCCTCTTGTAGAAATACTTATTGATATTTTCATTTAGGTCCACTGTTAAAAACTAACGTAGCATGTTAATACCATTGTTAGGCAAAAGTATTTCATGATTATCGGTAAGTTACTTTTTTAGATTTATACATTCTATTACAATTTAAGTTCAACATTTAGGACCACACGCTATTTGGTCTCTATTATGTATTGTCCTTGCAAATAAAGTAAGTTGATACTGCCATTGCAATTGACAGTGGAGGTTAAGACTTGTCAACATAATCTTCGTTATTCCAATCAATTGTAATTTTTCACCGCATTATTTATTAAAATTTTATAAACAGTATTGTTGAAATTAATAACAATTGCATAAATATCATAAGTTATTATTACACTGTTTTCTTTCTCATTTGCTCAACCTTTTGCAATTTTGGCACTTCAACGAAAATGTAACTTTAGAAATTAATAAGTTTTAATAATATAATAATAATAATTTATTTTCTTAACAGTGTTACCGTTTTACATAAATTTGTGATAGGAGTCTCCTTTTAAGCAAGCAAATTTTACTTTTTTTAAATGAAATACCTATATATTATTCGTCTAGGTCACCTAGACGAATGAATATAAATTTTATTTTATGTCAACAGATGGCAACCCAAAAATTGCAATATAAATATTCTAGTAGATAATGAAAGTTTAGAAGAACTCTAAAATGAAACAGAAATTAAGATCTATAATATTCACTTACGTTTAATACTCTAACAAAATAAACTCAAGTGTTTTAATATAAACTTTATTTTTTAATAGAAATGACATTTTATTTGCATTTGCAACCGTTGCTGAACACAGCACACATTACGATTAGGATCTTTTGGATTGGGGCTTTTGAACATAGCACAGTACTAACATGCCATATTTTAAATGAATCAACTTTGTTAATTTTAATTCTTTTTTAAAAATCAACTATAGAAATGGACATCGAACTCATAACGGATCTAAGGGATCTATTACATTACATATTAATTTATTATTCTAACTGCCTGCAAACATGACAGTAACGCAAAGTACTAGCAATTTAATCAAGTCGACAAAAATACTTGTGCAATAAATTAAGAAGGCCGCAATGAAACTGAACGACTTGAGGACCTACACTAAAGCTGGTATGAACGGCACACTGGAGAAACATGGAGCGAGAACCAAGAAGATATAATAATATTTGGATATTCTACTTAAAAAGGCTGGATCAGAAAGTGGCAGACCAGGACGGTTAAAGATTACTACCGACCCGGTTTCGCATTATGCAAAATTTGTTTTCACATTTTTATAGAGCAATTCTAAATAATTATATTAGTTTATTTTTGATAAATTTTGTTGGGTGTTGATTTGATTTATCATTATTCGGAATCAAATCTATTGATGGAAGGCCTAAATTTTTGCAGCCAATTGCAATGGATGTGCAAGCTTGAGCTGAGTCAGCATAGACCTGTTGTGATTATTTATATTTACGATAAGGTAAGTCCCGATCCCGTGGGAATATGAGGACAAAAAGCCTATGCGTTAATCCAGGTCTCCAGCTATCTACATACCAAGTTTTTTTCGCAATCGGTTCAGTGGTTTTTGCGTGAAAGAGTAACAAACATCCATCCATCCAAACTTTCACATTTATAATATTAGTGGAATTTACAGTTCGATGTTCCAGTTAGATCTTAATTTGAAATGTATTTATTTTTTAATTGTATTTATTGTTAGTTACAACGAAATAGTGAAATACCATATCCGTAGTATCCTACATGAATGAGAACAGCAATCCTGACAATGGGTTGAATTTACGCAGCTTGTGGCAGTACTAATCAAGAGCCAAATTGAAGCCCAACCTCATCGACGCAATCTAGTGATCTTGGTTCACTATTTAACAAACCTGAAAACGAGCTGTGTGAGATACTGAACTGGATGACTATAAACATTGTTATTGTAGTTAACAACTGACTGTCGTAATGAGTAGTGTGATGATTTTTGTTTGATCGTTGAAGTTTCTAGCGTAGTTTTATTAAGTCTTTATTTCTTTTTAATAATTGTAACAATAACTTGAGACACCTTTGTCTTGGGTGGGAATCGAAGACACGACCTATGGTTCAGTAGTCAGGATCGCTAACCATTAGATTAACAGGCCCGTCAATAATATCCTTTTTTAGTGAAAGTAAATTTCTTACTTGCGATTTCTAATCTATCGGTTTTAAATTAATTATTCTATCTTCTTGTAATAAAAGGCCCAATGTCAAAATAAGCAGAAGTGCCAAAATACCTTAAATCTTTTTCGTGCTTTCTTTGTTTGAGCAACCCATTGTACTCAATAAGTAATTGATAACATACATGTTATAGACTGTTCGCGTGGTTAGAACCAATAAAATTACCGGTAGGCGTGAATTTCATCTGCAATATATTACAGTATATATATTATTGTTTAAAAAATGATCATTTCTAAAGTAATAGATTTCCACGCGATATCACAGATCACCATCTGAATAAGGTGACTGTTTTTGTCACCAAATTTAATTTAATCTCTTTTATTGATGCGTATGAATTCTTTAATGATTTTAAAGTCGGAGTAAATGAGTACCCGAGTGACCCGACCAAGTACGGTGCTACCGTGCCTTTCAGACATTCTCCACATCATCCAAATCAATTGGACTGGTGATTATGGCCGTAGTTCCATATAGATTGACTGGTGATGTCTTCAGTCACGCTTCATTACTTGAATTATGTACAGTATTTGCATAATGCTGCATGTATTACGATTTAGAGACAGAAAATAATTGAAATATTTCAACTTACAAGTGGTTTGGCATAGATTTGATTGCAAAATTCTTATTTATACGTAAATTCTGTGATGAAAAGAACTTTATGGCTTTACGTTACGTTAAAAGTTTATACAGTAATTTGTAAAGCTTCCTCAGCTCACAGGAATTAGCTTTAAATAGGAAACATTCCACAAGTAACTATTCAAACATTTTCCAATCCCTCGTGAGTGGATAGAGGGGTGGGATAGGATAGGATTATTTAAATTTTATAAATTGTCACCTTGTCAGGATGCCAAAATAAAAGAAGTGAGTCAAATATGCTTTTAACTTTTATCCAATGCTTCTATTCTCCTTATTTGTAATAATAATTCATTTCCTTTGTTGGTTAATTATTTTGATACACATTTAGATATACATATATTCATCGTATAACACTTGTAGGTATATAGTATAACACCCTTTTTTGATAAGTGATTTAATTAGACCCTAAGGTAACAATAATAAACCAGAAAGATTTCTAAAATTTTATTTATCGATAAGTGGTATTAAAATAAATTTCAATTTTACATTTCAAAATTCTGCTCGGAAATTGATAAAAAAGATAGACGCCATGTTGCTCATTCGTCATGACGTCATCTTGGCAGTAAATGGGTAAATCATTGCAGTTTTGCCCAATTTAAAACGAGCTAGGTACTATGCGTAAGATTGGTGATAGAGATAGAACATCCTATATCGATATTTTAACATTTCGCAAGTTGGCAGAACAAAACTCGGGATTTTTGGCAAAATAATTTCTTGTCATTAGTCAGAGCTTATTCTGGGTGGATTTATAGACTTTTAACCTTCACAAAAATCGTTGTAGTATCATGGCGGCTCACGCTTCATAATTGTATTTGTAGAATAGATAAAAATATCGTAGTTAAGTCAAGTACATTCATAGAGTAGAATACCATATTCACTGGTAAAGTTTCGTGATACTGGACAGGGTAATAAAATTTAGCATTTTCTAAAAAAAACTAAAACTAATATTACTGTTCCCTGGGAAACAAAATGTCCACGTTTTCATATGTTTCGTATTAAACGTGTTTCAAATAAACAAAAAAAGTAGGTACTGCAAGTGCACGCTGGGGCTTTACTCAAAAGGTAATTAAGTTCGTTCGCTAAATGAACTGTGATACAGTTAACTGCAGGCACGTACTTGGCAAAGTTCTTTATTAATTTTGCACTTAATGAACTACATTAACTAAGTGAACGTTTACAAAAGTTTATTTTTTAATAAGACGTCTTTTGTGTCAGGTTTCAATCGCCATACACTGCTGAACGAAGGCCTCCTCCAAAGAACGCCCACTATCCCAGTCTTTGGCCAGTCCGCATCCATCCCCTGCCAAATTTTCTAGACTATAAAGAAACAAGTATAAATAAAAAAAATTAAATCCACCAAATCCAAATCGTTGAAGGGATTTTCGACTCGGGGGTGTTTTATATTTATGATTATTTTAAATGAATTTATGAAACTTAACAAACGAAAGGTATCAATAAATTAATCAGTCTATTGCAGTTCATTGCATGAAACAGGTCTCTTTTAATGTCCGCCAGAGCACTCGGTCCTCCGCCTTTTGTGTATAATCTATATCTACTAGCCACCATTTTGTAGTCGTAAGTCGATCTAACTGGGGGCCAGTCAATTAATCACTAATTGTGAAATGTCCAGAGAGAGAGAGAGAGAGTAAATTAAATGTCATTATCAGCTTTTTTAATTTATTTTCATGCTCATTTCATTCCATTAGATTCAAACATGAGGTTTATTCAATTCATAGTCCAAAGAACCGAACGGAGGTTTAAACCTTGAGCACCCGGCTTATACAAATCGCAGTTACAATATTTCAAAGCTTTAAGTGTCATATTCAATACAACACCGCTTCTTTGTTAATAGCATGTTTCATATTACACTAATCGTGAGTAGGTAATTGTCACTTTAGAACGATTTTAAGTTGATTTTTATCGTCTGTATTGAGCTGGGGTATTTAATTTTGGATCCTGTGTTGTAGGAACGTTAATATAATGATATGGTGTTTTAGCAAAGTGTTTTATTAATATTTCTTTTGCATTATAAGGCGTGATTTCTTAAACGTTTGATTTATAGTGGGTATTAAAAATATATATTATACGTATATACTTCTTAATACCCCACGTATTAAACGTGGGGTATTAAGAAGTATTTCTGATTTACCCACTTAAGATCTTTTTTTAGGGTTCTGTTCCTCAAAAGGATGAAAGAAACCCGCATAACATCACTTTGTTGTCTGTCTGTTCGTCAAGACCTTTCCTCAGGAACCCTTGGAGGCATCAAGTTGAAATTTTCATCAAATATTTATGTCTGCGGTCCCTTAACGCTGTAAAAAATCAAGCTTCTAAGTCAACGCAATCAAAAGATACGGCGATTTAAGCCTTTGATTTTAACAATTTTGAATATTTCGCAGGTAAGGGCACTTAAACTATCAGCCTGAATGCTCTGAGCCAGTTATCCATAACCAAGTGCCAGAAACTGCTAAACCACTTTCTACGTCTAGGTTTTAATAGCATAGGGGACTTCCTAGGGCAAACCAAGGTCCCTTGCAAATCTTGCAGTAGACTCGCTTGTGACGGAACACTATGTGGTTTTAGTCGATTCGATTCCGACATACCACGGTTTACTAATGTTTGGCAAAAAACGTTCCTCAAAGTGTCACATGCCAAAGTATGTTTCCCAAATTTTCATTTGGCAAAACAACTTTTCGCAATTTTACAGTTAGCAATACTATTTTTGGCAATTTATTGTTTAACAAATAATTACATGGCAAAGTTTCATTTTACCAATTATTAGGTAGTTAAACATGGATCAATTCCGGCGCTTCGCCGGCCGCTGCCGCGGCACGCTCGCTTCGCTCGCTCGGCTCGCGCTCTGTTGGGGCCACAGTTCTAACCTAACTTAACCCACTTTTCTGGCAGTTAATTTAAAAATTTAACATTAAAATTTAATTATTGTACTAACTTCTGTATTCTGATTGTGTGAAGAAACGATTTAATAGGTAATAATTATAATAATAATATGATTTACATCAGACTTTTCATGTTTTTACAATTTTTCACCCATATTAAAATCAAAATTTGAACGAACTTACTTTTGGAATATAATTTTTTACAAAATAAAGCATTTGCTTAATGTATATTTGACTCAATAAAAATAGAGCAAGTAAAAAGTTGCCAAATGAATATTTGCAAAATATAAATTTCCTAAAGATTCTTTTGGGAAATGAAACTATGCTATAAGTTTTTTGGGAAGTGAAATTTGACGAAACATATTTTGCCAAACGGCAGGATCCCCATACCACTTCACCGTTAGCCCCGGTAGTTTTCACACGACAAAAAAAGGTTTCTTAATCACAGCACCAAGGCGTAGTAACTACTCGGTGGTAATCTGTGGCCAAGGTCAAAGAGACACAGTTGCTAAGTCTGTTTACACCCAATATGTCCAGACAGCGGATTATGTTGTAAGATATTCCCGAAGTTGCCAGCGTTAGTTTAGGTTGGATTGTTTGCTTGTGTTATGGTGTTATCAAAAACTTGAAACAAACTGAGTAATAGTATTATTTCTTTTCTTATTCTCTAGGCATTTTTTTACACTTTGATCAGTACAATAGACAAATAAAAATAGACTATTTGTTTTCTTTGACATAGATACTGCGTGGGGTGATTTTGTTGTAACAACACAGCTATGTGGTCCGCCAAAGGTGAGTGTGTAATACATCTCTGTTTATCCTTACAGGGGTTTTTATAAAGAGTAGGTACTTTTGTTGTGTCTCATAAATAATAATAGTATTCTAAGACATATTAATTTGCAAATATATGATAAAGGATTATTATGGTCGCTGTCTAATTAAGGATCTTTAATGTAATTTCAAACATTTCATATATTACAACAAATAAGTAGTGCATGATGTGCTTACCTGTAAGAACTTGTTACACTACGTTATAAGTCTATTGGATGTATCTCATATCATTGTATCAGTATTCACTTGTTGGTGAGCCAAATCTATATATATAAATACAAGCAGCGCCCCGCGGTTTCACCTGCGTAAGTCCCGATTCCAAAAGAATATCGGGATAAAAAGTAGCCTATGCGTTAATCCAGGTCTCCAGCTATCTACATACCAAGTTTCATAGCAATCGGTTTAGTGATTTTTGCGTGAAAGAGTAACAAACATCCATCCATCCATCCATTCATCTATCTATCCAAACTTTCACATTTATAATATTAGTGGGATTAATTCCTATTTCTCTTGGTTACGGCATCACGCGAGAACGGCTGGACCAATTTTTGTGTTTGTTATTGTCAGGAGAAGGTTCTTATGAAAGAAATTGGAAAATTAAAGAAAACTTAACGAGGGACTTACGCGGGTGAAACTGCGGGGCGCAGCTAGTAAACAAATTTCCCGGAGGCTTCTTTTCCACGGTATACCTGGGTCCCACTGCAATAGACCCCCTTGTGGCGGAACACTGTGTACCACTAACCACTTTCTACATCTAGGTTTTAATAGCATAGGGGACTTCCTAGGGCAAACCAAGGTCCCTTGCAAATCTTGCAGTAGACTCGCTTGTGACGGAACACTATGTGGTTTAGTCGGTTCGATTCCGACATACCACTTTACCGTTAGCTCCGGTGAGGTGATGACCCGTGGTGGATGACACGGTAAAAAATAAAAGCTAGTAAATAAATAGTTTACAATGTGTTAAACATACTCGTACATACACGCATGTACCTCAGGCAGAGGCGATATATAATTAATTTGGTCTCACTCGCGTAATAACTGTGGGAGAGCCATGTTTCGTCCCGTATGGGCCTGCTCGACCGGTACCGATACCACGGCCTCACAGAAAACCAGCAGTTAAGCAATGGTTACGTTGCTTTTCACCGAGTGAGTGAGGTTACCGGAGGCCCTAACCATTCCCCCCCCTCTCCTTTCTACTCCTACCTTAAAGGCCCGCAACGCACTTGTGACCGTTGAGTTGCAAGTGCCCATAATCCATCGGCTCGTTTGACACAAATCCCATTAAAAAAAAATAGTGGCAAGCCTATTGCCTACCAGACACTTTGGGAATTAAAGATGGGAAATTTGGTAGTATACACGGTGTAAGAAACACCGTGCCAAATTCTGAAATCTGCCGGAAAATTCATATTTTTTATTTCAAATACTTTTGGTTAAAAGTTATATCACAATGAACAAACGGAACATTTTTCAGAAAAAGAATTAACAAATACCGCATACGGCCAAAAACTGCAATGTAATCAATCAAATAACATTTAAACATTCTTGAACGTTTAAGGTCATTCACCGTACCGCACAAAAAGAATACCTACGTTTGTAACGTTTACATTGCGTAGCACCAAGTAAAACTAATGACTATAAATCTGAACTGACTTTTATATTGTGATAAGTATCGAAAGACATTTTTGTAAGTTATAAAAAATTAAAAATTTCATTTACTCCCGTTGTATGAACGTAGACGTATTGCAGACCTGGTATATCTTTCTAAAATAGCTAATGGTATTATAGACTGTCCGGAGTTGCTAGGTACCTTGGGACTGAAGACAGGGCGCATCTTGTTCCGGAAGCCTGACTTACTTCATTTGCCGCGTGTAAGGACCACTTTTAGACAAAATAGTTTTATGATTCGTGCATGTAAAACCCTCAATAAGCTCTCAGAGGAAATAGACGTCGATTTGTTTGCTACCAGTGTTTCTCATCTAAAAAGTATCAATGATATAAATGTGTTTAATGATATAAATGTGTGCATGCACATGCTCTTTTAGTTTTTTTTTACTCCGACCAAATATTGTTTATGTTTAAAACAGTTACTAATTGTGAAAACTTGTAATTGGCCTTCATATATTTAGTTCTTGACACCTATTTCGATGCTTAGCTGTAAGTTTTCCAAATAAAAAAAAAAAAGTTTTTCGCGTAGCTCAAACCTACACGCTGTATACACAAGGGAAAGGTAGGGTGGAAGGGAAGGCAATGTATGTATATAACATGTTGGCAAAATTTCAAGATGATCGATTGAGTAATTAAAGCGTGAAAGCGAAACAAACAAACACACTCACTTAAGCATTTATAATACTAGCTGATGCCCGCGACTTCGTTCGGAAATTTGGTTAAAATCTATCAGTTCTAAGTCTCTCTCCCATCTCTCTAAGTTATTCTAGAACTGTTTACTGTCTATGAAGACAAACAAATATACATGTCAATATTTGGGATATTAATCTACACTTTTTCAACAAGCATAAGTCTTTATCATCAGGAATAAAAAAATAACATTTTAAAAATCATTATTATCTGACGTCACATCTTTGACGCACAGCAGTTGTTTTGCCGACTCACGCGCATCTGCGGCGTATCCCTTCCAGTGGGCGGGGCCTCTCGTAGCTCCTTCCTTCAATATGCTTATACACCAAAAGTAATAAAAGCCCGTTGTTTTCTGTCGTCTGTCTTTAGGCGTAAGATTCGTGATAATTTGTGTGATGAGATATTTAAAAGAGTGGCAAAAGCACAGATATAAGCAATAATAATATATGATCAGCCTAAGAACAGACGCCTGACTCTTAGTTTAATCCCAGGCGCGTGCCTTTTACATTTTGAAATTCATATTCTTATCACTACATATTTTAAAACAAAGTCCCCTGCCGTGTCTGTCTGTTCACGATAAACTGAAAAACTACTGAACGGATTTTCATACGGTTTTCACTAATAGACAGAGTGATTCATGAGGCAGGTTTAGGTGTATAATTTGTTAAGATTTTGTATAAATTGATTGAAATATGTTGATGATTGTTGAAGATGTCTCTGCTACCCGTGCGAGGCTGGGGCGGGTTGCTTGTTAGCAACTAACACTCACTTGCTTTCAGGCTGACAGGCAGGTAGGCTAAGACTTAAGCTCTGTACTCCAAAATTATCTTAAAGGCTTATCTATCAAGTACAGACTTGGACAGCCGATACGCACGCATAGGTATGGCGAGGCAATAGTAGTGTCCGGGTGACGTACACTGCTTGATAGATGATAGAAGGATAGATATTTTACATGTGAACTATTTTTTTGATTCACGCACTAAAATGATATGATACATGCTAATGAGTACACGACACGCTTGCTAAAGGTGAACTGAACTGCACTTGTTACAAAATCATTGATGTCGGCGTAAAATGCTGACTGCGGCAAGTACAAGTAGCATAATACACATGCTAAAACAAAGCTAAAACAGAAACTGCATGTGGAACACCATAAGCTTCACTGACAGTACTTCAACATCAACGCGCCTCGAACTTATTAAAACTTAATTGTTGGCGTGTTTTCGTGTTTAGCTCTCTCCTACAGTAGCGAGCAACTGTGATCCGAATAATAATATAGTCTTAAGCTAGAGATTTAGGAAATCCAGGGATTAGAACAAGTTTGTTCGTGTTTGTAATCTCTTGAAGCCTGGATATAACAGAAGTGCTTCGATTTCTTTATCTTCAGTTACAAGTGCCTTTGTTACAGTTAAATATGATATGGGATCATTTTTTTTTATGATATAGGGGGCAAACGAGCAGACGGGTAACCTGATGGTAAATGACTACTGCCGCCCATGGGCACCTGTAACTCGAGAGTCACAAGTGCGTTGCCGCCCTTTAAGGTGAGAGTAGGAGAAGAGGGGGAGGGGGGGAAGAGTGGGGAGAGGGGAAGGACGGGAATAAGGGAGAGGGAAGGGTTAGGGCCTCCGGTAACCTCACTCGCGTGGCGAAATGCAATGTAAGCATTGCTTCACTGCCGGTTTTCTGTGAGGCCGTGGTAACGAGCGGAGTCGAGCCGGCCCATACGTGCCGAAGCATGGCTATCCCACAAAAAAATGGTTCTGTAAAAATGGTGGTCATAGGTACTCGAGGATTGGAAAGTCAGCCGAGCCACTGCTATGTTTGACTCTGTTTGACTCCGGCTCAGTCAGTTCGGAAGCCTTAAGTTGGTTGGTACCCACCTGTTACCACATGAGGAATGTTTGCCATTAGTAAAAAAAATACAGGTGATACTAAGCAATAACATGGATCCTCACTTTACTAATAACAATATAAAGTAATTGATGGTGACTATGGCCCCAACTTTCTCTTCTATATTTAGAAGCGCATTCTTAATGGTTGGATAATTTATTCAATTACACTGAAATTGATTTATTATTCGATAAAATCAAATGCGGATTCCGTATCAAACTTAGCTTTAACAAAACAACTTGCAGCTAAATTTCAGGAAGTCAACAAGAAGAAAGTACGTGAACTTTTTTACAATGAGATGACTGAATTAGCTGGACGCTAGTACACCACTCTGTATACCTATCAGTTTTCATAATATTAAGTGTATGTTTATTGATTTATGTTTGTACATGAACGTGTATGTGTTGATCTGAGTACATATTATTCTTTTATTATTAAATATGTAAGTTATAGCGTATATATGTCCTATATATATTGTGTGTAGCTTGTCTTGATTTTAATCAATCAATTAGCCTGTCGAAGGTGGAAGACCACGACTGGTCTAAGACACTCGAAAGCCTTTATAAAGGGCTATGATAATAAAGTATCCAAATAACTTTTAGAGCTCAAAAGATACAAAACCTGTGCAGTAACAAGAGTTCTCACCGGACACTGCAAACTGAACAAACATATGTTCAACTTAAAGTTGGGTGAGAACACCCACTAATGCGGCTCGAAGTATTCACCTAGGGTTACACATCATGCAACCGCAGGAAATACAAACAATCACTGCTGAAAGGATCTGGAGATTGGTGAACTGTTAAGTAAAAAGTGCGCTACAAAAGATCAGAAATGGTCGAGGTGGCACTAGGCACTTAAAACAATAATAATAATAGCCTGTCGTAGTCCACGGCTGGACATAGACCTTTTCCAAAGGATGCCACAGCACCCGGTCCTACGCTTTCTGAATCCAGTCTATCCCGGATACCTTCTTCAGATCGTCAGTCCATCTGGTTGGGGGCCTGTCTGTATTTAAAACATTATTATTTGTGATTTCAAATGTAATTTCTGTGCACCTACCTTATAAGCTTTCTACATCACCCCAAGGCTGGCTGTTATTTATTTATTTGTTTATTTATTTATGCTTTATGCACAGATTGTACAAAGGCGGACTTAATGCCTAAGGCATTCTCTGCCAGTCAACCTTGGGGTGATGCGGAAATAAAAGTGGTAGGTGCAAAGATATGTTATAGAGAGAAAACAGAGAAAAGAGAGAGAGATAATATTCCAAAGATAAGAATTCAAAAGTCTTATAATAATTTGAATTGATAAATCAAACCATAAACTAAATATACACATTAAGAACATAAATAAAATACACACTGTTTGATAGATAATATACTACATAATATAAATATACATACATATCAAGTCAGATGTTCTGTTATATAATGCCCTGGGAATTAAGTCCACCTTTGTACAAATGTGCATGAAGTTTTAAAAAATAAAAATAAAGAGATCTGACTACTAGCTCTGTTCTTTACGCTTTGAGAGATAACAAACACAAACAACCATCCTCACATATTATCCGTGTCCTCATTTTGTTAATTGTTGTGTACCAACTTATCTCCACCAAAAGTTAAAAAGCGTAGACATACTTTTTATTTTGTTACTCATTTGTTTTCGGCCGCCGCGCGCCGAATCATCGAGATAAGTAAATAATGAAAACAAAATGTCAATGCTTTTTATAAAAATCCCGTAACGACACTCGTTGTCCGTATACAACACAATAAAGGGTTGATCACGTCGTTTGCCAATTGGTCCCAGCCACAAACATAAGTGATTTATGCCTTGGAACGCGAAACAACTCTAATGTTTACTGATGCTCTAAAATCCTTCATATTCATAATATATTCTTTACTAGCAGCGCCCCGCGGTTTCACCCGCGTAAGTCACGATCCCGTGGGAATATCAGGATAAAAAGTAGCCTATGCGTTAATCCAGGTCTCCAGCTACCTACATACCAAGTTTCATAGCAATCGGTTCAGTGGTTTTTGCGTGAAAGAGTAACAAACATCCATCCATCCATCCATCCAAATTTTCACATTTATAATATTAGTGGGAGACCAGGAACCCACTATTTGTAGTTTATTTAAAGTCGCGTATTAATATTATTACTACTAATTTTATATTAAGCATAAACTCTATTAAATTATGTTGTCCTAGTGCCGTATCCGCTTCCTATATAATCCGCTGTTCTCCAATTTTTGCACCATACCAAAACCCTAATTTGAATAATTCCTCGTCACGGCAAACGAATAATTGCTCCTCTCTCCATACCTGATGTAATTGCGATTTATTACTTTCTGTGTGGCAAAATAAATGAACCTTTACCCATACGAGGTTAAAAAACAAATTCCTTTGTTCTGTGGTGTTTTAAGTCAGTTATTATTGTGATTTTGCAAATTTTTTTCTTTATTATATTTAGAATTAGAGAAGCACTTATTTATTTTCACAATGAACAATAAAAATTAAATAGTAACAATTAAAAGTTATAATTCCATACTTTTTTATTGTGGTATACTGCTCTTATATTCGATCAATGGATGAATGAATGTAAGTATCATTGAAATAATGAATATATAAATTAATGTATATTGAGATGTTCAGTTAATACATTAAAGTTGTCACATATTCTTAAAAATAGTGAAAAGAATTAAGCAAGGAATGCAGCGATGGTTTGGACATGTTGAAAGGATGAGTTAAAAGCAATGACTAAGCTAAGTTAAAAAGTAAAAAAAACCGGTCAAGTGCGAGTCGGACTCGCGCATGAAGGGTTCCGCACCATCGTACAAGATTTAATACCATAAGCCAAAAAAAATAAATCTCTAGTAGGGGAGCCCCCTTTAATTTTAATTTATTTTATTTGTTGTTATAGCGGCTACAGATATACACATTCTGTGAAAATTTCAACTGTCTACCTATTACGGATCCTGAGATACAGTCTGGTGACAGACGGACGGACGGACAGCGGAGTCTTAGTAATAGGGTTCTGTTGTTGCCCTTTGGGCACGGAACCCTAAAAAAGGACCGATTAAAAAGTACCCGTAACCAGCGAGAATGTATGAAAAGCCTGATGAATATAGAAGAGGTAGCTGTATATCAGGAATATCAGGCCTCTGCCTTCCACAGATGGTAATAGATCGTGAGCATATACATATTCTTCTAACTAAAAAAATATGGCGAAATATATATTCAAACATAAAGTCCTTTATGATAGACTAGCAACCCGCCCCGGCTTCGCACGGGTGCAAATTATACACCTAAACCTTCCTCATGAATCACTCTGTCTATTAGTGAAAACCGCATGAAAATCCGTTCAGTAGTTTTTCAGTTTATCGCGAACAGACAGACAGACGCGGCGGGGTACTTTGTTTTTATAATATGTAGTGAAGATTTTTATAATATGATTTTTTTTCATCATTAGCTCAGCTACATGATATGATGATGATTCTAAACGCAAAAACCTCATAAAGTAATGAAAAGTAAACAGAAACACTATTCGTTCCTACAACTTTCGAGGGTTTCTCTCAATTTTATCAGAATCCCATCATCAGATCCTGATTTCCTTGACATGGGACCACCCTTGAGGTTCCCTTTCTAACAAAAAAGAATAATCAAAATCGGTTCGGCCCGCCAGCCGCTCTGCCCCCGATTTTTAAATCTCTGATATCTTCTAAGATATTCATTTTAATAATATGCTGGAAAGGGCAATTTTGATGTACATGAAATGCACAACGTATCTAATGTATTTAATTAAATAAGGAATAATACTGTATTGTTTAAAATAATTTGATAAATAACCCATAATTTTTTTGCAATATGTAAAAGATAAAAATGGTTACTGTGGGTTATCCTTAGGAGATATACCATCGCGGACTTTTTTATTGATCTTTTTAAGATATAAAATTCCGTAGTACATTAATTTGATCTATCTCGTAAGGTTTAGCCAGCGTTTGCAATGTAAGCGCACAAAAATATGTTTGTTACGACATGACATTACAAATCTTTAAATTTCTCGATTTTTCTCTACAATAATATGCATGTATACTACATATAAACCTTCCTCTTGAATTACTCTGTCCATTGGTGAAAATCGCATGAAAATCCGTTGTAGTTTTTCCGTTTATCGCGAACAGACAGACAGACGCGGCGGGAGACTTTGTTTTATAATAATGTGTAGCGATAATTGTTATTTGCCTCGCTAGATTAAATCTGTAATATCTGCGAAAATATTCATTTAAATTGCATACTGTAAAGAGCCATATTGATCTATATTAAATGCGCAATGTATTTAAGGTACTTAATTGGATAAGGATTAATGCAGTATTGCTTAAAATCGCTTCGTGAATAAGCCATTGTTTCTCGTAAAAAGTAAATGATTTAAAATGGATATTGTGGGTTATCCCTAAGAGATAGACATATACCATTGCGGACTTTTTTGTAGACCTTTTTCAGGTGTACAATACTGTAGTACATTATTTTGACCTATCTCGTAGGGTTCAGCCAGCGTTTGCAATGTAAGCGCAAAAAAAATGTGTTTATTTACGACATCACATTAGAAACCTCTAAAATTCTCAGTGTTTCTCTACTATATTATGCATGTATTATACATATAAACCTTCCCCTTGAATTACTCTATCTATTAAAAAAAACTGCATCAAATTCCGATGAGTAGTTTTAAAAATCTAAGCATACATAGGGACAGACGGACAGCAGGAAGCGACTTTGTTTTATACTATGTAGTGATATATATAATTCAGAAATGTTTTTCAACATTTGTTAAAATGATAAAAACAAAAATTGCTTTAATTTGCAATGTGAACTTAGCTATAATAATATATAACAACAAACAACTTTTAACTAGGTTGAGGTCGACTCCTATCCCAGCCGACAAAGTTCTAACAGAACTCGCCGACACAAAGGGATACCTCCGCATTCGGGTAAACATATCGATCATCACAATCTCTTATCTGATTACTCTTTTCTGAACACACTTATTCGGATAAAAAGCACGTTTTTGAGCAAAAACTTCAATCGAAATGTGCCTGCCGAATTGCACGTTTTGCGACTTTAATTTTAGGCTCGCTTGTCAGGTTTCGGTATCTAATTTTGTGTGAATAAAACTTGATAGCTTTGATTTTTGCCGACATATTATATCGATTCTGTACGATATAACTAGAGTACATAATGATACTTTACTCATTTGTAGCTCGCCTAAGATACTACACGCACCTCCTGAATTGAAACTAAAAACAATAAGTTTCTATTATTAAATCCTGTATGTAAGTATAATATTAATCATACCAAAGTTCAATAAAGTTGCTTACAATTCAGTGAACCTTTTCACAGGATTATGTGCTTATTTTTTTATGGTTTAGGGGGCAAACGAGCCGACGGGTCACGTGATGGTAAATGACTACCGCCGCCCATAGACACCTGCAACTTAAGAGTCACAAGTGTGTTGCCGACCTTTAAGGTGGGAGTAGGGAAATAGGGTGGAAGGGAGGGGGAGAGAGAAGGGTTAGGGCCTCTTCACTGCCGGTCTTCTGTGAGGCCGTGGTATCACTCCGTTCGAGCTGGACCATACGTGCCGAAGCATGGCTCTCCCACTGTTCATGTTATGTTTATTATAACTTTAATGTGATTGGGCTCGTGGGTAAGTGGTATGTTTTGTGGTGGTAACCGAGTAGGTTAGCACATTGCAAGGTTAAGTTATAGTGGAGGTCTGATGGCAGTCGCTTCATGTAAAATATTGAAGTACAGCCGTTTTGTAGTTAGACTGAAAGCAGACCCCAACTTGGTTGGGAAAAGGTTGGGAAGAGGAGGATATAACTTACTTACAAGTAAATAGCTTTTCAAAAAATGATTTACATAATAGGGGCAAAGACGCTGACTCCCGTAACACAGGTTATAACCTATCACGGGATTCAGGGCTTCCGAGGAAATGTACACCATCTTATATCAATAAAGAATTATTATTAAAAACAGTCATGGGAAGGCCGATAGAAATGAAAACATAAACGAAACAACGGGTTACAGGAAAAGTCGTGCTAGATCCGTTCAGGGCGTGGAGTACCCATCAGTTCTGACTTATTTCTCTGTAAAACACCCTACCCTAAATTTAACCCTTTTCGAGATTTTCAACTTTTAATTTTTTTATTGAAAATTGCCGATTTTTGGGCTACTGAATTTAATTTTGTTTATTTTGTGTGCCTTATTATTATTATTATTGCATTTTTACATGTGTAATAAGATGCTTTAGGACGTCAATCATTAAAATAGTGCATAAGTTAATTGAAATGGCCGTAGTAAACAAGTGAAATTTAAAGAATTACAAAAAATAATTAGCAAGTTTATTCTTCTCTAAGGGATATCTAAAAAAAATATTATTGCAGTTGTTCGGTAGATGTATTTCAAAATATCTACTTTTCATAAGCTATCTAACGAGGTATAACAATCTAGAATTTGTATTACATTTCGTGGAAAAAAAGTAGTTGGGACGCTTCAGGTAGTAGTTCTAACGGACCCGCACCTATTGTTTTTCAAGTAAAGACGCACTGTGCGAGCGAGACAAGTGACGATTTATGCAGGTGTAAGTGAAAGAAAAAAATGTAGAGACTGATTAGGGCTAGGAATACAACACAGGATATTGTTTTGGTTGGTAGTCTGCTTTTGTGCTTCGTACATAGTAGATGTGATATCGTTTTGCTCTTTTTCTCGACTTGGCTGTGATTCTGGACTATTTCTTCTGATTTGTGACTACTGTGCTTGTTAACCGGACTCTGATTTGTACTTGTGATACGGAAGTGTGAAGATGACGTCCTACACACCTGAGGAATATGCTGATATGCTTATTTGTTATGGATACTGCGATTGTGTGTCTGCGTAAGCTCGCAACGAATACATAACTCGCTACCCCGGTCGTCGAGTGCCGGATGTGGTCGTTTTCGACAGAGTTTATCGAAGACTTCGAGAAACTGGCTCTATTTTGAGACGAAGTACAGACATGGGAAGACCAAGAATTGATGATAAAGAAGAACAGGACAATGAGATAGTGCAACGCTTTCGAGCGGATCCGACTACTTCCACTAATATTGTTGCCCGTGATCTGGGACTTTCGCAATGGAGAGTATGGTTTACAGTGCATACTGCTGGCCTATACCCCTACCATTACACGCCGGTACACGTTATTGAAGAAGGAAACCCCGCGAGAAGATTGGACTTCTGCAGATTCATGCTAAATGCTGATGTAGAAGACCCAGATTTTCTAAGAAATATCTTGTGGACAGATGAATCCAAATTTGATAAAGATGGCATAACTAACTATCACAACGCCCATTACTGGGCCCCAAAAGAACGAAGGAATCCCAATAAGAAAAGAGTGAAGGGGTCCCAACGAAGATTCAGCGTGAATGTGTGGATGGGCATTATCTCCAATCATTTGATTGGACCTTACTTTCTCCCGGACAATCTAAATTGGGAAAGCTACGAAAACTTTCTCAGAGGAGACTTGAATGATTTGGTGGATGATTTGCCACTCAACTTGATCAGGGACATGTGGTTCCAACATGATGGCTGCCCTGCCCATTTCAGGAGAAGTGTCAGAGACTGGCTCCACACATATTATCCAAACAAATGGATAGGACGAGGTGGGCCGTTGCCATGGCCAGCAAGAAGTCCGGACCTAACCCCCATGGATTTTCATGTGGGGGCGCATGAAAAGTCTTGTCTACAGCGAGCCAAATCCAGTTTCGTCTGTGGAAGAATTAAGAGAAAGGATTGTGGATGCAGCAAATCAAATGAGGACAACGTTGACAACTGGAGTAGTGTAGACTGGTCTCCGTAGAAGGATGCGACAATGTGTTAGAAACAGAGGCGGCCATGTTGAACATGAACTGTAGAGTAAGAATAAGTTGTGTGAAAACCTGATTTAATAAATAACATTTCTTGCTTACCTATTGTTTTACTTTACTTTTAAGGGCTAAGTATTAACTTTCTTTCCCACTGTCGCCTATCAAACTAAGTTTTTGCCATGAAATGTAATACAAATTCTAGATTGTTATACCTCGTTAGATAGCTTATGATACGTAGATATTTTAAAATACATCTGCCGAACAACTGCCATAATATTTTTTTTAGATATCCCTTAGAGAAAAAAAAACTTGCTAATTATTTTTGTAATTTCTTAACTTCCACTTGTCTACTACGGCCTATTCAATTAACTTATGCACTATTTTAATGATTGACATCCTAAAGCATCTTATTACACATGTAAAAATGCAATAATAATAATAATAAGGCACACAAAATTAAATTTAGTAGCCCAAAAATCGGCAATTTTCAATAAAAAAATTAAAAGTCTTAAATCTCGAAAAGGGTTAAATTTAGAGTAGGGTATTCAATAGAGAAATAAGTCAGAACTGATGGGTACTCCACGCCTTGAACGGATCTAGCACGACTTTTCCTGTAACCCTGGCATTATTAGCGTCACGGTCATGAGTTCAGTGTTTTTTCCCCATAGCAAAAGTGAACAAACGTGCCTAAAGAAGTTTTCACTTCAAAAAAACGATCATCCTACAATTTTGCATACACGTTGCTCCCTAGCAACGTGTATGCACGTCAAACACAGCAAAGGAAATAGTGGACCTTTAATCCAGAAAATATTTTTTACGTTGGATATCTAAATTTCTAGATTCATAATGGAGATATTAAGGAGTGGTCATTATTAATTAGTTACTACAAACAGTCCTTAAAAATCTTGATAATTACGTTTAACATCAGTAAAGTAATGAATAATATAACTTGAGTTTAAGTTGTCTAACATTTTAACATCATGCCGTAGCAGAAACTATTAATTAATTCTCGAATCTCGACTTAACAAGAGGCAAAACACTTGTACTTAAATCAATTCTTTTGTAACACCATGCAATATCAGCTTTACACAAGAACTTTCTTCGTTAACAAAGGCTAGCAATCAAAACGGCAGACTAGAAAAAAATGCTTCTAAATCGCAAAATAAATGACGCCAGACTGTCTGTACTCATTCGTCCACCTCATTCATCCATTCTATGATCATTGACAGAGCATAGTTCGAAAATTTGAATGAATCTATTGTCCAATGAACGCCTGTTCTCTGTTTGTGGTAAAAATTTGAACCCATAATTTATTACGATTAGTTTCTTTGTACTTTCATAAAGAGATTTTTAAGAATGAAAATAAATGTTTTAGTATGGAAAGTGCTATTGAATGTTTACTGTGAATCTGTGCATCTAGTGGGTTTCAAATAATAGTTAGTTAGTAAATTATTATGAATGCACCACGACACCAAGGAATCTTAAGCAGACATGGTCTACTAACTTTTACTCAGAGCTAGGTGGCGAAAGGAGTGATCATTTTGATTGTATAGTATAATTTTGCTCCAAGTATGGGTACAATATATTCGTTTTGCTGATAGAACATTTTTGCAATTTACGTGCCTACAACAGTTTGCCCATTGCCAGTTTTATCGTCAGATATCACGATTTTCCACAATGCATACGTGGTTGCAATCGTATTTATTATATCGTTTGAACATGTACCCTTCGACTATTATTTGATTTCGTTGTTAATATAACTATTATGTCAAGAGTTATTAAAATTTAATTCTATGGTGACCTCGAAATTTTATGACGTCGTCAAAATACATTGTTAAGTCTGCACAAGTGCACAATAATACCACTTACAATTTATCTCAACCTCAGTAAATGGCGTTGTGCCCTCCGGATGAATCGCGGTGTTTTTATTCTCCGCGGAAAAATTACCTTCCGCGTGTGTTAAGTTATTAAACACTCGTACTGAACGTGATGTTTTCTTTGGCTAAGCGATAAACTCCTCAACTCCTAGGGATTTTTTGGAAACTGTACATATATTTTTAATAGAAATCCAATATAGGATATGAATCCAGTCTACAGAAGCCTAGTATAAGTATAAAGTTTCATCACTGCTTGTGAGTAGGGTCATTGTGGTGGTTATGGACTGTGGAAGTGTTAGCAGTACGCGAAAGTTCAGAAATCCTAACCAACCAAAACTAGTTTCTCTAGGTTCTAGATTCTTCAAATGTAATTATTATTCCAATCAGCCTATTGCAGTCTACTGCGAGACATAGGCCTCTCCCAATGTGCGCCATAGCACCCGGTCCTTCGCCTTCCACATCTAATCTACCAGCTACCTTATAGTCCATCTGGGTGGGTGGTGTCTTACCTTCCGTTTACTGATTCGCGGTCTCCACTCTAGGAAATCAATATAAATACGTCTTACGACATTTTGTAAAATTTGCTAAAAAGCTGAATCTTTCTGAATAATATCAGTTTGTGGTTTATTATGCTTAATTACGTAATTCGAGCGACAAATCCAGTGATATAAGCTTACGAGGCTCCTTTAATCGATTTCCATGAAGCGAACCTTGTGTTCGTTTTTCCTGTGCCTTTTTATATTTTGGTCACTTCCTAAGAGGAAGGCTTTACGTGGGAGAGCCATGCTTCGGCACATATGGGCTGGCTCGACTCCGCTCGATACCACGCCCTCACAGAAAACCGACCGTGAAACAGTGCTTGCATTGCTTTTCGCCTATTCCCGTCCTTTCCCTCTCCCCCCTCTCCTCCCCTCTAATCCTCCTCTCCCGTCTTCCCATCTTGGAGGGCGGCAGCGCACTTGTGACTCTTGAGTTAGAGGTGCCCATGGGCGGCGGTAGTCATATACCATCAGGTGACCCGTCTGCTCGTTTGCCCCCTATACCATAAAAAAAAGGAAGGACTAAAATATGAAAAAAAGGAATTACATAAGTATAGTCAGTGCAATTTATTTGGTAAACGTATAAAAACGGGTAACATACCAATGATGGAAAAATTCAAGGCTTACAATAACTTTTATATTTTATGTAAGAAAGAATAGACATCAATGAAATAGTAGTCTAAAAGATCTAGGGCACTTTTGTTGTAGATACTTACCTAATCGAATCCGTCCGGAATTCACACCTAGTGAACCTGAAAATTGTCTTGTGCTACATTCACGGTACACTTGTTTCAGCTTCCATCTCGGATATACCGGACAGAAAATATGTATCTTCATACTCCGGTGTTGTGGTGGATTTTGTTTCGAGTAATATGTATTCTGTGATGGTTAAAAAATAAAATTCTATATTAGTTTTTAAGATATTAGGATAGTAAAACCTATTGTTGTAACATTAATATGAGAAGTATATTTAGAGAAGTGGTTTTGATAAAGCGTATGAATGTATGGTCTAATGTTTGTAGAATATTTATTTAAAAATAACCTAACATCTGCTAGATTTGGTTACGAAAGCCTTCGAAATTTCCCTTAACTTCCTTGCAATAAGAAAGATAAACCTATAAAAAGAGAACCTTTAAGAATGACCGCAAAACAGACAAGCCAATACCTTAACACAAGAAGTGTACATTCACTGGTTAAATTTTTATTCCCCCGTTAATGATTTTATAACTTATATACCTTGACAACTATTAAAAAATGTATTTTCGCCATGTAGCGTTAACGTAATGTAAAAAATGAAGAGCATCGCTGCACAAAGGGTGTACCATCAAACAATGTAATAATTTCATCGCCCGCAAATATCGCAGAAACCAAGCCAGGGGCATTGAATCTAAAACGTAGATAGGGATGTGTAAATATCCGGCCGACTGTACGTTTTATTCAGAGAGCGATTTATTAACCTATCAATTCATATTTTGTTTGATGTTCTCACACCCAGATGTGGGGCTATTGAAATAGCGGGAAATATGGAAGCGGATTTATTAAATCAATGAAAATCAATTTTTCCATTTTAAATTTTAAATCTTTTACAAATATATATAAAACAATTTTAAAGGTATAAAAGGTTTTAGATGCTTTTTATATGTGTGTGTATATTTAACACCTTCGATGCAATGGCAGAAACAATTGTATTTTAATATTGTTTGTTAAATAATATAGTCAGTAACTTGCAATTCACAACTACTTTTTGAGTTAAAAAAAAAACATTTAATAAGATTTTAATACAGAAACAGGCGTGAGTTTATGTATGTATGCTAAATCTGAAGTTTTGTTTGAACATAATAAAAGAAATATATTATAATCAGAAATATTATCAATCATCTATGATCAGCAGTAGATATCCTATATTTGAGATGATTCATCGTGGGATTTTTATGTATATTTTGCACTTATTATGTCATATCATTGCCACTTAACACATAAAAAAAATTAAATCTATAACAAACTAAGCAATGAACGCGTAAGACATTTTCATTTCTTTATTGTTAACTAGCTGCACCCCGCGGTTTCACCCGTGTAAATCCCTCTGCCATGGGAATAGCGGGATAAAAAATTGCCTATGTGTTAATCCAGGTCTACAGCTATCTACATACTAGGTTTCATCGTAATCGGTTCAGTAGTTTTTGTGTGAAAGAGTCACAAACATCGATACATCCTCACAAACTTTCACGTTTATAATATTATAATAGGATATAATTAGTACCTTTGACGCGTGCGCTGCGCACACTCAACTACATAGCTGACGATGTGGATATAGTTTATTGTTCTCTGAGTGAATTCACAAGGATAGAACTCTGTAAAATTTGTTACTCATAGGTTTAATTAGTTTGTTATTTAGAGATTATGTAACTACACAATCGTATTAGATTTAGTCTGTAAGGATATTTAGAAGTAAGAAACAAATAAATACATATGTATGAAATTTTTAGTTAGAGAAAGAAATTGTAGAAATATATTCAATTTGAAAAACTTGTGATTAAAAGTAATATTTCGGGGCCCAACAAATAGATCGAATATTTTAAATTTTATTTTAAGGGTTAGGCTCAGTTGTAATATCCCTTGAAATATTACAAATACTTACGTTAATATAGAAATATTGCTGTGTAAACACAAGGATTAAAGTACATTTGAGTGATAATATAGTTTAAAAGCGTAGTTTGATTTAAAGCTTAAGTTAATAAATATAGTAGGGCGCAAGGTTTTATTTAAGCCATATTTATAATAATACTTGCAACTTTTTATCTTTTCATTTACATTAAGACCGTTTAAAACGGTTTTGAAATAAAATATATTATAATACACACACATATGGACTTCACTTACACGTGTATTCCCAAAGGGGTAGCTAGAGCCTTATAAAACACCCAAATTTTGCCATAATTTTGGACCCACTCGCGTTATATAGCCGCCAATTGGGCACTTTGGAAATTAAAAATTGGAAGGCAACTGAAGGGAAATGATATTACTTACTCAATATGTTCAACATTAAAGAACACAAAAGATATTTTGTTTTTTAATGTGATCTATCTCAAACGTTGTCACAAGTTTTAATGCTGCTTTTTGATGTTATCACCTAAACACCATAATCTTGGCGAATAATTTTTTTTTTGTTTTTACTAGTATTTTTATTAACCCCTCCAACAAAGCTAAATACTCGTGTTAGGAGTGGGTTCATGTCGGTAGTGCACGGGTGGGGTTCCAACCCGCAAGTCCAACGCCTTAGCCATTACCCTACAGCCGCTAAAATATCTTATCTAAGTACAGTCTCCTTAATTCCTATATTTTTTTTTTTAATTTAATTTTTTTATTTCAATTGTACCAATTCGTCTGGTGAAGCCTCCACAGTAAACAAAAGGAACATGTGCAGAAAGTGGACATCTCCTGGCTGAAAGCATAATGATGATTAAAACTTGGCTGGCAGTCAGCTTAGCCCGGTAGATTAATCTCATTACACATTGTAAATACGATATATTGAACGGTGAATTTTATTTTTCGGATTCATATTCATACGCAAACATAAATTCTACACTCCAAACACAAATGAAACCATTTTTTTCTTAAACAACAAACACGGAACATAGAATTTTTTGAAACCTTTGTACAACAAACATGTAAAGGATTGCGTATTTTTTGTATTCGAAGATAAACATTTCTTTTAAAAGGTCGTATATTTTACAACTTCGCAAAAAAATATCCTTTACGGCGAATATTTTTTAAGATACTTCTTGAAAGGTCTTGAATTTTTGATGACAAGATACTGTTTATTGTCTATGATTTGATATGATCTCAGATAGGTATATTAAACCAAAATATGTGCTGTTCAAGTCTCAAAATATTATTTTGAAAGAAAGTCTTAATAATGCCATATTTTTATAAAATATTAAATAAACGTGATTTAGGTACTTTTCTTATTTTTTTGGGGGCAAACGAGCGGACAGGTCACCTGATGGGAAGTGACAACCGTCGCCCGTGGATACCTGCAACTCAAGAGTCACAAGTGCGTTGCCGGTCTTTGAGATGGGAGTGCACTCTTATCTCGAAGGTTTGAAGGTCGTATCGGTCCGGAAATACCGCAGGCGACAATTTGTTCAAGAGATTGATTTTGTAAAGTAAAAAAATTCTGGACAACCGCACAGTGGTGGATTGCCAATTATCCAGGTGATGGGGATGAAAGTTTTGTAGCGTTGAACGATGGTGAAACGCTGCGGCCGGTATAAGTCCACACTCCCCATGATACAGGTGATAGAGAATGCAGAGTGAAGCTACTACCTATACATACTATCTCTACGCAACGCCAAGGTATCATGCCGATCTAAAATATCCTGGCAATCGACGATTCGAGTCGTTCTCCGTTGAATGCCGTCAAGAGGGAGAAGCTGGTACTGAGGTGCTCCTGCATAGATATGAGAACAGTATTCCATATGCAGCCTTATGTTTTTTTTTATGGTATAGGGGGCAATCGAGCAGACGGGTTACCTGATGGTAAATGACTTCCGCCGCCCATGGGCACTTGTAACTCGAGAGTCACAAGTGCGTTGCCGCCCTTTAAGGTAGGAGTAGGAGAAGAGGAAAGGGGGGAAGAGTAGGAAGAGGGGAGAGGGGAGAGAGGGGAAGGACGGGAATAGGGGAGAGGGAAGGGTAAGGGCTTCCGGTAACCTCACTCACGCGGCGAAATGCAATGCAAGCATTGCTTCACTGCCGGTTTTCTGTGAGGTCGTGGTATCGAGCGGAGTCGAGCCGGCCCATACGTGCCGAAGCATGGCTCTCCCACGTAAGCCGTGCCTTATAAAGTTGTAGGTGGTGGGCCGGGGTGAAATACTGTCCCGATAAGTTCAGTACACCAAGCTTCTTCGAGGCTAATTTGGCCTTACCCTCCAAGTGACCGCGAAACTGGACTTAGCTCGATATATACTTATTTTTTACTGATTGGTTTAGTATTGGCACATTACTATTGTAATATTCCAGTAATTCGATTGCTTTAATTTTAAGCTTATGTATAAATATTTATGTACACTAACGCACTGGAGGTGAAAGGATTATTATAAAAGACGTATAACAAAAGGGAAATTTTAAAAATATGCTTTGTTGTAATTATTTATTTATTTACACTTTATGCACATTTGGTACATTGGCGGACTTAATGCCTAAGGCATTCTCTACCAGTCAACCATTGGGTGATGCAGAGAAAAGAAGAAGTAGGTGCGTTTTAACTAAAGGTAGTTTATAAAACAAAATATTATCTATTACACTAAATATACTACGTAATATATTACCACTTATATAAATACCATACACATATATACCACACACATACATATAAATATATATATATACATATACGCATATAACAACAATAGATGACAAATTATGTGCAAGTTGATTCTGCCAGTTGTTTGAAGAGATACTCCTTCACTTTCACTTTAAATGAGTAATTGTTGGTATGTTAGTTATTGTTTATGTATTTCAATGGGCATTAACGCGATCACGAAAAGGTATTACATACCTCTGAATTACCTGACGTTTCGACCAGGTTGCACTGGCGGTGGTTACAGGCTGAATGGATCAGCGGTGCACGCCCTCCGTCGTCGAGATCGTGAGGTAGAAGGTTCTTCATCCACCCGCACATTTTCGATATTTTTGATATTTTGGTTTCGCCAGGTACCGTCACATACTATACTAACAGTGTCCCTAATGTCCCTATTCTGTAAGCAAAATCAATGTGTCCCTATTCTGGTGTTCATCCGACTGCGCATAAAAGCGAGGTGGCATGTTTTTGTTTTTTTTTTTATTGATCGCGTTAATTCCCGTTTAAATACATAATTATATCATGGAAGGCGAAAGTTTAAAAGTTAGTATACTTTGTTGACCGTATATCACAGAAATAATTCTGTTTATACCCGCACTAAAACTGTTTTTGTAAATTTCATTAGAGGTTTATAATGAAATGAGTTCGGTAACATTATGATTCCTTAGTACTTGAGCCTGGCGAAGTTCTTGTTGTGCCTGAATACTTTGGTTAATATCTAGTATTACGGGAATCAAATATTAAACCTATTACATTTATTACCCCTGATGTTCTAGTCCATGTGGTTCTGACTACATCTGTTTATTTTTTGTTCGTTTGTCTTTGTTTCCACTTTTTTTTTCCATTTGATTTATGGATAAATCATTCCTTCGTCTTCTCTATGGAAAAATCTTTAAAATTCAGTCAACGGTCGAAGTCTACACAGGCAGGCTAAAACCCAATATTTGCATCTTCTTAATCGAATAAATACTGGAATTTGATATTATCACATAAATCGGGTGTCACGTCTTCAAAGTTTGCCGAGTATAAACTATCCACGATCTGTCCAGAACAAACTTATTTAAACTGAACTATTTATAATTTGAAATTCGATTAATGTACGGATGGAACACAAAATAATTAAGAAATCATTCCGTATTAAAATTTCATTGGGAACCTTGGACGTTGAAAACCTTTACGGTGTTTAAGTAAAAAGTCAATAAAGTCATAACCTTATTTAACATATAAGCTTACGGGAAAGGAGACCCACACGAACCAACCGAGTGCTAGTACATTTTACCTATCAGACCAATGTAAGGGTCTACTATATGTAATATCAGCTTACAAGATGCCGCTACATTAGGCTATGTTCAGATGACAAGTGTTGAGTACGTACGCAAGCGCGCGTCTGTACAAAACGTGCTTTGGCATGTGGATCTATTCGATTTTAATCCCAGAAGCAAATCCACCGGGAGATTCTTTTCCAAAAATTATTCCATTCTAATCCACCGGTGGACTTGTTTCTACTTTTTATTCCACTATATACCACTGTTAATTTGTGAATTTGTTTCTACTCGTTATTCCACTATATACCACTGTGTTAATTTCCACCACATACCAATTCCTTCATTTGCTAAACATTCTAAAATGGGTAACGACAACTACGAAAATATGGACGACTTCCCAAAATCTGTGTTCTTGTCAACAAGCGTTATCAAGAAGCGCGCGCTCAACAGCCGTCATTTGAACATTTGAACTCATGGTATGTGAAAAATGGTATACGAACTTTTAATTTAATGACACAATCCTTTTATTAAAACCACGTTTTGTCATGTTATAAACGCGCGCTCATGTGAATGAATGTTCGGCAAACCAATGATCCGTCGGATCAAAATGCGCGTTAGCATGTGAAAGACCAAATGCGTGTTCTTGAAGATGCACGTCCAATCGCGTTAGCAAAACGCGCGTTCAATGCCCTTCATCTGAATCTGGCCTTAGAGTTGGCAGTATCTGACAGGATAGGTGTAAACAAAAACATATTACAACACTCGATCAAAAGGTCGGGTTTAGTAAAGAAAGGGTACTTTTCGGAACTACTTATAAATATTACCGCTACAAAGTTCCACCCTCATCTCATATTGTACTTGTACTATAATAATAATAACAATAATAAAGTTTATTTCAGGTATAGTTAACCCATATTTTCATTAACTACAATTTAGGGTGTCTCAACATTTAATTGTATTAACTAGAATTAAAAAATTAATAATTGCATACTTGGTCAAGTATTGTACTTTAATCAAATATAAATAAAATATATTAAAATATGCAATTATTAAATTTCAAATTCATGAATATGTTTATACACAGTGCGAATTATCTCATCTTTTGACTTTTAGCACGAGGCTTTTAGCCCTTTTAACAGTTCTGGCATATTTTTAACCCTGTTCTCTTCGAACATGCCAGACGCGCTACACCGCCAAGGCAGGCTGAGCATCACTCTGAGAGCGTTGTTATTATTCATATCAACAACATGAACAGATTACGAGCTTATCAGAAAATATAATAATACTATAGGACAAAGATCCTCAAATGTATTTCTGAATATCAAGAAAACATACATTTTGACGCCAAAAACCCGAAGTGACACTCGCGCAATAAAGACGAATCCAACGACATATTCATCAAAATCGGTTCATACACACATACAGGTCAAGCTTATAATCCTTCTTTTGGGCTTAGCCGCAGTCGGGTTAAAAGGGTATCATATACGCGGATATACGCCCGAATAGTGTGATAATATTCAACCTGCTGAATAATAAAACACTAAAATTTAGATGTGGTGCTTAGATTAAAAAGGTTAGGCAAGGATGACGGCATTCTAGATTTCTGTTCGAAACTGAATATGAAGTTATTTTTCTATACCAAAAACTAATTCATTGTTCTTTTATTAATAGCACTGGCTTGCGACTGTCCTGACCATAGTGGGATCTATGGATAGGACAGTCGCAAGCCAGTAAATATCTATTAAGAAGTCTCTATTAAGAAGTTTGATAGGTACTTTGTGATGGAATAATATTTTTATAGGTATTTTCGATTTTGTCGCAGATACGGAGGAACACGGACAACAAAGTAAAGTAGTAGCAAGTAAATTTGCAATACACTAGCCTTTCAACGCCATTGTCACATAAATGTGTCAAACGAAATTCAACGATTTTTTCTCAAAAAAGTGTAAAAAATGTCCATGTGTAATTTATTTTTGTCGCATGTATGAGACAATGGCGTTCAAACATAATCATCAAGATATGTCAAATGTGGGGTACACGTTTGATATGTCTTTATTTTTGTAATTTATGTTTAAATGTCATACTGCCTAATGTTTCATATTTTAATATATTATTTAGTATATATTAGTTAATATCGATGGATTAAAGCGTGACCGTTTTCCTCTGGCACTGCGAAAGCTGCCTTTGATGAAATACATGGATGAAAATCGATATCTGAGTTTTCCATGATTTCAAATTCGGTTGACATAAATCTTTCTAACACTTCTCTTATTTTCGACATCGACGATTTTTCATATAATCAATAAATATTTCATTTCCATTTATATATTAATTTTATTCCATTTTTATTTACCTTTTACGTAATACCGCAAAAAAACTGTCACAGCCATGATTATTATTGATGATTGACAGATGCCTATTATCTGCCGGCAAAACACATCATTATCGGATCTCCGTCACGTGCCACAATGGACGCCGGTTCGGATTCCTTTTTTGGTATTTTATTCGATTTCAGGGAAACTTATAAGTCCTCTATTGTTGTTCATTTTGCGTTAGTTATTAAAAGATTAGGGTTGATGTGAGTTCAATTTGATTATACTGTTATAATCGTATTTTATAAAATTACGCATTATACGGATAACAGTCTGGGATTATACGTAGTATAAGTAATTGGTAATTGATTTCTCCAACAATAGTAACTGAAATTATGTCGCCGTTACACTTCACTGGGTTTTGAGAAAAATACTTGAATTCAATAAAAATAAATAGGATACTTTAGATTTGTAAAAGAACGTGGGGTACCTCTTACTATATTTTTCTAATAACTCAACTTTTATAAATAGGCACTAATATTATTTGTAACATTTTATGTCAAGCATTTAAAAATAATTTTTATTGTAAAAAACATGGGGTTTTTTTACAATCAAATCAACAATACAATCAAACAATTTTTACAATCAATCAGTATTACAATGTAGTATTCGAATTAAATAGATCACAAAAATTATTAAGCAATAACAACTTAATAAATTCGTTCAGCTTTTTACTATGACTAATTACATTATTGTTGTTGCTCTTCGAATATTGAATATTGGGATTTAAGTATTTCTTGTACTCTTTTTTGCACATATACAAGTACTTAGTCAAGTGCATAACATTTGTCTAAACAAACAATTGCTCTTGTGTAAAACAAAAAGTCACTTATTGGGTATAAACTGCCTAGCCGTTGTGTGTTCGAATACGCACTATTTTTAATCACTACGTTCAAGAATGCGTGCCATCTGATGGTTGGATAGTAAAGAATAGAAATAAACTTGATTGAAATCGTAGAAACAATATGCACAATGGGCGGCCTTATCTTTAACAGGCAATTGTTGAATAGACAAAGATGACAGAAAATAAAAGAAATAATGGGTAGTTTTTGGTGCAAGAGAGTTGCAGTAGATTTTTTCAAGGAATCATACTGTACGTTCATATATATAAAGATACAGGGTTACTGGCAATATGGCGGCAAGCTATTAAGGGGATGTAGAGGAGCCTATCTGCAACCAAACGACAACCTACGATAAGTATGATAAGGAGTTTCTTGTGCCTATAACCACTCATACATAAAATATTTGAATGAAAACTTGCGCCACAAACTGAAGGGCAGGTCGTTCCCTCCTGATAAAGAGACTGCCGTCGGGCCCAAATTTATTCGGGCATCCTACGTCACACGTGAGTAAAACTGTATTTCTTTAATGAATAAAGATGTTCTCCAATAGATTCCTATCACTGTACATTTGATCGCAATAACTTTACTAACTTAGGAGTTGGTATTTAATGCGAAATATTTATAAAACATTTCGTATTTCGTATTAAATATACAACAAAAATATCACGGTGTTTAAATTCCTTTTTATCCGTCTTCTTTAACATTTACATGGTAAAATTATAGTCAATCTAAAGTAGAAGAATTTCAATTAAGCGACAGCGAGAATTCAAATTCTTGCAGTATGCAACTATTCGTACAAGAGAAAAAACACAAAATTACATTTCTTTTGCATTACATATTTTAAGTAAATGTAGAAATTTCATTGTAGCTGGTGTGGCGCAGACGTGTCTCCAGAGACAACAAACAATTACATGACATCATTCGGATTGCATTGCTGCTACTTACCTTCAAACGTAATTTTGTACAAATATGTCGTTTGCTGTATTTTTAACAAACTTTAAAGGGGAGTACAACTATTTTAAGCGATATCTTCGTCATTTGTATGCCGATTTTAATCATTATCGTACTGAATTGGTTGTACTAAAGGTTGGTCCCATTTCAATTTTAAGGGATGAAGAATATAATATTATTTACGTATTTACGATCCACCTCACGATCTGGACGATGGAGGGCGTGCACCGCTGAGCCAGTCAGCCTGTGACCACGACCAGTGCAACCTGGTCGAAACGAAAATTCAGAGGTATGTAATACCTTTTCGTGATCGCGTTAATTCCCGTAAATACGTAAATAATATTATATCATGGAACGCGAAAGTTTAAAAGTTAGGATGAAGAATACAATATATCATGATTTACGCGCATTAAAGTCGTAGGTTATAGGGTTCTTAAAAGTTTATTATTATTATTGTACTGCATCGGTACCTATTAATTTCATTAGTTTACGTAATACCTAGTCAATCATATTGAATATGGTGGTTTTTTTCGTTGTTATTATAATAATAATAATAACTTGAGACACTTCACACGGACGTCCGATTCCAAACTAGGCAGAGCCTGTGCTATAGTAACCTAGCTAATAAAGATACTCATATATTACTAAACACTTATATATTACTAGCAGCGCCCCGCGGTTTCACCCGCGTAAGTCTCGATCCCGTGGGAATATCGGGATAAAAAGTAGCCTATGCGTTAATCCAGGTCACCAGCTATCTACATACCAAGTTTCATGGCAATCGGTTCAGTGGTTTTCGCGTGATAGAGTAACAAACATCCATCCATCTATCCATCCATCCAAACTTTCACATTTATAAAATTAGTGGGATAAATAAATTACACCCAGACACAGAAGAAATAATCATGCTCATCACACTGTCATTTGTCCTGGGTGGGAATCGAAATACTTGACCTCTGGCTCAACAGTCCGGATGTTTAACCACTAGACTAACAGGCCTGTATAAATTGTAACGATGTCAGTCTATGTATTGTGTTCTTAAAGACAGTCATCACCGAAAATGGTTTCGTTTAGCAAGTAACATTGCTAATATATGGATAACTAGCAGCGCCCCGCGGTTTCACCCGCGTAAGTCCCGATCCCGTGGGAATATCGGGATAAAAAGTAGCCCATGTGTTAATCCAGGTTTCCAACTATGTACATACAAGCAATAGCAATCGGTCTGGCCGTTTGCGCGTGAAGAAGAACAAACATCACACACACACTCACAAACTTTCGCCTTTATAATATCAGTGTGATCTAGAAATCTATACTTTAATAATACTACCGTCATATATTAATACTAGCAGACCCGGGCAATTTTGCAACATTTTTCATTGATGCTCCGCTCCTATTGGTGGTAGCGTGATGTTATTAGCCTATAACCTTCCTCCATAAATGGACTCTCCAACAATAAAATAATTTTCAATTCGAACCAGTAGTTCCTGGGATTAGCGGGTTCAACCAAACAAGTTAAAAAAACAAACTCTTTAGCTTTATAATATTAGTATAGATTTACGTCAACGCTATAAAAAGCAACTATCCCATTTTTCTAACTAACATTTTTTCCTCTTTATGCGTTTATTCACTAGATTCTTGCTGTATTTAATTATGAGTCCCCTCGCTTCTTAGCTAGCCTGAAGCAAAAGACTAACGATGTTTATGCGCAAGCTTGACAAAATAAACAAATATAACTACTAGAAATACTTTTGCACCTTTTCTTTTTCTATTCCAAGATGTGCCGTATTTCCATTAGAGGCAGGCAGGCTTGTATTTACCATTTGATACGTAAATAACGTTATAAATGAGGAAGTACTAGTCTTTGGAAAAATCTGATGTTTATTGAGGGTTACTATATATATGGACCGGTACGGTAATGTTTAGATTTTATAGTTATTTAAAGGCTTTTTCTACTTAGTCAATAATTTAATAAATTGTCTATTTGAAAAGGGACGTTTTCTGTGGTTTTACGTGAATTTATGCGTCGGCTTTGTGCTGAAACTGCACACTGCATATTTATGGTGATTAATTCCTAGAATTATTTTACTCGAAAAAGGTGGAGGTGGGATATGAATAAAGGGTTTCAAGTTTTAATTTTGCAAAAACATCTGTAGAATCTAGATCGGCAGAACCCGATGGTACCCCATAGATGGTTACCATAGTACATGGTAACCAAACTGCTGATAAACATACTTATATATTTCTAAATACATCATAGTATAGATAAATTACACAGAGATACAGAACAAATGATCATGCTCATCACACAATTATTTTTCCTGGGTAGGGAACCCACGACCTCTGGCACAGCTGTCAGGGTCACTATCTACTAAACCAACAGGCCAGTTAAAGGTGATTAAATACTTACATTTTACCAATTTTAATCCCACTCATTTTGGTCTCACTTAACACTTTGGCAATTAAGATGAGTGAATTGGAAGTATATTGAACGGTAGGTAAGAAAGGCAGGCAATTAAAGGACAAGGATGTTGCTTATACCGATCGGTCGGTTAGTGTAAGCTTGAGAAAGTCAGGGTCGCGTACCTGAACTCGTACTGGCTATTGTCGGCCAAGCCCTCTAACTAAATTATCATAATATTGTTTCTCATGTATGCAAGCAAATATAAGACCAAGAGGTGCTACTGGAATTTTTGTTTTTATTCACATTCAACTTTCAATCAACTATAAAACAGGTTTAAAATTCAGGCGTCTTGGTTTTATTCTCAGAAATGCGAAAGACTTTCATAGTAACGACCGTGGTAAGAATTCCAATCCCTTGGTTCGTAGTAAACTGGAATCCAATGCTTGCGTCTGGAATCCCTATAAAACCATCTACGTCACCTTTCTAGAAAAGGTTCAGAAAGATTCCTTAAGATTCTAATACAAAAGCGAAAACGGATACTATCCTTTTATGTACCCTTCTTTATACCTCCTCGCTTAGAATATTACTCACTTTATGTGAGGAAAAATCATGATCAAATTAGAATAGTGTGCAAGATTTCATTTTGTAAAACTGAAGTCCCGAGATTCATCCACACTGAAGTGTTTGTACCCAATAACTACAGGCATGGTAGAAGTCACAGACTACTTACCACACCTAAATGTTGCATTGCAGCATATTTTAATTCACTCATTCTCCGGTCACTTAATTTTCACTTAAGATTTATTTATTTAAAAAAGACAACTCCTGCATTAGGAATATACCTGTGCCGCGATGGGCTTCACAAACAACCAAACAACGGACACATTTAAAGACCGGTAGATTCTCCGGGTTTGACTAGACTGTGAAATTTAGGTATAAATATCATCCTCACCAAGGCAACCGTAGTGTAGGGCGCCCTGCGGCACGATGGATCGATGACTCGAAGAAAGTGGCTGGTAGCGGATGGATGCGGACTGCCCAAGACCGAGATAGTTGGCGCTCTTTGGGGGAGGCCTTCGTCCAGCTGTGGACGGCGATAGGCTGATGGTGATTTCATCCCCTCTCCTACGTTGCCGTGCCCGACAGTAACTGTACTTTTATAAGAACTTTGTGACATTACGGTGTGCAATAAATGTTTATGATAGTACTGCCCCTCTTCTCTGGGAGACGCTGCAATATGTAGGTGTCACCATAATATATGGTATCCCGCCAAAACCCAAGAATTATTTCCTAATTGTGTTTATGGGGGCATGCAGTCGCGTATCCTGACAAGTTTGCTTTGCTGCTTGATGTGTTAAGACTATTGAGATATACGATTCCTGATCTACATACGATACATAATGGCTGGGTTGCTGCTGGTCGCTGATTCCACCATGAGGAGAATAGACGTGACAACGCTCACTGCTGAATGTATTTTATTTCTATCCTCAACGATTTTATTCTCCACTTCTAGAAAGAGATAAATCTAGGGGCAATAAATATTTGTGATAGTTCTGCTCATTTTCTCTGGGTGACGCTGCAACATGTGGGTGTCGCCGTAATATTTGGTATCCCTCCAAAACACAAGAATGATCTCCTATCATAGTCCTAAACCTAGGTGAAGGTAAAACTTTATTAAAACATGTGTAACTTTCTTCTTATAAATTAGATGTTCCAAAACCTCTATCAATCTTCTCTCAATGATATCGATAGCGATGTTCACATCATTGATTGATGCGACGCAAAGGGAACCCGTTGAACCCGTACGTGGCCTACACTCACTTCTTATTCCTTAGCGAAAAGGGTTGACAGACATCTTTACACACTTTGATCATATTGAATCCGAACTCGTTTATATGTAAAGATTTTAATGGTATGTATTTCTTTAGAGTCTTAAATGCTCAGATTTTATTACCATGGAGAACTGCATCTATGTCAAAAGAATTCTATTTGGCACCACTTTTTCGTCGCAAAGTTTGTGTACCAATAGGCAAATAAATAATACGTAAACATACTTTACCTATTGAGGTAACACGCCTGTTGCAATGAAGACGACCAACGGTTATGAGTTTGATTTACACTAAGAGAAAATAAATTTGTCGATTGGTGTCTGTCAGGATATTGCTATATAATAAAAAAAAATGTAAATTTTAACGATGGTCTAAAACCCGTACAAGCTATGTCAAGGTTTAGTCTAGGTACCGCTGTATAATATGTCAAAGAATATCATTATGAAACAAAACGACCACCGAAAGACTTTTAAATTCTAATATTCCAACACGTTGCGAAGAAGGCAACCATTCCCATTCCACTCGGCAACTCAAAATATTTTACTTTTTCTTTGTGAATGTAAATGAACCAGAGAAGCTTGTGGTTTGTTTCATTTATCATGTAGCAATTCTGGTGGTGACTATGGTCGTCATATGTAAAGAGATCGATCGATCGATAAGTGTCAATACTAGTAACTGCGAGTGTTCTTAGGCAGCGATAACCATTTTCTTTAAGGTTTGCAGTCATCCAAAACCATAATTATATTTTTAAAATTCCACAACAAAAAAATTAACAATACAATTTAACCGACGACGCGACGTAAAGCAAAGCAAAAATTAAATAATTAAACCTTTTAAGTCTTGAGTGTTGAGCTTATTTACATAAAATATCAAGTTTTATATAAAGTAATTTCGACTTAAAAAGTTTTGATGTCATTTCAAAAAATAATTATGTTATTCGATGACTGCAGTAGTGCTGTTTTGGTTTTGTAACCTACAATTGTATTTACATGTCAATTTTGATGAATTGTGACGGACAACATTTTTGTAACAACATATTTGTACCACTTTTATCGCAAATGAAATTATTTGATTTGAATAGGTTTCTTTTGGAGATAAGTGTACCATCTTCGTCTTCATCGTCGCTTTCCATCAGGTGAGCTGAAAAACAAAAGCCTATTACAATTATCAATAAAAAAACCTACTGATAATATCATGACGTTATAAACTAAATATTCTAAACATTTATATGTATTAATCAAAATTCACAAGGTTCTTGATGAGATCTACTAACCTAAATCCCGTTGTACGATATAAGCAAAATGTCAATGGCTTTGTGTTGACCTCATAACCTCTTACTGGGACACCTCCGATATTGCGAACGAGGACTTTGAAAGCTTCAATACTTGTATTATGAAGGGACCAAGTTTCCAGCTATAATAATATGTGTTGTGTCAATATTTGAACACTTTGGAAAACTATTTGTAAATTTTATAAAGCTTTGTAAAAAGAAGCACGATTTGATGACTTACAGTTTAGGTTGGGGATTATTAAACTTTTCCCTGTCGTCGCCTAATGTCGTATTCTTGGGTCGCTGTTATTGATCATTTCTTAACACAGTCATAACAATATGAGTGTAGAAGGCATTAGTCTTATTAGGTTAAATGAATATAACCTAAAAACAAATTCGTATGCGGCTCATATCCCTTTTATTTCGGATGAGCCAATATGGATTACACAAATTTGATAATAATTTAAAATAATCAATAAATATTGGTACGTAGAGATATTATATACAGATAATAATCATTTTTTTTCGAAAGTGTAACAGGTTTTTAATAAAAAATGATAGTAAAACCTTTGCAAGTCGAACTTCAAGGGACACGCCAAAAATTTTGAGTTATAGAGTGTTCGACTTATGAAGGGCTTCGACTTAGGTGGATTTTGCAAGGCAACATTCGACTTATAGAGGTTTAGCTTCATTATTACTCTTTTTGAGTTGAGAGAGGTAAAATAAATAAAAACTCTACGTAGTTACAGAGGTAATAAATTAATTCTCAATTAAAAGTTACGTAGCATATGTACCTACTTAAGTTCAAAACATTCTTAAAATACAAAATATAAAAAAACTGTTTTTTTTTGCTAAAGTTATGGCAAATTGTTTAAGTGACGACGTTAACAACGTCATTTTAACTTTCTTTATTTACTTTTGTTCGAGCTATAGAGGTAATTCGTTTCAAATAATCGAGTTGTAAAGGTTGTAAAATCAAACATGCGCCATGTTCGGGATACAGAGGCTAAATTTATTTTTTTGAGTTATGAAGGGAAAATATGATGTACTGAAATGGACTCACTGATTATTTCGACTTATATAGGGTTTTCATTTCAAGCAATGGTGGTTTTGGAATTTTTTCGAGTTATGAAGGTTTTCGACTTATCGAGCTTCGTCTTACAGAGGTTTTATAAGATTTTTGTACATTTAATAATATCGCAATTATTACATTTTCCCGAACTATTTTAGAACTGGCTCTTAAAGTTTGATCTAACTGTTAGCAAAATAGAAAATTATTCAAATTGGATTTGTATTAAAATAAAAAAGAATTTCTTCTAGTGAGGTCACTTACTCAATCTCGACCATAACAGCAAATAATGGTATAAATATTGAGAATAAACTCATTTCAAATGGGACTCACAACGCCTCCCACTTCTACCATTAAACCCTCGTCATCCGTTCATTATGAAAAGTGCTTATAAAACAATACACACATATCAACCCAAGATCTCGGTCATCCTACGATATGTCAACAAGGATTTTCAGAACCCACACGTCACCTGCAATATAAGATGACCTTTATGACAAAGCCACAAACCAAAAGTTGAAGTTGACCTTTATGACGTCAAATCGTGTTTGTCACCACACCATTTGAGTTTTTAAAATATCTTGCTAAACTGTAACTTGGTAAAGTAATTCAATAATAGACCTGTTACCCTGTTACATGTATAAATATGATAGTTGAGAGAAAATCTATGTTTAATAAAAATACTATTTATATACGGATGCCTGCGTATCCCTGAACCCATCCATATTTCACCAGGTATATTATTTGGTACTGTGTAATAAAGGGCAAGCCTATTATCGCCTATCCATAGACACTAAGAATTTTCTTAAAACCAATTTTCTGATCTTACTCGTGACTAAATCAGTTATTTAGGATACAAACGAGAAATATATTACTGTAATACAGATGTTCTTATTGCAGTCTGCGATAGCCACTGAAGGGTTCCACTATTCACCTTCTGCCCCATAATCATGTCAGATCCAAGATGTCGAATTATAGTATTTATGTGCGTTGCCGGACTTTAAGGTCTAAGTAGGGGGAGGGGGAAGGGTTAGGACCTCCGGTAACTTCACTCACTCGGTGAAACACAATTAAAGCTTTGCTTTACCACCGGTTTCCTGTGAGGCTGTGGTATTACTCCGGTCGAGCAAGCCCATACGTGCCGAAGCATGGCTCTCTCACTAATCAACCAAACTACATAAATATATAAGTATATCATTTCCATACAATAATAAGAAGTAGATTGAAATTGACTTCCAAGATTTGTTGAAGTTAATAAAAGTATGTTAAAAAAATAACAAAATACATTTCGCGTATCAGTTTACAAAAATCTTTATCAAGGAAAGAAAGTGGTCTAGTTTATGGCTAGAGATTGATGACTGAGTCATGGTAACTTTCAGTTACTTACGTCTGTATTTATTATCTACTTTGTTAGCATTTATTAATTATTGGTTTCCAAATATTAACAGACAGTCTACTATGTACAGTCGGGGTAAGAAAAGGTTCGTCACCTAAAAGTTGTCATTTGCTTGCACCAAGGCAATTATTAGTCCAGCCAACGTTTCATTTCAAATGAAACAGAAATATCGCATTAACGTTTGCAATAACTGCCTAATCGACTGGTGGTGAAAGGTCAACTAATAAAGATAGAGATGCGGTGAAATCTGTCAACGGGAAAACCCGGCAACTACGACTAATCCAGAAATGTCAATCAATTATCGTATTAAATTATTGACTTGTTTATTTCCATATTGGGTATTGACTTTTATAGAATTAAAATAAATGGTTCGTCATTATGATAAATTTTATTTAAATAAAATTTAATCAAAAACGAGTCATTCGCATCAATCATAGATTGCAGTCACGTTAAGGCGAGGGTAGTATGTCCGTTCCTCTGGAACCCTCCCCAACATTTCAGCAATGCTCTACAACAGCTGCCTTAGTTGTTTCGTTGTTATTTTTCCACCGCTTCATGTTAAAACCCCATAGATTTTCGCCTACTCAATCAGCTGAGATCCAACGCCAAATGTTGGCAGATATGCGTCCAGAACTAAGATTTGGCAAACGTGGTCCTCCAAATACTTCGTTCGGTTTAGTCTCTGCAAGTTTATTCTCCCATGTTGGGATGATTGGAAGCTCTTTTCTTCAGTAAAAATAGTGTGACTCCAATCAAAATGATCTGTAATAATTGCAGCTCTTTCATGGATATTTAACTTCTTATGCATTATCAAATTAAATACGACGAAGAGTTATTATTGATCGAAAAAAATATTGACACTGACAAACACTGACAATTAAATAGAATATATTTGATTGGAACTCTTTACGAGTTTATTTGACTAGGTCATTAAAAAGGTTTCATGTTGAAATGAAACTAAATATAGGTCAAAGGTGTATACTATTTTGACCCTTGTCTTCATATCAAGTAAGTATAATTTTGTATGCACTTGTCTACCTGGTACTTTGGTTTATAAAGGTACTAAGAGTCTACGACTTGTTTTTTCGTACCCCGACTGTACATTGGTATGAAGTCGTCAAAATGAACGTGAAATTATGCAAATTGATTAGATTATTTACTTGTGAATTTTTTGCACAATTGACTAAATATATTATTTACTTAATGATTGTACAATTCAGCTCCTATTTAAACAAAAGAAATGTTCGTGTATTAGGCATGAATTTATTATGTTGTACCAGTAATAATTAGTACACACAACAGTGTGTACCTATTTCTGATTAAAGTTGGTTAGGGTTTCGAGATAATTAATTCTTCCTCGGGGCTCTTTGAATAGCTTTCGTGGATTACTGGTGACCCTGGGGTACCTGAGTCACAGCACTGAGAGTATGGATGAGGTGGCAATTAATCACATTGGAAACAGATGTTAGAATTGTATCATATTAATCAGCAGGATTTTTCATCATATTCCTCTTATATGGGGTACGGAAATAAATCCGGTAAGCAAATTCCCTCAGCAGGCTTTGTTCACTTGTCGAAGGAGACCTTCAGTAGATACACCAGGTCACTTCTATGTATCAGCCATCATCCTCATGTCAGGACGCGCAGAGACCGTATATTTAATACTCCCACGATTATAATTATGTATTCACACGGGAATTAACGCGATCACGAAAAGGTATTACATACCTCTAAATTGCCTGACATTTCGACCAAGTTGCACTAGCCGTGGTCACAGGCTAACTCCTACGGTTCTCTCTTCTTTCCTCTTGTCTTAACTGATGGTTATGACGTTTCACGCGAGATACATTGATTTGTTTAGACGAAAATAATATTTTGTTAAAGACAACTTATGTTATTTTTTATAAACAAGGACAAGATTGTAATACAAATGTACTTGTTCAAGTACAAAGACTTATAGAAATGCCTAGAATATAAAAATATTCTGTTGATCCATTTTTCATCGTTTCAACAAAGCGTGAAGCGTGGGATTTAGTGAGACTAAAGAAATGAAATTTTCTTAAATGTAAAGAAAGTATTTATTTTAATGAAACAAATTTTATACGGAATAGTAGAAAACATTTTACTCAGAATTCAAAATAAGTTATTTTTTTTAATTTTCACACATTGTTTTATTTTAGTGTAGCAAACAAATTGAAACATCAACTGTCTATTAATACTCAGAAATGTTACTTTTGTTCTAGGACAAAAAAGACTTGCCACATAAAACGTGGATTACGAAAAGTGTATGTGTATAAGAGATACCAAATAAAAACAAAGCTGTATGCCTTTTTTTAAGCCTGAAATAGCCGCAACCATATTTTAATATTATTATTTTATTATTAATATTATTAACCAAAAATGTTTTCATTATATCTACTTTAGATATCCTGATATATAAGTTTAGACGTAAAGGCTATGTTTCACATTCGTGAATATACACACGTCACAATAAGAATCAAAAAAGTTAAATTGCATACATTAAAAAATATTTTTAACGTAATCTGTGTGAATTCAGACCGAGAGTTGAGTTGACTTTACCTAACGAGAGTGTGTGGATGTTCTAACTAAACATGCATTAAATAAACCAGGATTCTGCATATCGAGGGTAAGTCTTTGAATATTTGATTTTCGAATCGGGAGATTCGAGCATAGAATATATATTAGCTCGCAGAGCGAGCAAAAAATGTTTGTTAGAATTTCTTTGTTTATTTAAAGTAGGTTAATCAGATACTTTGTTTGATGTCGAGCCTCACTGGAATTTACTGACTTTTTAAATGTTATTGTTATGTTTAAAGAATTCATCCTTAAAAAAAACAAAGTAGTCGTATTAATAATAACAATATACCTTTTAATTGTACACCAGAATTTCAAGAGAAATAGAAATATAGGTTATCATTCACACACTTTACATTCACACTCATTAACACCACACACAAACATATACACGGAGATACACGAACGCACGCACGCAAGCACGTACGCACGCAAGCACGCACCCACGCAAGCACGCACGCACCCAAGCACGCACGCACCCAAGCACGCACGCACGCAGGCATGCAGCACGCAGAACGCACGCACGTACACATTCACACACACACATAGGTCACTGCATGGACAATTGTTATTATAATTCCAAATAGAAAAGTACTGTTATTCCTTACTCCACGTTAATAAGTAACCTATCAAGGGCAACAGTCTCGTAATACCAGTGATGTCATTCACGCGTTGACAAACCTATCAATGGAGCCTTGGGAACACTATTTAGAAACAGAAATACATAATAACGCTTTGCTTATGGCCCTGTATTCGCGGTCGGAATACAGTGCTATAAGCTAGCTTAGAGGTAAAAAGGTGAATGCTATGGCAGCGTAGAGTTTCTCCAGTTGGGTATTGCAAACTCTTTTTTAGTAAATAAAAATCAGTCAACCTAGTATTTTTAACCTACTTTTTATGGAGGTATCGAAATAAAACTTTGTATATATATGTAGTTTGGATGACAAAACTAGAATTTAACATCTTGAAGCAGATTTGATGATGGAGCCAGGAATTGGATAGTGAAACTCTTCAATGGCTACTAGAAAACCCCTCGAGTTGGGGCTCATATATTATGATTCTTTTTGACAAGTCCAGTAGATATGTCTTGGTAACAATAGTCTGATGATGGAGCCAAGAGGTGGATGGTAAAACTCTTTTTTACTTATATATTGAATTGACAATTAAAGAGTATTCTTTTAGTTTTTCCAGACTATATTTTTTTCCAACACGCCTTTTCTTTCCGATTAAATTCGGTACAGTCCAAATACATTATTTTGACTTGAAATGATTCTCATTCCAATCAGTATAATAACAGTGCGATTGTTTTTTGAAGCTTGCAAAAGACACGAGGTAATTTTATTGTCTTCAGAACGTCGCAGAACAAAACGCTTCTTATGACTAGTATCATATTGCCCTATTATCTTAACTTAAATCTAACTTAAAATGACATATAAAACCTAGTTATAATTGATAAATTTGCTCGTTTACTGTCAATTTGATGAGTACAAGCGTATTACTAAAGATTGTATGATAAAATGAGAAGACATACCGTATTAATATCGAGGAAGGGTATAAAATATCTGCACGTATTTAACGTTGAGCAGAGACTTAGGAATGTAATTTTACGGAGCTGCCAAGGTCTGGAACGCAATATTAAACTTGGAAGAAATTAAAATCGATGACGATGATCTTGTACAAAAGATATATGTACATTCAGGTGTCTCTGAAAACTAGAGCGCCTGGTGGTCGAATTTGGACTAAAATGTATTAATTTAAAATGATTTATTTCATTTAACCAATCTATAACTTGAAGTGTCATTGTATAGACTTTGCGTTTCATGACAGGTCAAGATATATACTGGACCCTTGTAGCGTTTTGTGGCCATTCAAATCGTGGGAGAGCCATGCTTAGGCACGTATGGGCCGGCTCGACCGAAATGTTACTACAGTCTCACTGAAAACTGAGTTTCACCGAGTGAGTGAGGTTACCCTCTCCCCCTCTTCCCACCTTAAAAGGTGGTAACGCACTTGTGACTTGTGAGTCATTTACTATCAGGTGACCCATCTGCACGTTTTCCCACTATATCTAAAAAAAATCTAACAATTTTTTTTTAAGTTATCACAGATATTGATTAAAAATTTTAGCTTTTTGCACTTCTTCTAGAAATAAACTTTAAGTATGTATTCCAAATTTCATATTAATTTTTCTGTGCCCAAATTTTTTTCAAAAAGCGGTACGAAGAGTTATATTTACATATTTATAGAGATTACTGGATTCTGATAAAGAAAACCGCTTCTACATTTCACAAATATACAACACGCCTTATCTTCTATTTATAAATAAAAATCAATGTTTGTATGTTTGTACACTATGCATTCCGAAACCATTGATTAGATTGTGATGAAACTTGGTAGTGTTCTGGGGACACCCGCGAGGGTTCCTGACCCAAAAAATCTATATAAAAAAATGGTGCAATGCCATTTTTTTCTTTTATATAGATAGATTTTTTGCATGCCGGGTGCAGCTATTTGGAAATAATATTAGATATGTGAATAGGTCAGTTTGTGAGTTTGATGTTGGGTTGACAATTTGTTATTTTTATGTCAGTAAAACTGTATCTTCCGCAGAGAAATTGTCAGGAATCATTAATATATACAGGGTTTCTCGTTACGAGCGCTCAAACTTTGAAATTAAATACTACAACCTGTGTAAGTGATATTGCCACAATTTATTTTATTTTAAAAGATATTTGATGACATTATGTATGAAATAAAATTTCAGCTTAATGGCCACCGCGACTCCGCTATACGTGTACCTGGTGGACCAATTTTAGATGACATCATCGCATAAATGGGGCTTAATTTCATGAAGAACGGGAGTTATGTTGGCCTTTAGGGGGGCAAATTTCAATTGTCTGCATAGACCAAATATTTCACGTAGCCCTGCAGAAAGTAGTAGAGCGGTATTAGGTGACACGATCTCTGTGGCCAGTCGATGTCGCCACCACGCGAGAAGACGAAGCCCTCGAACTCATCATATAATAAATCCAACGTTTCCCGTGTCCTGGCAAGTGGCACCTTCCTGTTGGTTCCACATATTTGTAAGACCGATACCACCTATCCTGGGCCACAAACAATTTGTTATCACCGTCCGAAGTCGTTCGCTATTGACAGTTATCACGGCTCCTTGCACATCTTCGAAGAAATAAGGGCCCATGATAACGCCGGACGATCCACGAATCTCCCGTGAAATCCGGCAATTGAGCCTCATCACAGAAGAAGTATTTTTTTCCGAAAACTGGTTCAGTCGTCAAATGCTCTAGAACACAATCAGCGAATATAAGGCGCTCTCTGTGGTCGTTGAGTTTCAGCTCTTGAGTTAATTGAACTCTGTGTGGATGGCAATCTCGACGCAAAATCCCTTTATCAAGATGGCCGCTACACGCTGTAAAATTTTGAGCGTCCCTATTGTACAACCCTGTACATATAAAAGTGTGGAATGTGTGAAAAATGTCATATATAATCTGTTAGTTTTGTCTTCATTAATAAATATATACGTTGTCAACAATGTATGTAGTCCTTAATTATATATAATTCTTAGGAAATGTGTTTAATGCCTAAAATTTATAGGAAATTTATGGTATTGGGGGCAAACGAGCAGACGGGTCACCTGATGGGAAATGACTACCGATGGCAGATGGGCACCACGTTGTTACTACTGCTTACTTAGTAGTAACTATTATCTTATCTGTGCTACTGCGTCATTAATCGGACAAGGATTAAAAAGTTTTTTTGTACGAAAGATTGTAGTTCATCAAAACGTTTGTGCTTCAAACATAAAATGTTGTATAATTCTGCTACCCTGTTAAAATAAGTAAGCAGGCCTTAGGAAAAAAGTTACTTTTAATAATGTGACCTAATTTTCGCACCTAATTAGTAATTAATGACAAGGAGAGCTTTTACAAGTAATTAAATTTTTATTCTACTATAAACTACTCATGTCTATGATGTTGCATGGTATACCCAATAAATAAGTTAGCTTGTAACAGCATTAGTAATGCAGCGCGAGGTACGCGTGCCTTGGCTGTGCGCTGTGTGTAATTCTGCAATTAGCGGTTTAGATACTGCTAAGTGCAGAACAAATACTCCTATGGGGTCTTAGAAACGTACAACACATAACATACCTAATATAATTTTTTTAAACAATTACACTCAAAATTTTAATATATTTAATATTTTGTGTATATTGGTAGTATTATATAATTATATGGTGGTTTACCAATATTTTAATTAATATAATTACTCTCATTACTAGGTATAATAAGCGGCCGTATTTTAAGTTACTTGAATAGAGCAGAAAGTTCTTCGGTAGCGATAGAGGCAATGTTTGACAAAACAACATCCAGCTTATGCTTATGGATATATAATGTATCACTCTGTAACTGTTAAAATAGCTAAGGTAGCTACACTGTATTGATGTTAGTTTGCGGAAGCTTGTTAATAGCAATAGATACTGTAGAGTGTAATTTCATATCATGTAATATTCGTCTAGTAGTGTCATATTAGCTTTCCGAAGAATAAATAAATAAAGTCTCATCTATATATTATTATATTTGTTTTTTTTTTGTTTCAAAATCTCGACTTTTGTCGGTTTTATAAATACCCCGTCCCGTAACCTACGGGAAAAAAGATATCTACGTCCCCATAATTTCAAAATTAATAAAGTTACATATATGAATAAATGTTATATAAATGAATAAATATATTAAAATTTAATGTGTAGTTTCATTGTATGAGAGGAACCTAACTAGTGTGTATCTGTCGTGTGGTGTGTGTCAGTCGCGGCTCTTCTCCTTCCTCGTCCTCGTCCTCTTCCCCTTCCTCTTACCCGTCGTATGCTTAATGTTTGTTGTGTGTCTAGTGTATGAGTTATGTTGAGTGGGTTTGGTGTGTCTGGTGATTGCGCTATGTTTGGCAATTGTTGCGGGTCCTGTGAGTTTTCTGACTGATGTATGTTTTGCGATTCCTGTGTGTTTTGTGTGTGTTGGACCTGCGTGTTGTGTATGAACACTATATTATATTATTATATACTATATTATATTATTATATACTATATTATTATTTATTTGTGATCTTGAACTGTGTCTTTGGAATTTTCGGTAGTTTGCTTAGTCAATCAGAACGTATCTAAAGTAGCTATCTATAAAGATGAAAAATATTATGAACTGTGGATGTAAAATTAAAGTGACTGAAATATGAAAAAAAGAAGGCCATAATCTCTTTTTACGTCTCCTCATCTGTGAACTAAATTCTAATTTATATATGTAATTTGTTCAAGCGTAGAAAATAAGGATTTTAAACTCGATCTTTAAATAAACTGGCTACTTTGGGATAGTATAAAAAATATTAAATTTAAATTTCGTACAATTTTATTATACACTAACACTAACATCAATTTGTATCAAATATATTTTCGTTTTCATCAATAAGTAATTTATAAATTATTATTCATAATATTAACAATATACACACAATTATTTTTCACTTGGCACTAGACTTATACAAACGTTATTGTTAAAATGTGTCATATCACAAAATGGGAGTTATAAACTACTTCCGAATTGATCGAAAATGAAGCATAATATTTATTCAACTAAATTCAAACTATAGCAGTTTGAATTGAGCTATATTGATGAATCTTAAAAACCAAATTGGTCTTTAATAATCAATAAAATATAATATTTGATTTATAAAATAATATTATAATGTTGCTGACCAAGTTTGAAATTAATTTCAGTTAAAAGTTAATAGTTTTCATGAATTTATATTTCATCACAATTGGTAATTTTCTAGTTGGTACTTTAAATTTCTCACTTACTATATCCTTTAACACCACGATTAATATTAAATCAGAAGGCAAAAACCTACGATTAAATCCTAAACCTATAACACATTTTATAGTCCATTTCAAATTTCACGAATGCTGAGAAAGATTCTGGGCTTCGTAACTCATGTCATTGTCACTGACCACGTCTATTTGTTCTTGATCACAAATGTCTTGATTATTTGATGAGCAGGAACTCTTCGCACAGCAGCACTTCTTTGACCCAGGAGTTGAAGACATAGGAGACTCTTCTTTCTTTAGCTTAACACGTCGATTCTGGAACCAGATTTTCACTTGCTTCTCAGACAACTTCAATCTAGAAGCAATTTCAATTCTTCGAAGTCTTGAAAGATACATGTTCATAGAAAATTCTCTTTCCAATTCCAGTAGTTGGGTTCCTGTAAACGCAGTCCTGATTCTTTTACTTGAGTCTTCTTTTAATGGTACACGCTTCAGATCTTTCGAGTAACCCGGTAGAAGTTCTTCTGAATGACCAAGTGGCGGGCTTGGAGTTTCGTTTCTACTGTCACCGGATAAAGACGGAGATATTTGTCCTTCACTTTTAGGTGGAGATGTGGCAGTTTTATAAGGATGATGAAAATACGGAGACACAGACTTCTTTCTTTTGCTAACAAAGTTTACCGGTTCATGTCCTTCGGTTCTGATGTATGTTTCCAAAGGTTTTGTATCAACTTGCGCTTCATAGATATCCTGACGAGGTAGCTGATGAACGAAAGGGTTGCGTAAGTTAAGTTGATCTAAAAACGGTCTGAATAAATCTGGTGATCGTTGCTGGTACAGGCTGATGTTGAGAAGATTGTTCAAGTTTCCAGTATAGGGGTAAGGCATAAACTTTGGTCGTGAATCCAGGTGATGTCCTAGCAACGGCATGTACGGGTGTTTAGGTTCACTATTTATATTATTAATCTTGCTGTCTTTCGTATCACTTATCAAAGCATCTACTAAGAATGAACGGGACATGTTGACGTGGCTGACAAGCTCTCGTGATGAACCCGAGTTCACTACTGAGTATGGGGTGCGTCTCTCATAAAAGTAACAATTACAAAAACTACCCCCACTTAGTGCACCCTATTGTAAATACACACAATGGACCTCGAAGCGTTTTGGCAATTATTTGGGCCCGGCCCACCCCTTTTGTCGGTAAGACGTCAACCCCAGTGCTAGATAAAAAAAAGTCTGAATGGAATATTATAGTAGCAATGAATAATTTTGTATAGGACGTTAACATCCCTAATATCTGTCTCATTAAATCCAATTCGGTTACTGTTTTGTGTGTGTGTATATATTTTGATTCCTATTTTGTAAGTTCTTTTTGTTATTGAATGTATCTACATATTTACAATAACTTTTTATGTTTCTTTTTCTGATTTAAGTCAATTACATCTATGGTTATGTTCTATATCTTTGTAGTTAACACGAGGCCTTGTTTCTACAACAGCTATAAATGTACCTTCGTAAAGAATTAAATAATTACTTATTCACACAAAAGTTTTAGTGCAATCGGAATATCGATCGCGAATCGAAATTTGAAATTCAATATTTTCCAACTAGGTTATACCTAGGTTAAATATTACATAGCTAACAGTAAGAGGATGGCAAAGAATTCCATTTAGGCAATTCAATAAACGCATTATATGCTAGCGCATACTGAAAAAACTTTTAAGTAAGGAGTTTCCCACATATTTATTAGAATCTATGTTTGTAATATACTTGCACTATAAATTATAGCGCTAATTCTTAATAACAAGGCTGTCTTTAAACCATTTTATCTCTGAAATGATCAAAATCAACCCGTCATTCTACAGTACACCATATTAATCAAATATGAATACCCCATAATTGAATCCTTATGGTACACGCGTGGTCCAAAAGAAACCCTTGCAAAATGGGGAGGGAATTCAAAGGCCCCGCCTTTCCAAAACTAGTTTATGAAATATTAAAAGCGCCCTAATACTTTGTAGTTGGTAGCATTATAATTGTGAATCAATTCGTGTTATTATCATGTCAGCATTAATTTGTGAAGTAACATATTTCTTTTGTTGTGTAAGTGGTATCTGATGGGAGACTTTGTAAGTAAATATAGAAATTACGGTAATATGTTTCGTGTTGTATCTGTACCGGTTTTGTTTTGAAGACATCTGGGAGACTGGTTTTGGGAGCTATATTCAAGAAATGTCTCTCATTATAAAGTTCATAAAAAAAGAAAATAAATTTGTTTTTCTTTAGAAAATTCTTTTCCTCGTGTAGATGCACTTTTTTAGACAATGTCTTGTTAAGTTTCATAACAATTTTAATGATTTGCTGCTTTTATTTTCTTACTAGCTATTGCCGCGGTTTCGCTTGCGTAAAAGTTATTTTTTTATCTCTCGGGAACAATAAAAAAACTCATTTTCGTATTTAGAAAACTAGCTGTTGCCCGCGACTTAGATCGCGTGGAAGTATTGGTAAAATCTATCCCACGGGTACTAACGGGTACAAAAGTAGCCTATGTGCTATTCCAGACTATAATTTATGTCTGTGCTAAATTTCATCTAGATCCATTCAGCCGTTTTGCATGAAAGAGTAACAAACATCCATACATCCATTCATCTCTCCTCAAAAATTCTTTACAAATTAGTAAGATTAAGTAATAATAAGGACTTGTCTACACAAATTCGGATATTACATGAACACACTTATTATTTGTTAACTATAGTTTCATTCATATCAGCCTTTGTTTTGTACGGAATATTAGCTTTCTCCGTACATTTTCAAGATATCATTTAAACCTAAAAGTGACAGTGGTACTTACAGGGTCTTCTAAGATGTACCTACAACTTTATGTAACACGCTGTAAAAGCATTTTTACAAATTAACATTTTACACTAGACTAGGTTTTGTTTTCACAAAGAATTTGCATAAACAACTTTAATTTACTTTTAAAATTAGAAACTGTGTATAAATACACACAGTAAATGAATGTCATAATATTTTCAGCGCTTTGTAACATCTCTTTTTGTTTGACATATCAAGCAAGAAAATGTTACAAATTGTTAGGACAAGGGTCCTAGCCAAAGGCGATTGATAAAACGTAGATGTATAAGCGAATTCGTCAGTGTCATGGATCACTATCGGTAGTCGGTAAATCTTTTTTGCATCTTTTTTCTTTTGTTATTAAATCTATTGGTGCTGGGTTATATCACGAAATCGCAACAAGCCAAACAATGGGATGAAAATAACAATGTTTGGGCAACCATCACTCAGATAAAATTTATCTGTACGAGAGTAAGCTCTCGCTATTTTAACTTCTATATCCTAATAGGAAGGTAGAGTTTTCAATGAACAGGTACGGATTCCCCCACAAATCAGATAGATATAAAGGGTTATTTTCAAATAAAATCAAGCGTGTACTTCTAATTGTGTAGACATCAGCGTACCCAGGTGGTATCATGGTACAGTAATGATTATTTCAGGTAATTGCTCGATATTAAGGTATAGCAAAAGATAACAGAGTTGAAAAATTTAAAAGAATTTCAGAACTCATATATTATCCATTTAACTGCCTAGGCGATGCACCGTATTAATTGGTTGAAAAAACCAAACTTATAAAGAAATGACCTTAACATAAACTCAATGAAAACTAAAATTGAAAATAGATGGACTTATATTAAGTAATCTAAAATGTTTGTTCAACTTTCTCTTCAGAATTTAACGATGTTCATTAGTACACTAAGCCCAATATATTAAACAAAACTGCAAGTGGGTAAAAATCTAATCTTTGGGCTATTTAAAACCAATTTAACTTGAAGTCATAAAATACTTCATTTTAAACGCAATCACAGCGGAAATGAACTTAGAAAAGTAATTTAATAGGCACCTGTGCATTGTATACAAAACTCTTTCTCAGAACATTGCTTTAAAATGATTTAACAATAGTGTCGCCTGTCCGTCTGAGAGAAGTCACTACGGGACACACTTGTCCACTTCATTCATAAATTCATTCATTCATGTTTTTGAATACTGAGCAATGAATGTACTATCGATTTCTTTGCTATTGTATTCTATTGTGTTAGGCGATAATTCTTTCGCACAGGTATCGACGCGACACAAATTAATATTCATCTCTTTTTACAACGTTAGTAGCATTTATTTCAACAGACTTAAGGTCGATATTTTGTGATAGTAATTGTAATCATAAATTGGTTTTAAGTTTTTAGTCGGTGCTCATGTAGTGTTGGTCTCATTTTTCGCCACTATTGTATCATATTAAGTTCGTTAAACATAGAATACGTTTGTGTTGGAAGATTTTTTCTGCCACTAATGTGTGGGTTTTACAATGCGTGAAAGGCGTGGTAGTGATGTAGGTACTACCTACATAAATTACAGAATATTTATTACACGTTTATGACCCTGACTTTCTCTAGTACAGAGTAAAGGACACTGTTAATATACTATGTTTACCTGACTGCGACGAAGCCCAAAAAGAGGGTTATAAGTTAGACCTGTAAGAATGCACACATGTTCTACTAAACGGTTGAACAGATTTTGATTAATGATATGTCGTTAGAATCGTTTTCATTGCGCGAGTGTTACTGGGTTCATGTAAAATCAAACTGCCGGATTTTTGGCGGCAAAATTTATGTTTTCAAAAAATAAAATCTCCCAAACTTATCGAGTGGGGTATTAAACTGAAGGGCTTTAAAAGATGATTACAAAAATAAATCCAACTGTATTTTTGTGATCATCTTTTAGATCAGTTGGGTTTTATTTTATTTATTTATATTTGCCTTACTTTACGCTTTACAGAATCACTAGTATAATTTTCAAACAGAAAAAATGCACAACAGTCCTGAGGTGAAAAGCAGCTATCTATATAATGATTTTTGAAATAAGTACCTACTTCTATTTAGAAACTTAAAAATAAATTCTTTATTTTAAAACCCTGTACCCAATACCGGTGGGATAAGTACTATTTTTAATATGTTTTCATATAGTTTTTTTTATGTATAGAAAGGTATTAAATACAAAAAAAACTTACAACTATAGTCACCTGACTATTAATAGATATAAGTTTTTTTGTTTGTACAATTGGCGGCCTCATCGCACAAGGCAATCTCTTCCAGGCAACCATGGCATGAAGAGAATAGGTCAAAGAGAGTTGTGGGGCCACTGCCAGACCCTTCTGGTGCATAAAGATGAAATAGGATAAAATAATATGTCATATACAAGGTACATACATACAGCGTATGAATAAATTAAACATATAGTACGCAGACCTTACACATAAGATACGGTGTGCCTTGACAATTTTTTTAAAAGCGGGCATGTTCTGTGTTCATGTGATGTGCACGTCTGATACATACCGGCAAGGAATTATACAACCAAACAGGTTGAATGGAAAATGATTTACCCATAAAGTTAGTCGAATGTGCCAACATGTTCAACTTCAAATTGTCCGATGATCTCAAGGATTTTGAATGTGTTTCACAGACGCGAGCAAAACGTAACTACTACAACATACTCCATAGGTCTTGAGCTACAAAAAATAATTGATTCAATATATTTACGATACGGTAATCATACTAATCATCTATAAAATATATAGTAACAATGCTAAATATGCTAACCACACAAAATATAAACAGCAATGAACTTAAGATGACAGGATTGATGAGAGAGCGCACGGTGCAGGCAGCCTCCGATAAGACGGTGATCAATCTCGTCTGTCCAACTCCAACGTAATTTGTTTAGACTAGAACACAAGTATGCATGATCACGAAGTTATAATGTAAACTTGGAAAGTTAGGATAAGACTACCTAAGGTCGAATCGATTTGTACATTATATCTTACAGCCATCTTGGTCGGGGCAGGTCATCTCCGGACTGTTTTTTAGTTAAGTATAGTGGTAAGTTGCACGTCTACTTATATTTAAAAACAATAAGTTACATTGTACTTATGAGCCATGTAATTAGAAAATTGTAAAATACATGTTGAAAAAGAGTGTAATTAGAGTTTCTTGGCTGTTCTTCTCCACAGGATCTACATATTGGAACAGGCAACTAGCATAACGACTGACTACTATGCCTGGCGATTCAAAAATACCTATAATTGGTTTAATTGTAATAAATGGTTTAGATTTTGATTTTGAGCCAAGTGACATCTACCGTTTAATGATTAGTTAAAAGACATCCATTTCTCCGTTTGTTTGTATATTTTGTATCTGCTATCTGCATTAGTATTTGAGAGATAAATAGTGTGTTTTTACGAAATTATGATTTTGCTTTTCTAGGTTCTGTTAGTCTCCAAATCACAATGTGTAAACGAAACGCCTGAAGTATACGTTTATGCATATCTATTAGGTTGGTTATTTTGTAAACAACAAATGAATAGTAAGTTACAACATGCATTTCTGATTCCCTACTTTATACCACAGTAAAGCAACTCTGCTAATGTTGTCCGTCACTAATATATGCTGTGACAATGATAACCATTTTATCTCAAAATAAATTGTTAGATGAATTTCTTGTCCAGAATGTAAATAAACGCATTTATCACGAATAGAATCACTTCACTCTAGTTAGTTTATCTTAAATAAGCTTGAAAAGAAACAATAACTTAACAAAAAACTGGGATGGATGACCGCCCCACTTCCTATATTTAACACTTGTCCTTACTGCACTATAATTAATATTTTATCTAACAAGTAACTTTTAGATAAAAATCTTGTTCAGGTGGAATAAGTTCACCATTTTAGTTTTATTTACATTTTTTTTAAGAAAATACTAAATTCCTATCCCACAGATCGTAGAACAGTAGAAATACGACAAGGTAAAAAACATTTGCCTTGTGCACCCTAAACTAAACTGAGAGGGTTTTAATTAAAAAATAAACTGAGTCATGGCAGTAACTAAGTTGCCGACAGCAGAGTGCTGAAGTAATGGACACGAGTCAATGGATAGGAGGGGTCAGTTGTTATTAAATGTACCTTTTTTTTATTTTTTATTTTTTGATAGAAGCATTTTGCTAACCATCAAATTTAGTTTATAGAGTATAGTTGCAGTTTAGTATGTTTGGCAAGTAAAGGCTTATCATAAAAATTGTATTCAAAACAGCAAAAAATGGTGCCGATTCTGTCCGTTGTTACTAAAGATTCTAAGCTAGCCAAAATCATTAAGAATCTGTTCGGTCCTGTCAAATGATGTTTTGTATTCTGCAAAAGTCTAAACCCATTTAAGTTTGGCACAACTGATATTGGTTAAGTTACTCAACCTGCTCCATACATCGCTTTAATATTATTTCATTGAACGTCATGAATGTCTAAAATCGAGTGAATTAAGAAACAACAAATGAAAGGAAAATATTATCTCAGCAAGAACACTGTCGATATAGTCTTAATTAATGTTAATGATGTCAGAATTGAATTTGGTATAAGTCTAAATTTAATTCGATGCAACAACATAATAGCATATTTCAAGTTTGAACTAACATAGGTTAATTTATTCATTTTATTTGATATAATTTAGTTCAGTGAAATCAAGAAAACAATTTGGCACACATCAAATTTTCATCACGTATTTTCCCCTTTCCTTCTGCTTCTACCCCTTCTCGTATTTTGTATACTAAAATAGGAAACAATATTTTTTTTCCTATTTTAGTATGCGAGATGTCGTTATTGTTTGTAAAATTATCTATTATTTTAAGTTCTAAGTTGCTAAATGAACACCAGGTTCTTGTGAAGTTAAGCAGTTATCAGTCTCTATAACATAAGTGAAATCACTATAAATGTTTAGATGTACTAGATGGCATAGTGGTCGAATTTCGATCACAATTAATTAAATTTAGACTTAATTGTAACATAAACCGAGCTATCCATTCCAGTATAAGTTGAACTGTCATTGTATCGACTCTCCTTACTATGATAGGCCAACATATATACTGGAGCACTGTAGCCTTTTTTGTAACTGTTTTCATATGATATTTAAATTTAAAACATAATAATATATATTTTGAAAATGTTTAGCTTTCGCCTCTTTTTCTTTATATAAACTTCAAGTATACTAAATTCCAGATTCCTCCGTTCGCAAAATTTGCTCAAAGTCGGGGACAAGGAATTGTCTTCACGTATTAACGTAGCGTTATATACGTAGCACCTAAAAAGCACACCATAAAACATATTGAACTCATTGCTACTTTAAATTTTATGAATGATAAATAAAAATACTATTTATATTTGGTCACTTTTGATGTTTTCAGGTTGCCTAATAGCAGAGCATTATAGAGCTTAAATTGCCATTGATAATATAATCTTCGGCAAAATCAATAATTATTTTAGTTAAAACCATAAATTAATGTACTCTTAGTGCACCAGTACATTATTCTTTTCCATCTTTTGTAGTCTCGAGTACGTATTAATTGCAGTACAATATACGGACAAGTTCAAGAATTCCTTGCTAAGTGGTAATTGAAGCTGACAAATTGTTGAGTATCGATATAGTGCATGGTCTAAGTGCAGTAAATAAATCTTTACGAATCTTTCTTGTGCAGTTGCGAAGTCAGCATTGTTAGCGGTTTCATCTATCTAACAAATTAATTTTCATATCTTATTCCGATATTTTAGAGGACTAAACTGACAAGAATAATACATACTATTCACTCAACTCCTAATTTTATTTACTAATAATAATTGTTGACGAGGTTTATTTATTTATTTAAAAAACTTCATGCACAATTGTACATAGGCGTACTTAATACCCAGGGTATTCTCTACCATTCAACCTTGGGGTGATGTAGAAATGTTAGATCGTAGGTGCAAAGATGTGGTCTATTTGAAATCATTTATACTAGTTAAATTATTAAAAACAAGCTTGATAATACATAATACACAGGATACACACTATTAAGTACTGTCATACAAACATAGTTATAATATACATACGTATTCGTACAAATATAAAACTGTAGAGAGAACTGATGATGACTGATGACTGAACAGAGTAGAACTGATTGCACGTAGAACGAAGAGTTGATTAAAGTCGTAAGTGTGATAGGGGCATAATAGAAGTTGATTACTTGTTGATCGAAGAGATCTCTCATGATTTGAGCACAGGAACCGGAAATAGGGAGCTAAGTAAGAGGTTAGAAAAGTTTTAGTGTTATCAACAAAAATATTTTGGAGAATTATCTTTTCCTTCGACGATTAGCTTAATTATTGTCAATAACACTTGTTTACACGGTTTTCATACCCCTGCTGAAAGTTGTTAATTTATTGTATATTTAGGTAGAAAATAATAAAAAAAAACTTAACAGGATTACATAATGATAGTATAAAAAAAGGGCTAATTTTTGCTTTCTGTTTATAGTTATTTGGATCAGTTTCTCTTATGATGGACCAATGGTAATCCCCTAACTTGTTTTCATCCCAAAATTCCTCATGATCAACTTGGTGAAAACATTCCCTTTGTTCGTCACTCATACTTCCTAAGTTTTCAGGGGAAAAATTCAGGTGCGAGTGCAGATCTTTCGAATGAAAAATGGGCTTAGTAACACACGGAACTTCGACATATATAATACTCGCCTTATTTTTTGTATTATATCCCACTGTCTTCGTAACACAAATCAGTTTCATGATTACTGGGTTCTCTTTATGGCATTGGTGAACCAAATGGAAAGTTATTGTTTTCTCCTGATGACTATATGAGCAAAATGATTCTATAGCTTTCACAAAACACATGAGGCACCCACTTTTTATCTTGGTTTGCAACAGAAAATCCAAAATAATGAAGATATATACTTTCTAGCGGATATACTATGGGTCTTCTCTTTTTTGAAAATACAAACTGTCCACAAACGTAGCAGAAACGATCAAAACTTTGCTTATACTCTCTACTCGACATTTAAATTCAATCCGAAACAAGATATTTGTCGTTTGCAGTGAACAAATGAACATTAAACTAAAGTCACCGTGTTGGGTAGTTGAAAATAAAAACTTAACTGCAGAAATAAATTGTGACGTGATAGAATATTTCTGCTTAACATATTTATATACATTTCTTTCAGGGTATAAAAAAAAGTTGAAATTTGTAAACTAGTGTAAGGTATTGCATAATAGTCAAATTTAGATTTTTTGGCGCCCACTAGTATGAAATAAATAGCTTATAGAATCCCAAAGCCTATTGCTAAATTACCCTTCATAAGTTTACGTTTTACACCACATCTTATAGTATTGTAAGTTCACCGCAATACAGAAATTATAGAATTCCATTTGCTATTGTACAATAGTTTTTTAACAATAAACCCATGAATTACTTTGTGTAGTACCGATTTCTTTCTTGCTTTGCTCTCTTTTGTCCGTTCCTTTTTGATCGAGGACTATTATGGTAAAGGTTGACTGCTATTTATGTGGCAGGAGGTTGTTAAGGATTGTGTTTTGTTTTATCTGAGTGTTTCCTACTGTAAATTGCGTCATTGTTGAATTAATTGAAGGGTTCGTTGTTGGATTTAAGTTCAACTCTAAGAAACATACTGGTGAGGGCAAATTAATTCGAGTTGTATTGTTGGCACTCCTTTGAATGCTTAAAGGTTAATGGATTCAGGAGTTGATTAGACTTTGTTGAAGACAGTCAGACCTGGTTTTCTACTTTCACTGTTTTTGTAATTTGTTAGGCTGTTTTACTTTAATGAAGTATATTACACAATTATCACAATTGTAAAAGAATAATCATTCAAATAAAAGGAAGGTTAAAAAGAGTAAAGAATTTTTTTAGTATTTTGTATGTTAATGTATCTCGGTTCGCTTGTCACTAAGACTAAGAATATTTGTGATCTATGTCCTGCGTTAGTTCCTGCACATTTAAAAGACAGTGGTTACCACACAGCACTAGTAACTTAATGCTTTATTTATAATGGCGAGAAGCCTCTATGGGGAAGGAAAGGGTAAGCTTGGCAACACAAAGCACTGGTTTCTTGAGTGTTCATCTGTGGAACAAATTGACACCTGCGGTATTTCCTCACCGATACGACCTTCAAACCTTCAAGAAAAGAGGGTACTCCCATCTCAAGTGCCGGTAACGCACTTGTGACTCTTGAGTTGCAGGTGTCCATGGGCGACGGTAGTCACATACCACAACTGGAGTTTACAGTTTACTGGAGGCTCTCTCTCTCTCTCTCTCTCTCTCTCTCTCTCTCGCGTCGAAGATAAAAAGAAGCACAAAAAGCACAACAAAGCATTAAAGCGTTACGCTGCCCTCTGATCAGGAATGCTTTATTTAAAAGAAAAAAAAATGCATTTAAATTTAGTACTAATGTAAGTTCTTTCTAAGTTTTAATAGAACATACCTATATCCTTTTGTTACAGGGCTCGGACTTCCCGGCAACTGCCAGTTTGCATTTCAACGATGAGACCCTGACCTGCTCGAGCTATTCATAATACTCCCCAATCATTACGTACAAGCAATATCACTTTCCTAGTCTGTAATACACAGAGTAAAACTGTATGTGTATAATAGCATTCTCTTTAACCATGACAGCACTACACAACTGCAACATATAGACAGTCAAATATTTTACTGTAAGTTTAAATTAAGTAAGTCATCTTTTTTAATGTTCCCATATTGCTTAGAAATAGGAGACACGTTTGTGAAATATGCAAAATAAGTATGTTTCCTTCTTATTCAGTTTCTGATTCTGTAAAAACTTTAGTGTCGCCCTCATATTGTTGAAGTTCATAGACTAGCATGAAGTATGTCGCGGCCTAGTGCAATGTAGATCATATTTCAAAGAAAACTAAATTAATTCAATATCTGTGAAACAGTGTATAAACGTCACATTTGTTACAGATTGTCATTAGCGCTAGGGTGTCCACACGTGTTTACAAATATGAATCGAAAGGGTCACAATACGTTGTGTTGTAACACATTGATTAGTTTCGCTTTAGGCGTGACTGTTAGTGATGTCACAACTCCGATGTCAATTTACTTTTGAAATTTGTTTAAATCGAGACATGAAGGAACGATAATTTAGTCGATTCGGTTTTATTCAAGAGCGTAATCCTTCAGGTACAATGTAATATTTGACCAAATTAATGAAAGCAAATATTTAACCCAAGTAAAGATTAACCTCGGACTCGGCGTAAAATTGATAAGGTTCATGAAGGCGTGGTATATTATCTATATTTATATATATATATATATATATATATATAAATAAATAAATCCCTATTTCCCTTGGTCACGGCATCACGCGTGAACAGCCGGACCAATTTTCGCTGATTCTTTTTTTGTGTTTGTTATTGTCACGAGAAGGTTCTTATGAAAGAAAAAATTAACAAAGTTGCGTGAAAAATTAGAAAATTTAGAAAAACTTAACGACTTTTTTTAATCAATTATACCAATAATATTCAATATTCATAGTTAAGACAGGAGAACGTCTGTCTGGTCAGCTAGTCAAAAATAAAAACCAATTGCTAATGACCTTATGAGTGCTAAAAGTCTTATATGTATATTTTAGTAAAGGTATTGCGTCTTTGGTATTACAATGCTTAGGTAGCACGTGACGTGTGCGTTCAAACTTCAATCAAATCAATCTTTTTGACTAAAAAAGAAGCAAACAATTAAACCTAATCGTCTTAACCAATATACTTAATAGAATAATAATCAAACCTTACTTAAAAATTATATTTATTAATAATAAGCTTTTTCGACTGAAGTGAAATTCTACATTTAGTTATAACCACTAGGCATTGGGTATATCTAGTTGTAGCCAGTAGGAAGGTTAGACCTAGTTTTAACCGAATATAACCGGTTGCACCGGTTATTAGCCATGAACAAAAGCCGTGAATCGGTTTGGTCGGCTAGAAATAAGTTTTATTTTCTTTTTAAAAGACAACTCCTGCATTAGGAATATTCCCGTATCGCGGGGGGCTTCACAAACATTCAAACAACACAAACACAAGGACATAAAGAACACCCAGACTCGGGACAACTATTTGTGGATCACACAAATTTTTGTCCCGTGTTGGCTTCGCGTAGTGGTGAGGTGACGACTTAGATATACCATTGCGCCATCCGTGCAGTCCGGAGTCCGGCGCAGGTGCAACCGTACTTCGGTTTTCAGCCGTAACATATACATAAGTTGCATAAAAAGACGTTAGTTCTGAAAAACCACCATAAGACATTCAGAAGATATCTGTACATTAACTCACTAACTTGACAGTAAGAAAAACAGTTTCATTACCTCAAAACAACTTACTTTTTTCGATTCTTAAATGTGGTCATACATTTCCCCATATTATTTAAACTTGTCATTAAATGCCCAAATCACTTTTTTTCCCCTCTCAATACAGAAATACAAACTCGTCACAACCGTATTATTACTAAGAGGGTATAAAACGTATGCTAATCAAATGCTGTTTCGAATTACGGACCAGTAAATGAAATACCCGATGTGTTACGCGAAACACGATTAGTTCCGCACACTCGTTCTCTTATACCGCTTTGTCATTGCTAGCGGGTATTTTATTAAATTTGAAATTCAAACACTGTCCGTATATTTTGGTGAAATGCATGGTCATTATAGTGCAAAGTTTGGATTTTTGAAGTGAAAACTTCTTTAGCTACGTTTGTGCACTTTTGCTATGTGGAAAAAGCACTGAATTCGTGACCTTCACGCTAATAATACATATATAGATTCACTAGAGGGCGCTAATCAAACATTGAGTTCTGTCAGCTCCTTATTAATTAATGTCACCAACCTGCTAATGTGACGTTTTTAGTTCGTCGTTTCGTTTAAGTTTTCACTTCTTTTGGCAGTCCCATGACTACCTATTTTTTATTAGAACGAGAGATCGCTTCTAGGTGGTCGAACTTAGATGAAATTTATTAAATTTAAATGTTTTGTTTTATATCGTTGACCAGTGTAAGTGGAACTGTCATTGTATAGTTTTTCCGTCTTACTAATATATGTACATACTGGATCCTTGTAGCTGTTTCCGCATAATTTTTTAATTTACAACACATATTGATATAAAATTCACCTTTCTACACTTCTTGTACATTCCTCGATTCCTCTACAATAATAGATGATGCAACAAACAAAGTACCTTTTTGGGTACAGATTTGGGTATCGTTATAATCCTTACATCATCCCGAATGACACTGGCTAGACTTTTTTTTTGTATTTTTTTAATATGGCGACTTTATGTTACTTACTTTATAATTCGTTGGCAGTTTTTTAATTATTTTAAATGATGTAGTAACTTGTTATTTGTTTTTATCTCTTCTTTTTTGGCGCACAATAAAAGATAAAATAGTTATAACAATGTTAATAGTTATTGTTAAAAATATAAAATAAAAACTCAACCATAATTTCTCGATTCCATTACATTCAATCCTTATAATTCAATTATAACATCACAAATAGGCGTTACGAATATTGACCAGCAAGTTACAATAATAATCATAATCACTTTTAATGAAAGAAAAAATGCCTCGAATACAGAAGTATACAAGAAAGTCTTTCGATGTATTGCAAATATAATACAAATAAAAGGGTTAACCAGAGAGGTAGTATTAAAGAATGGATTTTGTGGTCCCTTCCGGTCGGGTGTCCCAATTGTATTGGTTCGTAAGTTTCTATATTTAGAGATAGAGATGTTTGTTATGTTGGATGATCGATATGCTTCAACGCGTATTTACTTAAAGCTTCCTATGAATAAGACACATTGCCAACTCGCCGCCGCGCTTTAGGCATAAATCGCATCTTGAGTTTTCGCAACCTTTTTTATTATTACTTATGTTTTTATTGGTTACTTCTAAGAAAGCTTACTAATTGAAACTTGCTTCTCTTTATTGATATAATACCACGAAAATTATACGATGAAGTATCACGCTATGTCTCCATACGAGACCTGTTTCCGAGAGATTTTTTTTATTTTTTATTTTGATTTGGAAGACCCTCATGGATGTCCTCCGCCCTTGGGGGGGCGAAGGGGTCTGTCGGACTCTTACCGACTAAAAACCACCCCGGTGTTCCGCTACTTGCCTATGATCAGGGGAGCGAGAATCGCTATTGCATTCTTCCGCAACCCCCGATAGTTCCGAGAGATCGAGAGATATGGTTTAACCTACACCTTCTTCAAACAACGTTTAAGCCAATAAACCAACTCTTCTTCTGCTGGATGATTTTTTTCTGGTTTTCTTGACGCTTTCAAGAGCCATCCGTAACCATACAAAAGAATGGGTCATGTCCAAGACTCTGCTAGGATTAAGAGGTCAATTGCACCAAGTACATCAACATGTTTTATTGTTTCTCTTTATGAATGAGTATAATTTATGTCATAACTACGATCGGCAAAACATTAACTGGGATCAGAAACACCTCCCTACAATATTTTTACCTTTTATAATAAGGGTGCTTTAGGGTTATGTTAGCCTAGCACCCTGAAACCTATATATTTGGTGAATATAAATCAGTAATGCAGTCTGTCTTCATTATGAAGGCATATTAATTGTATAAACATTCCAGATATTAGATCGCAAGTCTGTGGCGTTAGCTGCTACGCTGCCACCGTTACATAAATTTCAGTACTAAGCGTAACGGTATTATCTCGTAAATAATAAAACAAAGAACAATGAGTAAGGAACTTGAGATTGGAATAGTAAAATAACTATGAGTTGAGGAGTTTTCCTAAAGTTGAACATTAATCATATTTTTATGGCATTATGTGATCAATATCGTATTTTTTTTATGGTATATGGGGCAAATGAGCAGACGAGTCACCTGCAATAATAACAAAATAAATAAATAAATTAGCCAGTTATGAATTCCCTTATATTATAAAATATTTGTTTATCACTAATTTTTTTTTTAAATGGAATATGGGGCAAACGAGCAGACGGGTCAACTGAAGGTAAATGACTACCGCCGCCCATAGGCACCTGCAACTCAAGAGTCACAAATGCGTTGCCGGCCTTTAAGGCGGGAGTAGGGGAAGGGTGGAAGGGGGGGGGGGTACTTTGATCGTCAATAAAAATATATTAAATAACATTACTGAACTAAAACCGTTTACCACGCCTCAGAAAACTATCAACAACAAACATATAATGTTCATATATTAACACAAACTCTGTGAAAATCCATTAGTGCGTTAAATTTCCGAATTCATTTATAATATGGCGACTAATTTAAGTGCGGTAAAACATCCGGTGCATATAGCGCCACGTGCTGACGAACTCTAATGTAATTTCCGTCAACGCAGGAAGAACAGTCATTACGTTTAAATTATTTTACTCGATCGTACTATATTTTGTACGCAGAAAATTAATTTACTATAGTCGATATAAGTGTTGATAATTTATGGTTTAATTGTGTTTTGCTATAGCATTTCAACTCATGGTTTTCATCTTAAAGTTTATATGGAAACTTAGCGAGGACTACATTTTAATGAACTACATTTAAATTAACTTTTGACCGATTCAGTCTTTACTGTATTCGGTATAGTTCTTTATTTATTTTTATATGTATTTATAATTTGCTTAAGAAACTTATTAGTCCTCTAAAACACTTCTTCCATTCTTCCGCTTCCACTACTGAGTAAGCTGCGACAAAGCTTTCTAGTTAATTACTCTGATCTAAAAAATATACCGATACACCTACAAAAAACAGGTGGTTGACAAAGAGTTTCAAACGATGTTGTTCTAAAAAATATTGCTATATCTCAGATATCATCTTAATAAAGATAACAAAAAATTTAATAAAAAAAACCGGCCAAGTGCGAGTCGGACTCGCGCACCGAGGGTTCCGTAAAATATTTTTATTATATGATGTAACTAAAAAATTACAATTTTCGCAATTTTTTCTTTATCTGTGCTATAAGACGTTGCTTCGTACCAAATTTCAAGATTCTGAGTTTAGGGAAGTACCCTGGTACTTATATTCTTGGAGGAAGTAATTAATAATATAGCGTTGGCTGTTTATACGTTGTGACGTGTGTTAATGTTTTTGAGTAGCTATCATACGTTTTTAGGGTTCCGTACCACGGAAGGAAAAAACGGAACCCTTATAGGATCACTTTGTTGCCCGTCCGTCCGTGGGTCTGTCTGTCTGTCAAGACCCTTTTTCTCAGGAACGCATGGAGGTATCAAGCTGGAATTTATATCAAATACCCAAGTCTACTGTCCCTTAGAGCTGTGAAAAAAACAAACTTCTAAGCCAACGCAATCAAAAGATACAGCCGTTTATACCACAAATTTCCGCAAATTTTCTACACTCGCAAGGGAATCAAAACCTACAGGGTACTTCCCGTGAACTCAGAATCTTGAAATTTGGTACGAAGCAACGTCTTATAGCACAGACAAAGAAAAAATTGCTAAAACCGTAAATTTTTAGTTGCATCATATAATAAAAATATTTTACGGAACCCTCGGTGCGTGAGTCCGAGTTAATATTATTAAAAGAAATTAACTTTCAGCACTTCTACAAATTAACTTTCTGCATTCCAAATTTCACATTCGTAAGTATGTGTAAGTTGCTTAAAAAGGGTAAAAAGAAATGTCTATACAAATAAATATAGATGAACGTGACGAGTTACTTATATATAAGTAGGGCGCTTCATTAGTTTTGTCGTTTCCAAACTAGATATCATAATATTATTGTGATTTGAAGTCATATCCATAAACTCAAAAAAAAAAACAAATGCAAGGCAAGGAATCGTTTGTTCGATTTTTAAATTAATTTTCTAAATAAAAATAGTGGGCTTCTCTCGTTATGACTTCCGTGTAACTATTTTGTATAAATTTAAGCGTGGCATAATTAAAAAAATGCTTACCTCAAGTATTAGATAGAAGACTTAAAAAAATTACGAACAAACTCAAGACTCAATACTTGGCTTTTGCTTCAAGATAACGCCCTTCTAGAGGGATACTGGAGTAATGTGTTCAGCACCTGGTTTACACGTATGAAGACACGTTTTACTGCCAGTGGAAAATACTTCGAGAATTTTTTTTTTCATCAAGTACGATAAAACTTTTATGGCGCCCTAGTAAATGTACTACAGGTACGAAGATGAAAAGAAAAAACCCATCGAACATCATATTATTTGCTGGGCTCTGCAATTGGAAAAAATTTAAATGAACGTCTGACTTAATGTACTATAAACAGAAAACTAACAGGTATTAATATTATAGGAAGAAAAAAATTACTTATTTAGAACAAATAGCTGTTAATTAATTAAACTTTTAAGATTTCTGAAATTGCGTAAGTATAAAATGAAAAGTTGAGTGGAAGGTTCTTATTTATGGAAAGCCTTTGAGTATACTGCTTGGTACCAAAGTTATTTTCTTCTTTGTTACAGTATTTGTTTAGTCTAGTTCGAATTAGACTTCGCCCACGGTTAGAGAAATTAAATAAATTTTAAGTAATTTTCATCGCAGAGTTAATGGTTACTTAAAAACTTGTAATTAATATTTTCAACTTGATTTATATACACATAATTGACGGCCTATGTGGTTCACCACATAGGCCGTAGCTTCAGCTATAGAGAATTGAATTGCAGCGTCAACGGTAGTGGATTCGATGCCCGTTCAGTGTTAATATTTATATGCATGAATATGGCAAATAATAATAATAACTGTAGTGTTGGATAGCCCATTTATCGAGGAAGGCTATATATTATCACAACTAATAGGAGCGGAGCATCAATGAAATATGTTGCTTACGCTAACGCAGACGAAGTTGCGCGGGACAGCTAGAATTTACATATTATTAATATTTTTTTGGGATATGGGGGCAAACGAGCACACGGGTCACCTGATGGTAAGCGACTACCGCCGTCCATGAGCACCTGCAACTCAAGAGTCACAAGTGCGTTGCCGGCCTTTAAGGTAAGAGTAGGGGAAGGGGAGAAGAGGGAGAGTGCGGGTAGGGGGAGAAGAGGGGAAGAGGGGGTTAGGGCCTCCGGTAATCTTACTCACTCAGCGTTTTCTGTGAAGCTGTAGTATCACTCCGGTCGAGCCGGCTCATACGTGCCGAAGCATGGCTCTCCCACAGTTGAAGTTATAGATAAATTACACCCAGACACAGAACAAAAACGATCATGCTCACCACACAACTCTATGTCATCACGACCTCTAGCTCAGCAGTCAGGATCACTAACCACTACCTATGACCGCGGGACAGTGCAACTTGGTCGACATTTCAGGCAATTCAAAGGTACCTTTTATTAATATAATATGAGGGAACGCGTAAGGTTAACAACTGGGTGTTTCGATGTAGATATAATATGTATGTATGTACAAAAAGAATATCTAAGTATGTTTAATGTTCTAGAACTCATTTTTCAAGATATACTTAGTTTTGGGTTTAAATAGCGCTGTGTGTTATGTATGTAAAAAAAGTAATTAAAAAATAGTGTTATTATTAATTAATACCATGACTTACCATGATCTAAGTCTTTTTTTTCGTGTGGAAACCCACACGAGTTATCACCTCACCGGAGATAATGGTGAAGTGGTATGTTGGAATCAAACCGAATAAAACCACACGGTGTTCCGTCACAAGTGAGCCTATTGCAGGGGACTCGGGTATACCCTAAGAAGGAAGCCTCCGGGAACTCCTCCTCCTCTTAGTCAGTAGGCGGCCACACTGTGGAGTACGTTGGCCTTGCCCCCCCCCCCCCCTACGGTTTAGAGAGGCGCACGCGGAACACGTCGCGCTCACAATACAAGCGCTCACGGAGGCTGGAGATTGTTCTGCACTCTCCGGGGCCTGGTGCGTCTTCTGCGGGACGGGAGAGTACTCGTCCTCTCCCGTACCCTTTCCACCGCCTCTTTAGCCAACATCACCTCCTCGCAAAATGAGGCAGTGGAATCCCACGCACTCTCGCTTCGGACCATAGAGAGAACCATGGTCGCCAACGAAAGGCGATAGCCGTCGCGAGGTTGAGGAACTGCTGCACCCACGCTGAGCACACCACTAAGGTGTGGAGTGCAGTGTCCTCACGACAGCCTCCCATCATGATCTAAACTCTAATTACTTTTATTAATATAACCAACTGTATCTAAATCATATATCAGAACAAGAAATATTAGTTTCTTGTTCGAAGGTATTTTTTCAACCGTATATACTTTCGGGTCCAACAACTTTCTGAGCTAACTTTGTCCCGTGTCAAGACCCAAAGTATCACCTTCTGCTAAACATCTGCTGAAAGGTCACAAATGTGACATATTTAACACTGCTAACTGCTCTAAAAAAGTTCACAATAACAAAAATTTATTCCATTCATGATATAAAGCTCGTACGATGCTACTATGGCTACAACATGTCTGCCTCACCAGGTAAAAAGGCAGAGGCATGCGTGAAATTGTATTTTAAGTACAAGCAATAATCACCCTTGTTCTACAACAGGGAGAAGCTATTATGTTATCCATGGATTTTTTTTTATGAATCAAATTACAATTGGCGGTACTCACGTATTAAATTCTAAAATCGATATTTAAAATTTTGCAACTACTTAAACCCGACAATAGTATCTTTAAAGACGATTTGTCGCCATGTCAAATGATCGTTTGAATGAATGGGACGGAGTTAGCGACGGCAGTTACGCAATCAACTACAAGGGGCGGAACTAAGATCCTTTAGAATTTAGCTTCCTAACACTAGGAGTTAGGGTTATATTTTTTAAAAGATGCTTAGGTAAAGACTCAACTCAACTTTTAATGAAGTTTGACTTTTGTATTTAAGATGATGGTGCTAGAGATAATAAGATTGAATGTTCTTTAAACTTATTGACGAAATAACTTATAAGCTAAATTTCCCCGTAATAAAGCCTAAAGTTCATCTATATCTTAATTAATTTAGGTATTATAATTGACCTAGATTGAAGTTAGGTACTTGTCAGTAATTCGTAGAATAATGAATTAAAACTTTTCTTCTTAACTTTCTTACTAGGTATATTAATAATACATAGGGCACATTGAAAGTTCTGCGCTCCCGGTCTCTCATAAATGTTTGAATTCCGAATGTTATGTTTTTTTAAAGATAAGAAACCCACGCATTGATTTAAAAAAAATTAGCGGGAAATCGCGTGTCCATTGTTTTTATCACAAGTTAAAGTTCGTCCTTAAAAACAATGGAATTAACGTAAAAAAATTTTAGGGCAATGATTTTTATTATTATAAAAGTTTACTGACTCCGCAAGACTGCACTGCTCGTCTTCAAATGCTTTTGGGAGGAAGCACCTCATTTGAGCACCGTAAAGTTGATCGTGGCCGTGTTTCTCTCCATGATGAAATTTGTGAAGGTCAGCCTTCAACTGTGATGCACAAAGCGAACACGACAAAGTCATTTTTGGCTTCTGAAAAGGTTGAGCCACTAACCCATCCCGCACTAAGTCCAGACCTGGCACCATGCGATTTCTTTTTATCCCCAAAAATTAAAGATTTGATGAGAGGTATGACATTTACGGCCGGAAGAGGCCGTGATAGCTTTCAACCAGCACGTGAAAAACATGGCCTTTTAGTTCGATTATCCTCATGTTTTCAAAAATGGTTTGATCGAATGAAAAAGTGTTTAAAATGTAATCGAGAATACTTCGAAAAGCATTAAGTATATTACTTTACATGTAAATTGTCTTATTAATGAGTTACGCAAATCTTTGTGTACCCCACGTACTCCTTAAATATCGTGATTCTTCGTCATAATATAAATTTAGGTATTTAGTGTTAAAATTAAGTTGACATAAGAAGTTATCAAAACATTGTATTACTAATAATAATGAGAGTGGAATGTCCTTTAAAATGAAATTTATTTTCATAACATGTTCATAACATTGATGCAATTGCAAGGAGCAAACAATTATTAATTTCCAGTTCTCCTGGGCAGAGTGATCAAAATATTATTTCAGCGCCCCGCGATTTCACCCGCGTAAGTCCCGATCCCATGGGAATATCGAGATAAAAAGTAGCCTATGCGTTAATCCAGGTTTCCAGCTATCTACATACCAACTTCTATCGCAATGGGTTCAGTGGTTTTTACGTGAAAGAGTAACAAACATCCATCCATCCATCCATCCAAACTTTCACATTTATAATATTAGTGGGATTAAATTTTAACCCAGACATAACTGTGTTAATTTTTATAGGAAACAGAGGAAATGTGAATAAAAGAATTTTAATTGACTTTTATAACTTAAATTGTCTACATGAAATGGAGGAAAAATTCTTTAAATCAAATCAATTTATTTGCGTGAAAAGTGGTAGAGATATATATAGCACAAAAATGTTGTCCCTCAGTCCCCAGAACTGCACTACTGCAGCCCTTCAAAACACAATAATATTTTTGAAATGTCATCAAAAAATAAAAATTAGATCAAGATACTTACCAAACTCAAATGATACCAATAAAATACACAACAAACAAACACACCATATTAAACAAGGAACACATGTGCTATGTTCACATTTCCTTATTACAGCAAGCCACAGGAATTGACTGACTTATCTAGTCTACCGGGTGCCGTGACTGGCCAGCTCAAAACTGCAACAGTTCTTTTGTAAAAAGTCATTCCTAGACGCCTACATGGCACTTGCCCAGTTTGAGTTTCTCGTTTCGTTTATCCAGCTTTATGGAACAAATCAACTTGTAAAAGTGTCTGAAAAGATCATCTTCCTGCCTTTTCTCAATATTCATTAGGGTCAGCGCAGTATGTAACATTACAAAGGGTTTTGCCCATTTTCTTTATGGCTGGCCGTCTGCCTGACGCCAACCTTCCTTGGGAATGTAGTCGTTTTAAGATAGGAAAGAACGAAGAAGGTAAATTTGTGTAAGAAAAAAGAATGGCTAGGGAGAGGAACCTAGTGTAAGGGATATCGTAAGTCTCGGACGGGGAACGGGACTAACACTGCAGTATCTCGCAGAAGCCGGGGCCGCGTAGCCGAATGTCCTGCATTTCCTCCTTTCTGGAGAGACCAGAACAGGAACAATCGCTGGCAACATAAATTCATTTTATTATTTATCCATACGATATATAGGCCGCTTACCAGTAGCAGGTTAATAGTATCTTAATGATGTAAAATATAATCTCATGTGTATATGCAATGCAATGTTAGACATCACCAGCTTCCTGGCCATACATTATGCCCACATCTTTCACAAAGACTGGAGCACACAACTCAAAGATACCGCTACCCAAACACGGCGACATTTTACACCCAAATGACTACATATTTTATAAATTCCTATTCACACAAATGAATGGGCCACTACATCCCTCAATGAACCTCTTCAAGTGCCCGTAGCGAAAGGAACACTACGTAATAGTATTTCATATACTGGAATAATTTATGAATGAGAACCGATTTGTGTAAAAAAATAACAATCGAAAGCAAAGATTGTACCTTACACTGGTAAATGGTAATTTACTGGTGAATTTTGAGGCAGAATTCCTTTATGTAATGTAATTTTTTCTGGTTTTTAAATTCAAGTTCTTATTTCAAAGGTTTAAAGGACTGGGTGTTGTTTTATCAAATTGGTTTTTTTTTTCCTAAAAATATAATTTCTTTGTAACCTATTGTTATTGAAAATCTAAATTAAATTTTAATTAAAATACATGGAAACCGAAAAAGAAATGAACAATTAGGTACTTATTTTGAACAGTTTTAACAACACTCCACTATATTATATTCTATCAATACGAAAAGGTTTCTGCAATATCCCATCAATAATTCATAATTTATCAACTATAAATAGCGTAATATATCCACAATAAGTCCCTTCAAACATCACAAGGTCCCGTCGCGAGCAAAACATCTGTCGTGTTTTTATGATCACCTATTTGCTGGGTCATTAAGTCAACACGCTTTCCACTTATTATACATTTTTGTATCATTTCTATAATACATTTTATGCCAAATAAAATTCATTGCCCCGCCTCCTTCAATAAATAACCAGAGACAAATTTGTGAAAGACTTTTTTTGTGTAGTTATCGGGACTTCTTTCCGTAAAATTGTCTATTCAATTTTTGGAATGCTGCAGTGTCAAAATTTGTGTTGAATGTGGCGGTTTTTATGTGTGTTTTGCGGTTAGGGTGGTTTTAGTTTTAATGGGATATTCTCGTAATAAAAGTGCGGTGGTGTGTGACATTGAGTGGTTGGATAGCACTTCATATAATTGATAGTTTCGTTTGCCCGTTCAGGATGAAAGGACATACGCATTAAAAAGATGATTTAAAAAGCGTCCGTGTGGCAGGCTTTAGACTGTACAGTCCGATACGGGAGCGACAGTAGCGTCCCATGATTATCACCTAAACTCAAGGTCGCTTGATGTCTGAGTTGGTAAAGCGGGTGACCCTCGTACTCATGAGTATCTTCGCAAGTTTGTCGGCTAATGTCTAGAACCAGTACCTATAGTGGGTTTTGCATCCCTCAGCCAGAGACTTTCTCCACTTGTTGCGGTCGTCAGCTAGTAGACCTAGCTAGCATTTTTAAGTCTCTCTCACTCCTATAAAATTACTCTATAGCCATAAACTCTCTATATTAAATGTAGGTAAAAAAAAGACTACAACTTACTTATGTCCACATGGCTTATAAATTCGTAATATTTCACTATAGTATAACTGGTCCGAATACCAATTAATTGCCGAATAATTGAATCAGTCGGACTGCAGTACTACCTTCACCTACCAGAAAACTATGGAACAAGTTATGTTAGTGTAAGGTATATTGTCATTATTAACATTATAGGGTAGGCAGTTTTATTAGGTCGTTTCTATAGACTGTTGTGTCATTTGTCTATCCCCGGTTCCAAGCAGCTACAACACGGGTAGGCCTCGAAAAACACTTACTTTCTAGATCGGCAGTATACTGAAAAAGAGCCAGGTAGAAAGTACCTAGTCGTAACCGGCGAGCGTATATGAAAGGTCTGATGACTGTGTAAGAGGCCCAAGCTGTATGTCAGGTTCGTGGAAAATGCCCCTTTATAGTCTTTACCTATACAACCGAATGAAACACTTTATATTACACACTGCAAACAAACTATTTACTTTACAGGAACGAAGCAATTTTGAACGGAATTCAACAAAATAAATTAGAGCCGTCCGATTGTTGAAATATTTTAAAATTGATCTCGATTAATTCGTGTTCTCCTGACCTACTAGCACAGAAGTGTATTGCAGAGTTTCACAATTATAATATGTACAACATAGTATTCCTGCTCATCAGCTAAGAGTATTTGCGTATCTGTTGCGCTATTGGTCAAGTAAGTCAAATCGGCAGGTGTTAATAAAAATGACTATTACATTCTAGACGTTCTCCGCAGCTTCTTCCCCGTTAATGACCACTGTGCAGCTGCTAACCGTCGTAGATTTATGCTAAATAGCCTTAAGAACTGGGCCTAATAAGAATTTTTAACACTCTACAGCCTTATTATATTATTAGTATAGATTATGTCACTACTATTCTCGTAAATTACTGAAGTCTATGTTTTATATGGCTGCTTATAAAATTTCTCGTGGCAGGTTCTCAATGTAAAGAGGGTTTGAACATAAAGTATAATCAGATAAAGGTAACTAATATAATATAACAATCCAACAATTGCTTAAAATGAGAGCTGTCTAGCATTAGAGAACTACTTATCCCATGGCTTCCTAAAGCCAGGGCTAATAAGGACCTCATGCCCGGCACGTGTTCTTGTATGACCTCGTCTCTATTTGGATTACTGGTAATTAGGAAATGTTTGTCAGTTTATTTAAGCTTTTTATTAGAGGGAGTGGAGAGACACCGTGTTGTGGGTTTAATTACTGGCTCGGTGACAATTAGAATTTTCCGGTTGAAAGATATCTATTTATAATCTCGTCATTTCAAATTTATCCAACATAATCTGGCGAAATCCGGGATAAAAAAAACGTTGTGTTTATAAATATTTTATTTTTTTATATATTAAAAATAAAAAACTTGTTTCGATTTTCAAGGTATAAACTGACGTAAAAAGAACGTTTTTTTCAAAAAAGTATTTATGTTAAAAGTATACTCGTATAAGTACTCGTACTTCTAACATAATTGAATAAATAACAAATACCTTTGAACACCGGTGTTTTTTAAACGGGATCTAAATTCTAGTGCGCTTTTTATAACTGAAATCAAAAGTAAAAAAGAGAAAATATTAATTTAGTAAAACTGTTTTCCGCTTTAGCCAAAAGCTAAAAAAGAAGAAGACAAAACACTAGTAAGTGAAGACAAGCCTTTAAAATCGGGTGTCAATACCACAAAGTAATATTTGAAACCGATAAATATCTTTTGCAATAATTCCTAAACGCATTTGAGTTCAATCTGATTGAGACTATAACCCAAGTATTCCTCTTAATAATAGAGTGTTCTATTGAATTTCATTTCGTTAAGATAAAACTCTATGAATGTTGGCTCTATTAATATGTAAAGAACGATGACTTATATACCTAAAACATATATTATATATGGTTCTGATGGCGTTCGTATTATCATCAGTTTACGTTAATTAAAAATTATAACTTTTAACTTTCCTCATTTTAAAAGATCATTCATTAACCCAACAAAAATATATCTGACATTATACAAAATCCTTTTTATCTCCTAAACCAATTTTAGCAACAACTTCACCACATTTGCTACAAACCATCAAATTCACAAAATAACAATAACTGCGATGTTATTCGTAACTCGATCAACTCTCAATTGACCGTTATCAAACTGATAATGCACGGCTAGCTTTTTTATTAATCCACCATTGCCTAGCGTCACCATAATTTAGGTGAACCAATAGCGTAGCGTGACCGATATTACTAGCCATAATAATGTCAACTCAACTTTAATGTTAAACTCTCATTATTGATCGTTCGATCTATGCTTACTTGTAAAATCCCTTGATTGCCCAATTACCTACCTATCAATCGTATTACTACTGGTAGCTGTGATTATTCAATTGCCTTTGTTGAAAAAAGTTATTGTGTCTAATAATATTTCTACCATTAGGGCATGATTTACACATCTACCTATGCACATAGCAAAATTTGAAAAACACAAGTTAATTATTAATGTCTTGTTTATAACACAGTTTTTCTTTTAATTAAAAAAGTACTTCATATTCAAACATTTGACACTTATGTAATAAAAAGAAGTTGATATACCACTTTAAAGAAACTAGCTGTACAGACATACTTATAAAACAGTAACCGATGTAGTTTTAATACGACAGATATAAGGGATGTTCACATCCCATACAAAATTATTCATTGACACTAAAATGTTCCATTCATGATTTTTTTTTGTAAACTAACACTGGGGTTGACGTCTCACCGACAAAAGGGGTGGGCCGGGCCAAATAATTGCCGAAACGCTTCCAAGTCTATTGTGTAAATTTACAATAGGGTGCACTAAGTGGGGGTAGTTTTTATAATTGTTACTTTGACGAGAGACGCTCCCCATACTCAGTAGTGAACCTGGGTTCATCACGAGAGCTTGTGAGCTACGTCAACATGTCCCGTTCGTTCTTAGTAGATGCTTTGATAAGTGATACGAAAGACTGCAAGAAAAATGAAATATCAAGTGAACCTACTAATTCTTATTTACCGTTTCTGGGACTTCATCTGGATCCACGAACAAAAGTCTTGCCTTATCCGTACCCTGGAGACTTAAACCGTCTTTTCAACATCAGCCAATACCAACAACGGCCACCAGATTTATTCCGACCGTTTTTAGAACAGCTTAATTTTCGCTACCCCTTTGTTCATCAGATACCTCATCAGAATTTTATTGAAACTTCAGTTGAGAAAAAACCATTCGAAAAGTATTTAAAAATTGAAGATCAGGAGCCTGTTGACTTTGTTGCCAGGAGAAAGAAGTCTGTGTCTCCATATTTGTATCACCCTTACAACAGCGCTAATTCTCCACCTCCATCAAAGAGACAAGAACTTAGATCTCCTTCTTTATCTAGTGAAAGTAGAAACGAAACCCCAAGTCCTCCGTCTAGTCATCAAGAGGAGTTATTGCCTGGCTACTCCAAAGATTTAAAACGTATGCCGTTAAAAGAAGACTCAAGTAAGAGAATCAGAACTGCGTTTACTGGAAATCAACTGCTGGAGTTGGAAAGAGAATTTTGCATGAATATGTACCTTTCAAGGCTTCGGAGGATAGAGATTGCGTCTAGACTCAAGTTGTCTGAGAAACAAGTAAAAATTTGGTTCCAAAATCGTCGTGTTAAACTAAAGAAAGAGGAGCCTTCTATGTCTTCAAACTCTGCGTCAAAGAAGTGCTGCTGTTCCAAGAGTTCTTGTTCCTCCAACAACCAGGAGTCCTGTGATCAAGAACAAATTGATGTGGTTAGTGATAATGATATGAACTTCAAAGCTCACCTTTCCACGTATTCTTAAATTTGGAATAAACGGACAATATTTTTCTATTTATAAATTAAATTCAAGATTATTTATCTTAAAAGATAAAATTCGTTCTTTGTAGAAAACTAAGTGTTAGGTTGTAACGCAGTGACAAGTGCCAAGTAAAAAAAAATATGCAGTAGGTACAGTAACTATAACTTCATAGATATAACAAAGTTTAAAATAATTACATTTTTATAAATTGTGTAATTTTCTACTTCAAATTTATCGATCAGGTTCTATACAACTGATGATTAAATAACATTAAATAATACAACTACATAATCACTTTTGTAAATTTTATTCTTATTAGTAATAATTCACTCAATTCATGTTCGATTTGTGTTCTCTAATTTTATACGTCTCTAAAAGAACCTTACTAACGAATAACGAAACTTTCTGTACAATTAGCATAAAGTGCAAATAACTGATATGAATAGATATGTATGGCTTGTTAATATTGTAAATAAAAGTTTATATGAAAATCACTATATATTTTGATACAAATTTACATTTCGTTAGTGTATAATAAAAATGTACGAAAATATAATTTGTCTTCTATCATTTCTCTCATCGCTTTAGTATATTTGTATACGAGTTTGAACGACTTACTATTCAAGATCGAATATCTAATCAACTCTTAATTTTCATTTCTACGTTTCTAGTGGACTTGATTACTCCATTTGTATAAACTTAAATTTAGATGAACTTGTACAAAATTTTCAAGGTTGGCACCTTAAGGTTTATTTCTGTCATTTTAAATTTATTTTAATTTTTAGTATAGGTAAAATACAGACTGCTGACATTATTATTTAAATGAATGAAAATAAGAACATTCCTAGTCTAGTATTAAATCAAATAATATTTCAATGAAATCATAGTTTCTAACAGTATTTTTGTATATGAAGCATTTAGTTGCTATTTTATCTTGTGTGAAGTAATTAAACTAAATTGAAGTTCGCTTACCTAGTAAATACTTGACTAGTTATTTACATACGACTTAAACATGCCTTAATCAAAGCTGTTGTAAACCACTGACAAGGGCAAACCATCGTTTGCGTGCCCGATAGTGAAATGGAAATGATAGTATTAAGCTCTAGAACCTTTGCCATTCTAGCCGTGACATGCGACAAGCAGTACACAGATAATAGCATTGTAGCAGCAACTTGTTTTTAAATTAAAGACACAGACTACAACTTATAATAAAATGTACGTACTACGTACAATATTTTCTAATATTATAAATTAGCAATCCTCGTTTCGCTCGGGTAGCAGAGCATATATTGATTTTTACTGCCATCTTCAACAATCATCGCTATATTTCAGCCATTTTACACAAAACTTTAACAAATTATACACCCAAAACCTTTCTCATGAATGAATGTCTATTGGTGAAAACTACATGAAAATTAGTTGAGTAGTTTTTTAGTTTATCGCGAACAGACAGACAGACGTGGCGGGGACTTTGTTTTATAAAATGTAGTAATTTTTTTAAGTATTTTGATGGGCTTGTCCTTCTTTTTAACCGACTTCAAAAAAGGAGGAGGTTCTCAATTCGACTATGTTTTTTTTTTATGTTTGTTACCTCAGAACTTTCGACTGGGTGAACCAATTTTGATGATTCTTTTTTTATTTGAAAGCTGGTGCTTCCCGTGTGGTCCCATTTCAATTTGGTCCAGTTCTGACAATGGCACCGTACATAAGTCTTTTATGGAATAGTTTTTTTTTTGTTTTTTGAAAGAATTATCTTTCCTTAAGAGTTTGAGACTGATATAAACTTTTTTCTTAAAGAAACGTTACAGTGAAGTAAACATTAGTAAAAGTACAGATAAATAGTAAATACATAAATGATATTTATAAAAAACTATAAAACACGCTTTTGGAACTAGCTGATCTAAAAAGTAGAAAATAGTATTCTATAATTAAAAAAAAAATTGAGTGATTAAGTTAAAAAAAAAAATCATTTTATCGTAAAAATGCGTAGGGTGCTAGATATCAATTATTGTAAATATTTTATTGACAGATATTGGTAAAAGTAAAGTTATTATATAATACTTTCTAAAGCACCCCAAAAGTGTGTTTTTTAAAGTATTACCTATTTATTTTTGCTTTTTTACTCTTTAATATTGTATTGTCATCGGTCCTTGATAAGTGTGCGAAGTTTCAATTTAATCCGACGTTTTAAAATCACGTTCAAAGATTCAGTTACATAGATACGAAGAAGCATAGATACATACATACCAAGCTGATAAAAGCGTGTTAAAAATATTAAAAACGTAAAGGTAAGAGGGCTAACCCCCTAAGTGGGAACAACGTATAGTCAGCAAAATGTGGGCGTTCATTACGCCTCTGCCTACCCCTTAGGGGATACAGGCGTGAATGTATATATTTAACAACTCCACGATCTCCAAAGAAAGGTTAAGCAATGTAAGCGAAGTGATTCAGTTTTTGTGTGTGCCGCGTATATGCAACAGCGTTATGATTATAGACACAATGTATCAACCGTAACTTGTACATAGCTAGATAAATAGAAAAGTGAGTTTCAAATAATGACCAAAGTATAAAAAGTAATGGAACAAGTCGGTTTGAAGACTCTTATTAAATAAATGAGTCAATGTTTTTGAAAGTTCGTGACTGCATAGGTATAATATATGGCACGATACGGAAGTCGTAAATAAATTAAAGTAATGGCAGTGCGAATAAGAATGTAGACTTTAATTAACCTTTTTTAAAAGTATCACCAATTTCAATGCGCCTTTGATACATTGTAATAGATTGATCCGTTCACCCCTTAATTTACCAACCTTAGAGGTAGAATATTTTCTTTAGATTTAAATGGGCACAACCTTGAGTACAACCAACTATTTCTTTTTATTGAAATCGGTTCACAAATGGCCAAGATTTCACGTAATACACACAAAAAATAAGAAAGAATGTTCAGGCGAATTGAAAACCTTCATTGAGGTAGTTAGTTATACTTAATTTAAACTCACGAGGCCTCCCTGTGTCCTCTGTGCTCCCACCAATGCACCCGGATCGAGATCGGTGACATTTCATCGAAACGATAGCTGAACAAAAGGGCACCTTATAAATGTAACCGAGATTAAGACATAATTTACACATACATATTGTAAGGCCTCGCTTGGCTTGAGAGGTTTTGAGATTTGGTGTTGATGTAGGAGGAGATCAATTGAAAAAAGCTGTGGAATAATTGGCGTATTTTGAAAACTGAACTAACTACGTTTATAATTGCAACTTTATAAAGGCTTCATCGATTTGATCCGGCAACTCGACAGCCGTCCACTCTGACTGCTCGCTAAACCGCTTCTCTCTTTTGTTTTATCAATTATACATTTTAAATTATCTACTTCAATTCGAATTCAGTGCAAAACTTCTAACACACCAGTACTAACTATATTACATTATATATATATATATATATATGATTATAATCAATACAGATTGGAAAAGAAAAATAAACAGAAAATACTGATAGTTTGCGTTTTTGATAAACAGACGTTTGTTTAACTGTTACGTATAGCAATGAATAAAAAAATATTGAAACTGATTCAATCTACATATTACTAGGTAAACAAATCTGATGAAAGTCAATATTGGTTGCAATTTATTGTTTGTTATTCACTGACGGTGCGTCAGTCAGTATGGGGAATTAAAATATCCGGATTTTGCGAACTGGAAACGCTCTTTTTATCAAAAGAGAATTGTACAACTCCGGAATACATTAAGCTTTAATACGCTTTTTATTATCTTACGTTAGGTATCTCAGGTACAATATATTTGATTATTTTTTTGTTGGGTTATGGGACTAATCCCACGCTCTTTCAAACTGCTGTGACTCCTTTTTTTTTTGGTGACGAGGTTTAAGATAACCACCCCGGTGTTCCGCTACTTGCCTATGATCAGGAGAGCGAGAATCGGCATTGCATTCTTCTGCAACCCCCGATAGGCATCGACCCGTCTCACCCTAGACTGGTCCCGTCACCCGATGCGACCATCACCCGTCGGCCGCACTCCTCTGAGAGCGCGCGCGGAACACTGCGTGCTGTCTTTCGGGGCTGTATCTGTTCGGACGACGACTTCCCCAAAAAGTTCGCCGTCCGCACGCCGCTTCCTAAGGTGGTCGGAGATCGTTCAACGCCCTCCGGCATCTCTCCGGCGGTCTTGGAACCTACAAGAAATTTAGTTAGAAGTATATTGGAGTTAGAAAATTAAATAAAAATATTTAAATTACTCTACTTAGCAAAAATTGGTGAACCTATGCAACTAGAAATAGATAGCACACTGAGGGCACGAAGGACACCACTGGACTCATATTACATTTTATGGGTAGGTACTAAGTGTACTATATCCTAACTCTGTTTGTATCTAAGAATTTGTTTGAGTCATCCTTAGTTGACTTAAGATTCGCATAGTATGCCGCTCCAGATGCTCCTGTAAACTATACACATAGTACTTATTACGCTCATTTTGTCAAAAAGTAGACTCCCAAAAGATATAATCGGTATTAGGCTTATCTTTCTCAAAACAGTCTTAAGATTCATCCCATCTTTGTGTTATCCCTAAAGCCATTCATTACTCGCCATTTGAGACAGTCGTCTCGACAAAAGACGCTGCGTGTTATCCTCGGCACATTAATTAGTTACTCAATAATAAGTAATATAAATATGTCGGAGAGGAGATTGTAATAATCTCTTTAAATCTGTAATGTGGTTTGTAATTGATTGTATATTTTTCGTATTGAATACCTGGCCCACACGATTTTTTTACAAAATCATGTATTCTGGTGAAGACTCTCACTCAAATTAGCCTCTCTCTCTCTTTATTCTACAAATATAATATTAAAATGATTATTTTGTCTTCGTAAATTTATTTCAGGTATATATTTTTACTGTATGTTATTGTACACTATTCTTTAATGACATGGACTCAATGCCGATCATAGTGATTTCATTAAGGCATAAGAATTTCAAGAGGTTAGGAATGTAGGGGACACAATTATGCGTGCCGATCCCCTAATAAAAGCATATTATCATTGTGTCCTGATGAAATGTTAGGAATTTAGTACGGTGCAATAAGTTTTTATTAAATTTTAGTTTAGACGACCGGAGGGTTATTTAAGGAAACACGATGGGTCATAAAAACATTGTCCAAACGTTCTATGGTGAACAAAAATTACATGTATAGATCATCATCATACATCCTCCGCGCCTTTTTCCAGCTAAGTTGGGGTTGGCTTTCAGTCTAACTACGATACGAACGGACTTCGATATTTTACGTGAAGCAACTGCCATCAGACCTCCACAACCCAAGTACTAGGTGATAGGCGAAGTTCTGTAGTTAGACCAGGTTGTCGAACTTTTTAGGGCTCCAACTACCGGCAACGAATGTCACAGATGTTCATAGGGCCTAAGCCTGATGGCTTAACGTGCTTTCTGAGGGGTCTCAATATGTTAAGAATGGTCACCCATCCTAAGATTGGCCTGGTATTGGTCACTTAACCTTGTAATGTATTAACCTACTCGGTTACCACTTAGCCACGAGCACCTCAATTACATGTATATGGATATTTTAGATAATACCTCCCTGTTAAAAATTAGAAAAATAATACGACATTTGGCAGAGATCCATCTTTAATTTAAAAAAATTAAAAATGTGAACCGAGAAACGTCCTAAAACACCTGGTAAAGAGCTCTAGTCTTCTATATTCTACACCTATACGCTGGTGCAAAAGTTTGTAAAACACCCACTAAAGCTAAACACCGTGAAGGACACCATTCCAAGGCCCGTTCTGAGGAAAACATTACAAAGTCTAAAGCTACTAAGGTCAAACACCCATCTATTCTCTAGATTAATCCCTAGTGAGTTTAATTTATTTGCTCGACTTAAGGACAACACAGGTGTAAGAAATTTGGAGATGATAGCTAAGTGATAACGAAGGAATTTTGAGAGAGTAGAAGTAGAAGATAAAGAATTTAATTTTTCAACCGAAACCATTGTTACTCACTTATTATTTTTTGATCATCCCTAGAATTTAACAAAGAAATACCTGTAATACACTCTCATGCAGACCTTTAACTACTTTAACCACTTTAAAGCGTTGATAAAACGCCATTTAAAACGAAATACCATTAAACGGAGTGAAAGCTTTAATTTTATATAATTTTCTTAAATATCCAGTTAATGGAATTAAACTAAAGTGCTCTTTTATGAAAAGGGTTATGTATACAGTTACATTTAATGATTGTGATGTTCATTTGTTATTTAGCCATATTTGCCCATATATATTACCACGGCTATCCTAAAACATATTATAAATGCGAATGTGAGTTTGCTATGTTTAACTACTTAACCATCATAAAATTTTACAAACACTTTGTCAAGCATACAAATAAGACGGGGTACGATTCATCTAGAAGTCACATCATCCTTGTTGTCATCGGTCCTTGACACGTGAGCGGATTGTCTGGAAGTTGCTAAAAATTAAGCACTGCTAATCGTGATTGTATGCTGCCTCTGTTTCACGGCCAATGGCCCTCCTACAGGTCTCTCGGTGTTCGCTACTGCGCCCAGAAGAACACATCATGAAAGTCGAGTAGGTTCCATCCTGTGCACATGCACTGCACTACGCCTGATGTAATAAGGAATACTTTGGAAGGTGCTATTCGGGAATATCGGTGCATGAGGACGAAACTACACCACGTTGATTTCATTTCATAGATAGATAGATACAGATCAAGCTAATACAAAGCGTGTAAAAAGTAGTTTCCTGGTTACACCTACATAATCGCGAGCAAAGCCGTATGCAAAAGTAAGTTCAGAATATTCGAACCGTGTTTCAGAGTTACATACACATATCAGCAGCAATATAGTAATAGTAATAACTCCATACATCTCACACACGGCCGTCTGATCCCAAACTAGGCAGAGCCTGTACTATGGTAACCAGACTGCTGATAAACATACTTACATATTTCTAAATACATACATATTATAGATAAATTACACCCAGACACAGAACAAATTATCGTGCTCATCACACAATTATTTGTCCTGGGTGGGAATCGAACCCACGACCTCTAGCTTAGCAGTCAGGGTCACTAACCACTAGACCAACGGGCCAGTCTATGTGTATTATTTACAATTTATAACCACACATACTAAATTTAGAGTTAGAGTTACCGGTCGCAGAAATTACTTAATCGTTGGAGGTACAGTAAAGTACAGAATTGCAGTCGTACAATTTCTAGTTGAATAAAGTCTGTTTTCGTTAGAGGTTTCACAAGTGTTGTGAGATTTGATATATATCAGTTAGTGTTTACTATTAGGTACGTGTGCTTGTAATATTGTGTAATATAACACCTGCAACACATCCAAATTGCTTAGAGATGAAGTATTATCATAGACGACACATAATAATGTAACAGCAAATGCTGCAATTACTTAAATTTTATAAAAAACTATCTCTTGCCTGCGGCTTCACTCGCGTTAATGTAGATTTTGTCAATCAGTTAACTATTTCTAATTAACAGTACTATTTTTCTGGATGAATAGTGTGTCTTTTTCTGTACCCTTCACTACATGTAAGCAAAATTACATGATGATCGGTTGAGTGAAAGCGTTTCAAACAAAGAAACCCACATTCACATTAATAATATTATAGTTAGAATAATTAAAATTATTAATGTAGATATTTTAATGTAAAAAAAACGAATATGGTCACTATCATTCAGTAAATAAAACCGCATTTAAACTTTTAAGTACCTTTCACCTCTTTTTACAATTTGCATAAATAACCAATGTGAGTATTATTCATATTTTTTTAAGAAAGACGCCTGTTCTCCCGTGTTTGCTTTGGAGAAGCCTGACTTATTTCGGGTCCTACACGTCCCCTTTTGGAAGAGGACCAGCCGCAATAAAAAACAGCAAACGACGAAGTTTTCAGTCGCTCGGTCACTTAAAACTGTAGTAGTAATTTGTACTTTTATTACAAATTTTTAAAAGAAATTGAAATCAAGTCATTAGGTGATTACAATTTGGTTTTGCTCAGTTTTATCATTTTGGGTGAGCTTTGTGACGCTGTTTACCCAAAAAGTTCATGAAATAAACTAAAAACTCTGTTAAGAGGCAAAATTTATTCGAAATTGAAAACAAAAAACAATATGAGTGTCCCGTTTGTGAACAAGAAACTCATTCAAGATATTAATTTAATATAAATTCTTGGTCGCAGTTGCTTCTGTTGCTGAAGAAACCGTTCTTAATTATGTGGCTTAAGTGCCAAACCCAGGAGCAGAACCATTTTATAAAATTGTAATTACTTTTAGATACCGTCGTCTAAAAATATTCTGAAGGTACTTATTTAAAAGATTTTATAGGAAAACAGATAAAGTAGCTTTTGATAGATTTGTAACTATTTAGAGTTTGAAACAATCCGTGTAACAAGTTACCGATCTTATTACATCTATTTATTGTTCAATTCCAGCCAGTTGTTACTCTGGTAATATTTCAGTCCTTGTCACAAATGGGCAAAAATAAAGTGGGTTCTCTTTTCTTTATCGCAATAACTTGATTTTTCAGCCATATTGATAACCACATCAACATAATGTACCACAATGCTATATTTTTGACTTTTGCTCAAGTCCCAAATTTTACCCCTACTTCTGTAGTCTTTACGTGTTTGATTGGTGCCTACTTTGCTACTACTTGGTACCGGTTTACTGAAGTACCTACTTCAGTAAACCGGTACCTACAGGTACAGTACGGTAAATACAGTATTTACACAAAACTGCATTTAGCCTACACCTACTACGATATCATAAGTTGAGCGATGTCAAAGAAAATACATATTGCACCTTTAAATTTTTTCTAAAACTGAATATTTTATTCGCCATTTACTTGTCAGTTGAGTGACTTTCAAATAAAAGGTGGGCAATTTGTAACTTTAAAATATAGAAGCAAAATTTGAATATTTCATAAATACTAAACATTTACGCAGAACACTTAGATAGCACATTGAACCCCTAGATAAATTTTATTACGAAAACTATTTTCAAATTAATTCATCCCTAAAACGCAGCGCAACACGCTTAATAAATCTCCCACGTATGGATTCCTAATGTTTGCCCTACGACCATCATCCATATAAAATCAAATAACGTAATTATTTGCCAAAAGCATTTATTATCAACGGAGGGACGCTTCGCCGCGTGGCAGCCATACTTGTACAAAACACGACTTCGCTATTAACAACACATTGTTATCCTACAATATAGTCTTTAATGGTCTGACATAAAGTTGCATTTGAAGAGCGATTATGTTTTGTAAATGCGTGCACATGTTTGTTGTTCATGACATTCGGAAAATCTAACAATAACAGATTTATAAGTTGATCGTTTATCATGGCCCTATTTTATACCTTATGGAAATATAAATTGAGATCAAAATGTAAAAAATCTTTATTTCAAAACTGCAAACATATGTTTGCTGCAGAGTAACCCGCCACGTGTCATCTTTTCATTGGTATCTATTTGAATTTCGAACTCTGGATTTGGAATTTGTTTTTCATCAGCCGGTCCTCGTTTACGATCGGACTGTCATCAAGTGCTTTCCCTACTGTCGTTTTTGATTTATTTGTCTTTGGGATTTTTCGGTTACGAACTAGGGTGGGAAATTAGTTGTTTGTTGATGGAATTAGGTTAGTATCATTAAACACAGTTTACATAACATGTTTGTATAAGTTATAATTGTTACTATATTACGTTGTTAATTTGGGCTCACAGAGAGTCTTGAATGTAGATTGTGAATCAATTGTATTTTTTTGTCGGCTTTCCAAAAATGCAGTATAACGTGAACGAGTGAGTAAAAACGCGAGCCACTTCTTTTTTTTTGAGCTATCATGCACTTCCGCACTGCTGTACATTATGATAAGTATGATTGTCAAAACCCCTTTATGAATACTGTTAAACAGATACAAGGAAAATGAGTCATATGAGTGACTTCAGTTAAAAGTTTAGGTACAGTTAAGATCATCCATGAGTAGCCCTGATGGATCTAAAGGGAGACCTAAACGTTATCTTTAGTAGATAATATTAAACGGGCTGTAATTGGTATTTTATTAAAATAAAGACTTCGTTATAATTGATCACATTTTCTACCACTTTTAACGGTTTCGATATTTTCTGTGTGTTAAGAGTAGGGGTTATAAAATAATCATGAAATTTCTTCAACTCACTTGATTAATTTTAAGCTTCGGGTTCCTTCTAAGCTTCCTCGTGGCTCAGTCACACCACTCTATTCACCAATAAGAAGAACTGTACTCGGTGCCAGCTCACCCTATGCAAGAATATGTAAGGTTATCAATAGCTTTAGTGACAGAATTGGCCTACATTTCGACTCCCTTTCCACACAGCTGTCAAAACTTAATAGCAGTATATCAGAAACTTAATAATACTTTGTTAACTTATTTTTAACTTATTATAATGAAACAAATTTACTCTTTCCTGTATTGCCATAATATAATATAAACAAGCGGTGTTTATCTTTAAGTAATTGCTACACTGTATTCTTATTATTGCTAAGATTATATTGTAAGTGTTTTTATGTGTAAGTAATTGTTGGTGAACCTTAAATAAATAAATAAAAAAAAAATATGTATACTGATATGAACTTGACTCTTTTTTTTGGCATATTGGTTTCACTTGCAACCAAAGCAAATACTTTTTTATAAAAGACTGTAGTCACATGAGCAGCAAATTATTAGAATACTAGCAACCCGCCCGGCTTCGCACGGGTAGCAGAGACATCTTCAACAATCATCATCATATTTCAACTAATTTACACAAAACCTTCACAAATTAAATACCTAAACCTATGAACCTACCGTATGAAATTTATTTTAGTTGTTTTTTCTCCATATTTCACTTATACTTAATTGATTCTTTACAAATTTACGGTTGTATACTTTCTGTGTTACTTCAGGTTTGCTTACTGTTTATTATTAAGGCCATTCTTTGTATATCTTGATCTGTTGTATCTGTACCTGTTGAATAAAATAAAAATAAAATAATTTGACCAATAAATTTTTATAGAAATTATCTAAAATTAAATTTATTAACATTAGTAAATTATTTGTGTTGACTTTACTTTTTATTATTTCTCATTCTCTCATAGGCTACTTTTCTGAAGTTTCACTTCTGCCGTGTGAATTCCACACACACGCTTTTTTTTTTAGTACGCTTTTATTAGTTTTACTAGGAAACAAATCTTGGAAGCCGATTTTAACCTACTTCTAATTGCTGCATCAAAATGAAACTTTTTATGTACATGTAGCTTGGATGATAATGCTATAGGAGCCAGGAAGTAAATAGTGGACTTCTTCAGTGGCTACTAGTAACCACCTCGAGTTTCGTGTGTTCTACAGATTACGCTTGGTAACGTCACCATCATCTGACCATTCTGATGATGGTGGATAATATAACTCTTTTTTATTCGATTCGCCATTAAAGTATATTTTTTTAGTTTTACTAATCTATAATCATTATTTCCAATTCCAGAACCACTAGCAGCTCAAATAGTATAAAGAATTTATACGAATCAAAATTCACCTTTTAATACGGAGTTTACAAGTATATCCACAAGTGATATTATTTGAGTCGCAAGTTATTTGCATGTCATTTGTTACGCTCCATTCTACTGGCCCAATAAATCCCCTAACGATCTGACAACCGTATGCTCGGAAATTGGTAGTTGAATTCAAGAAGTCAGCCGTTGGAAGTTGCACGGGGATTTTAATTCTAGTTCGTATAAAAATAAAGTCGCTATTACGTTGTATTTTCGTTATAATCACATTTAAAATAAGGGGTTCTGTCTATTACGAGCGTATTTGATGTAACTTTAATTTTTTTTTACTTTTAACACAAATTAGGCAATTACTTTTTGTCTCTTGGAAGATTCGTGGAATATTGTAGCGACTTCCACAATTAGCAAAAACATACTACATCATCATCATATACCGAAGACAAGCTGAACTACGGAGTAACTAATAATCCTGCATTGCGCAATGAGAGTTCTCGCGCGAGTTTATGAATGTATATATTATATGAATATAAATGAACTGTAAAATAAGATTTTCAAAAAAAAGCTATTGTATAAATGCACCAAAAAGTTAGTACAAATTAAAATTACATAATAATTATTACCTTGAGACATCTCACACACGGCCGTCTGATTTCGAACTAGGCATAGCCTGTACTACGGTAACGAGACTACTGATACCCATACTTATATGATTCTAAATATCTATTTATTTTATATAAGTTACACCCAGACACAGAACAAATGATGATGCTCATCACAGAACTATTTGTCCTAGGTGGGAATTGAACCCACAACCTCTGGTTCAGCAGTCAGGGTCACTAACCACTAGAACTAATGGATTTGATTGAATTCAAAGCTTCTTTTCTTCTTTTTGATGCATTTCTATAAAAGCTTGATCTAAAAATCATGTTTTACTATTTTTTAGTTAATTTATTTTTTTAATTTTCTGTGGACATGGGTACAAGTCGATGCCACTCAGTCCTTGAAACTGCCTCACCTTGACTTGGGTGCAACCGCAGCGTTATGTCAAAGCAACCACTTTAATCAATGCATGTGTATTTTAATCACAATCCATCACAGTTAAATGCTTATACAAAATGTCGTACCTACGTTGTTGACCGCTGAGTAGTTTCCTCGCCTGGAGTCAATCCTGGGCGCAGAAGCCAGGTCATGATGAAATTTAGAACAGATTATCATAACTCAATACGTATGTAAAACTTCATGTCTGTACTGTTGAACATTGAGGAGTTCCCTCGTCTGAAGTCAATCTTGGGTGCAGTAGCTAAGTCATGATAAACTTAGGAACCGACTTTTTACAATGCGTATATAAAGTTTTATGTCTGTACTGTTGACACTTTATAACTTCTATTGTTGAGTAATTCTGGGTGCAAATTCAAGTCACGCTAACCATAAAAATGCTACAACCGAACCAATATGTGAAATTTCGACTCATTAGGATAAGACTCGGTGGTTTTAATTCAGCTTCCAAGATTTGACCCAAACTATCAAACATTTTTTTTAACATTGTTCTTTAAATAAAAGTTTTTAAAAGTAAACTAAACGCAATAAAAAAAAAGCCTAACTTGTTGCCCTTCAAAATTCACCAAACCCTTCTGTGATTAATTTTCTAAGCGAAACTAATTCAACCGGTATAACTTGACAAATGACAATATAAATCTGTTTGTCAAACACTTCTGTTCAATTTACTACACTTAATGACTGACAAAGAGTGTGGAGTATTATGTGTAGAGTAACAATAGATAATCATTAAAAACTTGTAACTACAAACCTGCATAATACAGTTGTCCTGAAGTACAAAAATATTTTATGGTGAAACTTAAAAAAAAAACAACACGTAGAGGCGTCCTCGCCGATCGACGCCGAAACAAAAATATTATAATCCCTCGATCCATAGTGGAAGGAAATAAATATGATCATGTCTCTGAATTCCGAAAAAAGCTTAAGTGGTTTTTTATTTGTCTTCGCCGGAACGCTCATTTTTTCTCATTGCTATACAGTATTATGTATACCCCCATATACCTTCCTATTTAAAAGGATGATTTCAATTGCTTCAGGATACTCATACGAAGTTCTTACGATCATCGGCAAATCTATCTATCTATCTAATCTAATATTAAAAGTGCCGGTGCATTCAACAACTTTCTAACAACTTTCTTTGACATATCATTTATGATACTTTCTGTTCGTCTGTGGAATTCTTTACCGGTATAAATACGGAAAGCTGAAACCCTTGCAGCCTTGAAATATTTGGTCAAGTAACATTATTTGTCACTGTTATTTTATTTATTCTATACTGTTCCAGAACTAAAATCTCAATTGCTGTCTATGATACTATGTATTATCTCTACTAAATTTCTGCATATATTTATTTATATTTTGTATACCTATCTATATGTATAAGTATTTGTCTATATCTCGAATAGTACGCCATCAACTACTATATTTTTATTAAATAATTTTGTTATTATCTCCATCCAAAGGTCGTCTGGTAGAGATCGCTTTTAGCGATAAGACCGCCCATTGTACTTTGATTTGAGATGATTATTTGTTTCAACGTACTTTATTAATCGTGTACAATAAAGAATATTCTATCTCTATCTATCGCGTGGGACTTGTACCTGAAGACTATTGAATCGATCATCTTAATGCGACGATTATAGGGGTCACGATTTCGATTCCCACTCCGTAAAAAAATACATGTATTTTTTTTTATGGTGTGGTGGGCACCTGATGGTAAATGACTACTGCCGCCCATGGCCACCTGCAACTCGAGAGTCACAAGTGCGTTGCCGCCCTTTAAGGTGGGAGTAGGGGAAGAGTGGGGAGAGGGAAGGGTTAGGGCCTCCGGTAACCTCACTCACGCGGCGAAATGGAATGCAAGCATTGCTTCACTGCCGGTTTTCTGTGAGGCCGTGGTATCGAGCGGAGTCGAGCCGGCCCATACGTGCCGAAGCATGGCTCTCCCACATGTACATAATAATTAAAAAATGTCTAATTATTTTTATCCGTATTCCAAACCCGTAGCATAAGCTGTATTTAGTTTGAGACTAGAACTCTCACTAACATGCCCAAAAAAACTGTAACTTCACAATTTCATAGTACCTCCTTTCACCTCGTATAACTATTTTTCTTCACTATTTTACATTTAATTTTTTATTCTTTAAAGTATCTACTTATAACTAAACTTTAAACTATGTATATATGCACGTCAATACCCAGTAAATAAATACTTTATCACAATATTAACATTACCAAAACTAAACTAGTAATTTCAAAATTAATATGACACCGTACCAATTTTACGGTACATTGATGGTGCAATCAATTTTAGTGACCACCTGACGAGCTAGGCTAAAGCAATAAGGGTGCAATGACGTCTCAACTCTTAATAATCATTACAATTTGTGGTTTTATCGCGTAGTTATTGCTTCGGCCTAACCGCAAAAACGACAATCTATTTCGAAGTATTTATGCGTGGCTTACGTGCCTTCGAATTTCAAACTAAATGGGCCATCTCGGGTAAAATTAATAATTTAAAGTACCTAAGGAATTATTTAAGATTATTGATGTAAATTCGTGAATACTTAATTGGTAGAGTTTAGAAAATAATTAAATTTTGACAATGTGAGACTTGTGAAAATAAAACATAATGACTATGTAGGTACCTCGGTACGGGAACACCCCTTCGAAGCGGCGAGTCTCCTAGCCGAAACTGCACCATGGGACCTCGAGGCGAAGATACTTGCGTCGTTGTATCAATGGCGCAAGGAGCGAGAGCTGGGACACACTCCTCAGGAAATTGAGGTGCAACGGTCTCAGCTCCGTCAGGTCCTAATGGCACAGTGGAAAGAGTGACTTGAGCGACCGAGCGCAGGGCACGCCACAATTGTGGCGGTAAGACCCATCATAGAGGATTGGCTGGAGAGGCAGCACGGTAGCCTTTCCTATCGGCTGACGCAGGTGCTGACCGGCCACGGCTGTTTCGGAAAGTACCTGTGTCGCATAGGCCGGGAGCCAACGTCTGCGTGCCATCACCGCGGAGGCTGTCGCGAGGATACTGCGCTCCACACTCTTATGGAGTGCTCAGCGTGGATGCAGTAGTGCCACGCGGCGGCTATCAGTGTGGGAAGCCTCTCGCTGAAGACCATGGTTCTGTCCATGGTCCAAAGTGAGAGTGCGTGGGAATCCGCCGCTTCTTTTTGTGAGGAAGTGATGTCCACTAAAGAGGCGGCGGAAAGGGAACGGGAGAGGACTAGTACTCTCCCGTCCCGAAGAAGAGGCACCAGGTGCCGGAGAGCGCAAAATGATCTCCGGCCTTCATGAGCGCTGGTCTGGGGGTAACGGGTGAGGCTGCCCGTTACCCTAGCAGAAGCAGGCCTGAGACGGTGGCGCGACGTGTTCCGCGTGCGCCTCTCTAAATCGGAAGGAGGGCAAGGCCCTCCGCTACCAATGGTGTGGCTGCCTTCTATTGAGGGCAGCCAAAGTCTGCTAGGGTTCTCGGGGACTTCCTTTCTGGGTATACCCCGAGTCCCTTGCGATAGACTCACTTGGGACGGAACACCGTGTGGTTTTAGTCGGTTCGATTCCGACATACCACTTTACCAATAGTCATGGTGAGATGATGACCCGTGGGGGTTTCCAGAGGAAAAAAAAAAAATGTACTGGAACACCCAGGTCTGCAGGGGTTCCCGGAGGATTCCTTCCCAGGGTATACCCAGGTCCCCCTGCAATAGACCAGCTTGTGACGGAACACCGTGTGGTTTTACCGTTAGCTTTGGTGAGGTGATGGCCCGTGGGGTGTTTCCACACGATAAATAAAAAAGAAGGTATATATAGGATAATACCTAAGAATTATGCCTATTATTAAAATTCACGAAATTTATTTTACCGAAAGTCGTAAATGCGATTTTTTTTGTTTTCCGATTTTTATACGTGCCAAGAATCAAATGCTCGATGGTTTCTTTTCAATACTTCGAATAAACTGCTAAAATTAGGATGGTGAATCATTTGGGTTAGGTTAGGTTAGAAGTTTCGAATTATTATTAAGTCGAACTTTTTGTTATTTGATCTATGCAATCTCAGCATTTTGAGCATAGTAATTATAAACGTTAGGAATATTAAAAATTTTTAATTATAATAATATGATAAATGATAAAAAGCAGTAGTTATATGTTAGGAATTTTGAACCATTCGGAATTATGAAAATCGGCATTTTGAAATTCGATTTGTGACTGATGGAATAATGTTTTTTGTATTTATGTAGTGTACCCATTTAACATTAAAGGTTTTTTTGGGAAAATATTAGCCTACATAGCTTGTGCTATTCATTAGTGTATTATTGAATAAATATCAAATAAAGTTTAGAAATTACCATCTTGTAATATATTGAATTTGTATTGAAAAGTATTCACTCATCTACACTAATAGCTTTAATAAAGCTAGTTTTTTTATTGTTTGTTTAAAAGCGCTAATAAAAAATAAAAAGCGCTGAAAGTTCCAGAGGGAACTGTTAGTCGGATTTGCTAAATTCTTTTATATAGAGTATTATTGTAGAATATTATAAGCTATGTAACATCACGCTACACGCTACGCTACCTTTAGGAGCAGAGCAGTGACCATAAATGCAGATAAACTAGTAACGTATAAATAGCAATAACTTTAAAATACGTTATCGTACATAAATATGTCAACCATTTTAAAAGTGGCCTTTATTTTAGAAAAGTAACACGTTCCTAGGTATTACACGCGAAGATATGTATCTTTGCGTAAAAGAAAAGTGGATTTATAATGATAAAATGAAATAGTAGAGGTATTCTCTACTATTTCATTTTATCATTATAAATCCACTTTTCTCCGTAGCAAAGCAAGAGATAAAATTATGTATGTTCTTTCGTTTTCCACTTCGTATTAGTAGTAGAGTGGTGAGTTGGTGGTGAAATACTATTGGAAAAGAGGAAGAAAGTGAGTCTGTTAGACTTACTTCTTTTTGGCCGAAGTGAGCTATATTCGATTCCAATAATATGTTTAATAGAAACTACTGAACACCTACAGATTCATCTGAAACCACTCCAGATTTTGTAGCTAAACTTTTAGGCACTCGGGGAATACTTTCTGCGCATGAACGCTGATGCATCATAATGTCGAAAACAACAATATTTGAGGTGGATATGGAACTTAGCCCACTCGCTCTGACTTCAAGAGAATTAGTTGTAACTTGTGGTGCAAATTTAACAGGGTTTATGGAATAGCAAGGAATAAACGTTTCTAATGACATGAGTTATAAATGGACCCGATGTAAACGTTTTAGTGTTTGTATTCCTAGCTGCTGTTTGGTAAACCATTTCGGAAGGTTATGCTTTTGCAGTTATGGATTCAACTTTTGTTCAACCGATAGTTGTATCAGTTTACGGACTCTTTGCCCAAAACTTTAAGCGACATCATAAGAAGCTCTTTTCAGGAAGCTAGGTCAAGGGCTAATGGTATAATTTTTAGGACCAGCTTTATATTTACCAAAAACAAATATTTTAGCCCCTAACTGAATTTAGCCTCATTTTACTGTGTCATACTTTTATCGTCAATGACATAATAGCATTTATCGATATAATAAACGACTACCATCGATTAACCGTTACCGTGTGCCAAAGTCACCCTTGGTTCAGAATCAAATAGAAACAGCCCACAATCACAATACCAACCAATTCGTCACATATTGACATAAATTAACCATTATATCACATCACTATAGACACAATTCAAAATGTCGGATGAATCTTGTGAATGAAACGTACTTACAAAGTGTGATTTGTCAAATACAATTGTATTGTTCTATTGTGATTTTTGCACTTAATTTTTTTTGTGAGACATTGTGTCTGAAGTGTGTAAGATTGGGAAATTGCTCGAAAAATATAAGAGGGTTGAAGACGAAGTTCTTGATTTGAGTATTTAAGAATTATAAGATCATCGAAGTAGAAATTGGCCGTTGGTGTTTTTTGATCTCAAAATCCAAATCATTTATTTCAATTGAACCAATTATATGGGTGTTTATAAATTGTCAGTCAGACTAAGTCAATCGTATAGCTAGTTGCCTGTTCCAATACGTAGATCCTATGGAGAAGAACAGGTAACAAACTCCAAGGATACTCTTTTACAACAGTAGATATCTGGTTACATTACTTATAAGCGCAAATGAAATGTGAGGACAATTTAACATATTGTTTTAAAAATATAAACAGTCGCGCAAATTATTACTATATATAACTAATAGCAGTTCCGAGATAACCAGCCGACCATGGCACTCGTTTATGAACATGACGCCCGTGCCAGTCATCGTTCACCTCAACCATATTAAAGGGAGCAGAACGACCCGACACATACGCCACTACCGGCAGGACTTCTAGGTAGCCAGGCAACTGCCAGGCAACATAGCAAATTTACTTAATATATAGTTGACTACACAGTTCTCACATGTACAATTCAAAATTTTCTAATTCAAACATAAAAATTGATATAAGAAAATGTATAATTTTTTTGTAAAATTAACAATGTCAATAATTTATAATAAAAATTATTAATAAATAACATGTCAGGTAGAAACTAATATACAAGTGAAAATTCAGGAGAAGCTTCTGCTTCTTAAGACTACCACTCATTTACAGTGAGTCTCGTGGGCTCGTGGCTGTGGAGCAGGACCTGCATTTTGCCAAGCATTTTTATCAGCTAAATAATCGTCTAGTTTATAATATGCACGTTTAGATCTAGAGTTCTAACATACCACCAAGCTAGCGAGTACACAGGTGATGTATGAGCATTTGTAGGGTTGGTTACACGTCAAGTCTGTCGTCGTCGTCGGTTGAGTATCACCTGTGTACTCGCTAGCTTGGTGGTATGTTAGAACTCTAGATGCGAGCAATCGCACAGTGTGCGAGCATTTGTAGGGTCGGTTACTTTCGCATAGGCCGTAATATTGTTTCCCAGCTTCGTAGTGTAAAGATAGCACAGTGTATCTGATAGTGAGCAGATATTTCAGTGAAATATAGCAGGTGGGAAGAAATGTATAAATTTTTGTAACTTCACGATTTTAAACAGACATCCTCAAATATCAGACGAGTATTTTATCAATTTCTTCTTTTTCTTTTTTTTTCTTCTTTTTAAAAAGACAACTCCCACATTAGGAATTACTCCTGTGTCGCGGGGGACTTTACAAACATAGGAAAAAACGGACACCAAAAACACCTAGACTCAGGTGGGTATCGAACCCACGACCTATAAGCATAGCGATCAGGGTTACTAAACACTAGACCAACAGGCCAGTCAATTAGTGCGGTCTCATTATGAACCGCACAAGTATTGGTTAGGGAGGTATATTAAATAAATTCTTATCTGAAAACGCTCTAACTCTAAATAATACAGCGCCTTTGTTTGCAGTTGAAACATATTTTTATTAACCGGATAAGTTAGAAAATATTTTTCAACATTACCTGAAAACCAGTCCTTGAAGATCAAATTAATTGTATTTATAAAAATGGATACAACACTACCAAATCTAGCATTCACTACTGGTGGCCTCGCTTGTTGCCTCTGGGTCAACGAGTTTCGTGATCTTATTATAACAATGTATTTCTAAAACAATAAAAACGTCTTCAAGTTTTTGAAGAGGTGTTCCAAATTTTACGATTAAAACCTCGTAAGTATATTTTCAAAAGCAATTTCATTTCTATTGTTACTGTGTACTTCTTCAATAACAACGAATTCGTTATTCCGTTGAATAATACGCCCTATCTGTTACATTACAAGGTTGGATTTTATTTAATTTAAAATAATAGCCTCTTACAGCGTTCGTTTCATAATTCATCATTCCTGTTGCTGATTTCAATAATAAGGGAACAGGAATGTTGTTATTTTAATTTCAACATTTTCGTTGAAAGACTCTTTGATATGATAAACTTTCTTTCTCCAAGTCCATATTATGTTTCTTTACTGAATTTACTTATTTCTTTCCATGTATTTCTTCGCCCACACTTAGAGTAAATTTGCGATCTAATATTGTTCTTTAAATAAGAGGTGTACCGTATGATTTTCTAGTTATTCGGATAAAATTGTATGTCATAATTTAACATGGTATATTTTCATTTATCCTAATAATAGTTACGCACAATATTATTTGGCATAACTGTTTGGGCACAATTTTTTAAGCATAATAATTGTTAAGCATACTATTCTAAAGCATAAATTTATTTACACATAATTATATTTAAGCATAATATTTATAGGCATAATAATTATACGCCGCATAATTAACTCGTTTGACCAAGTACTTCGTGTGTTATAGAATTCGATTCTGGCACTCGCCGGCCGCTGCCACGGCACGCTCGCTTCGCTTGCTCGGCTAGTTCGTTATGGTCACAGTTCTAACCTAACCTAAACCTAGCCATTTCTGTTCAATTGACCTACCCTACTAATGTTAAATCGACTCCAACTTAATATGCTATTAGACGAATAAACAATATGCCTTATAATTTCATGCCAATCAAAATTAGGGCAAAAAATATTAGCTTAAATGATATTTGTGCCTATTATTACGACAAAAAAATATACTAACTTTTAAACTTTCGCGTTCCATGATATAATTATGTATTTATACGGGAATTAACGTGATCACGAAAAGGTATTACATACCTCTGAATTGCCTGACGTTTCGACCAGGTTGCACTGGCCGTGGTCAGCCTGCGACCACGGCCAGTGCAACCTGGTCGAAACGTCAGGCAATTTAGAGACAAAAAAATATGCCTAACGCCTTATGACAAATTAAATTAGGACAAAAAAAAATTTGTCGAAACAAAGGGGTCACGTTCCGTACGTGTATAATCGAGTGGCATAGGCCTGGTAGTAGTAATAGTTCGTGGCCAAATGGCTGAAAATATAGTATATTTTTACTAATCATTGGTAAGTTTAATTTGCTTATAATTCTATTCAATTACCATATCTATAAAGCGAAAAGGATGAGTTTCATTATTATACCGCACTTTAATGTACAGAACGGATTAACCGACGTACACATTTTAGAATTTCAAATTTTCCGTTTCGTTTCGAATGTCGAATCGATATTTAAATCTGAAGTTCTATTTGGTATTTAAATTTTTGTATACTGGAATCTTATCAATCTACATAAAAAAACTACATAAACATTCTATGGTGCAATATTATTCAGCGAGATTAAATTACTACAAGAATTTTTGACGATCACTGTGGCGTGGCGGTAATGCATTCGACTGCAGCGTGAGAGATCGTGGGTTCGATCCTGATCAGTGCCAATATTTTGTAAATGTGATCATGTATATTTGCATTTCTGTTAGTGTTTCTATGCATATGTTTTTCGTATGTGTTTACGAAAAAAAAAGCTTGTATGTTTATTCGTGTTCAAGAAGTTCGGGTCGAAATGGCGCTGCGTAGCATATTATTATTAGTTTTAACTACAAATATGTATGTCACCTGAATAGCAGCGACCCCAATAACATATAGTTTCCTTAATAATAATTTACTTATAATATTTTTACTAGTCAGCTAAATCTCTGTTTGAATGTGTGTTCTATACACATGTTAACTCACACACGATTAATATTAGACTATAAATACTAACACAATATACTAAATAAGGAGCGTAATAAAATAGTATCTGAACACGCAAATTTATTAGTATATCTTACAATTTCATATTAAAGGACATCCTTTCCATCCACAAGCTAATATTACGTAATATAGCTACATAATATATCTATAATTCGTAATATTAGCTTCTAACAATGACGTGAACTGAGAATATCACAAAACAAGACGGTTTAATCCCTCACAGTAAAGGGATTAACTTTTGAGCTATAATCTCAGATCCTAACAAAACATTGTCTGGAGCGACCCTGGCTAAATGGTTAATACCCATTAAAATAAAAAGGAGCGTTTATCGTCACGGTAGAGAAATTGTGAATTATGTTGCAGAAGAAAACTTTAGACTTGTACTATTTTATTAACTTATATTTTTTTTATTCACATTAGATATAAATCAGTAATATACCACATACAAGGTATTATAATACATATCTTGGCAGTAACAATGCTATTGCAATGATCGTGGTCTGACTTGTAAAAGTTTTTAGTACACGGGAATATCAAATACTACTTTGATGAGAGTAAAACTTAAACCAACTTTAACCACACGGCTTCACCGACATCTGACCTTTTGCCGGGAGAAGCCCTTTAGCTGCAACGCGGAAGTACCCAAGCAAGCGAGAGGGGTGAGGGATGGGGGTCTGTAACTTAAATCTTAAATAAAATGAGTATTTATTTGTAGAATAAAATAAAATAACATTTAATACTGAGAATTGAGAGTGGTTACAATAAACAAACAAAGAATATAATTACTATAAAATGTCCTGCATCTCAGTCCGCTTCATGACAAATAATAATAATAATATAAGCCTTTATTGAGACACAAAAAAAGTTTTTACAATAATTACTATCCTATATTGACGACTCTAGTGAGTCTACGACGTTGACAACTTGGTCTGTTTGCCAAGCTTTGGCAAAGGCCTACACAACTTACTCCATTTCTGTCCACTCTGTTCTGTTTCGTGCTTTCCTAATCCAAGTTTTCCTTGCAATGGCTTTTATTTCGTCTTTCTACCTTTTAAACTGTCTGCCTCGTTTTCTTTTTCTATTTCGCTTCTTGGCAAAGATCTACTCTAATTATTTCTCCTACTAACTAACTATTCCTATATCTCGTGACTTATCTCCAGTAAGGTCTTGCTATTATCTTGATCTCGTTTTCCCATCTTTTTTTCAGCCATTTGCTATCCTTATATTGACTTTCTTTGTCATCTCGTCTTTTAACTAAATAATTTGACCAAAGTACACATAGGTACTTTGGTCGAATTCCTTGACGAATACGTCGTTGGAATACCAAAGGCTCACTGTCAACAGCTACTTCTACAGAAATGAGCTATGTTTTATTTCTGTTCATGATTAAACTAATTTTATCACTTATTTAATCCCCTAATAATTTGCTCCACTACTCTTGGCGATTCTTCCATCAAAACTAGGTCGTCAGCAAATTTTTAAGGTGGTTAAGCTTACCGTTTGTATTAATACCTAAGAATTCCCATTCCAAATTTCGAAAAGTATTTTTTAGTACAGCTGATACCTTAGGCGAGATGGGGTGGCCTAGTCGAATGCTGGCTGAACTATTTGCAGAATATGGATGCACAAACACGAAACAGTAAACATACTACAACAATACAAACTACGTTACGTTAATTTACGTATTTGTGTATAATGAGCACCTTGGCAGCTCTCAAAATTACTATATTGTCATGGTTGTATGTAGTGATTATATTTAAAGAGTAGTAAAAAAAAACTTAAGACCAGCCTGTCTTTTAACGATGAATAGTGACACCAAACTTAGTTGGGAGGAAGATAATATAGCAAGCAAGGCACGATGCACGAATGATATTTCCATTATCGTGGGTGTTATAGGTAGCAATAACCTCTTACCATTAGACAGGCTGTGTGTCTATTTACTACTGCAGTATCTAAATTTACCTAATAGGTAGAGTAGGGTCAATATATATTAGTCGTGATATGCTATGTTCGTGATTATGAATTAAATATTATTAATTATAAATAAGGTTAAAAAATGTAAGGTAACAAATCATCCTAATATCAAATTTAAAATAATAATAAAATATAAAAATAATAAGATATTGTCTGAGAAAGAAAGAAAAAATGTCAGATATAATTAAATAATGAATGTCAGTAACTTTAAATTGATATGTAATGAAGAACGAGAGTGATGAATAATTAATACGCGAGGAGAATTCCTTGTAGGTATTTTAAGAAAGTTTCGCGATCATATTAACGTGAAATTTGGAATACTTTATGTTTATGAATGGAAGAAGTACAGAAAGCTAAAATTTTCAAATAACTTCAACTTCAACTTTTGGATTGTGGCTTTGTGGAGTTACCACAATTTTGCATTTTCAAATAAAATGTGTTCCAAATTTAAAAATTACTTGTAAACGGCTACCACAGCTACAGTTCAATATATTTGTCATGGTACTTACGTCATTGTATAGCCAGTTCTAGTTGTGCTGGCCAATGAAATAAACCAAAAGTGAATTATGGTCTAAATTTGACTCTCAGACGATCTCTGGTAATAGTTGAAATACAATATTTGGTCATGAATTTATTAGAAATTACTGGACCATTTTCTTCTTTACTATAGTTATGATCCCAATATACATCAATTAACAATAATTGAACATCAAGCATTGCTCGACAGCGACGTGTCCTTATTTGTCAAATTGGCAGCGATTATAACCTAAGGAATTACACATTCTTTCAAATGGGTATAGAAGGGTTAATAACTATAATTAATAAGGTAGGTTTGTAAGAATATTTTATTGGTAGAATGTAAGAAATAGAGGAATTATGGAGCAGCCTGACTGGTCTGCTCTGCAGAAGCCTGACTGTAGTTACAGCGACGTGCATCAGTAACGTGTTATCTATTTCTGCCAGTGAGTAGCTTTAATAGACCTCCAGCGGCGCGGGAAAATGATGATGTCATATTCCCGCGATCCCCCGATGTCAATGTACAAGTGTAAATTTTTAAAGCCTATTATCCTTTGGTTAGCCTAAGTTCAATTTAATTTCTGTACTGTAATGTAATTTTGTAATCCACTGTACATACAACCCATTGGTGTTACAATATTTTTGCAGGTAAGCAAAAAGTTACAAATGCCTAAGGGCATCATTAATCGCTACCATCAGTAGGTCCTTGTATTTGTTGGACAACTTATTGTTATTCCCCTAAGTTGGCCGTATAGGAAGTTTATTTGCCATAACATTCAGACCTTATTCAGTGGGCTGTTTCTACTGTGAAAATGTAAAATCTTATCAAGCTTTCCTCAGCAAAGTTCTTTACCTAAAATATGCTCCATAACAGTTAAAATGAACGGTTTTCGTTTACGAAGTTCTTCGTTAATGTTTTTTTTTTTGCTCATAACTGAATATACCTTAACATAAATACATATTTAAAAGTTTATGTTCAGGCACCAGGTGTTAAGGTCATATTAGAGATAATTAACAGAAATTCCACTTTTGATATATGAATATAAAATATAATAGCGATAATGCATGATGACTAAAGAAAAAAGAGTTTATAAGAAAAAAAAATATTTATGAAAACAATGAAACACAAGATGGTGAAGAATAATGAAGGAGGGGCAAAGAGGCTTGAATATGATATCACTCCAAAAAGTATCAGTGAATAATAATCTCCATTCAATCCAGCACTGTCCGTGTGTGTCAGTGTTAGCTTAATATCAGCTGCTTCTTACGACCTAGCATAATGCTGAGCCATCGACAATTTTTTTCTCATTCAGAGGTATTCTTCTAAAAAATGTTGTTGAAAAAAATGTTTTCTTTTTCTTCTTTCCATATTTAAGGTAACAATATAACGGAAAAGCTATATGATTATTTGTTGCCTGAGTCTCAAAGCCAAAGTAAATCTATATTTATGAAACAAACCGTATCTTTTCTTTTTTCAATTACAATTATTTATTGCTCTCTAGATGTGTTACATGTTGTTGTATTGATTATTGTTAAAGTGCTTAGTGCCACCTCGACTATTTCTGGTCTTTTGTAGCGCTGTCATGCATGTTATTGTAAGACAATAATATAAAAGTCCAAATATGGACCCAGGCGGGCACGGCAAAATAGATAGAAGAGAAGAAAGGAAGGAGCCACTGGTATAATTTTTATAATATTGCAGCAATAATTAAAGGTAATAAGTACCTAATCAAAAAAAAAATTTGAAGTACCTTTTTATAACATACGCCTGCTCAAAAACATATGCGTATATAAGCTATATTACAAGCTAGTTAGAGTAGTAAAAACTAACTTTAATAGAAGAGGGCATCATAGTTATTATTATCCGCCTAAGATAGAATTTTGATTAGTAAAATCCCAGTTTTTTTTTTTCTTTTTCACAAATCTATTTATGTATCTATGTTAGGATTTCAAATTCGAAGAAACCTGTATTTTAAGACCTCAATAATAGGGTCTCAATTTTATCAAGCATGAACTACTGCATATTGTCTCGTTATGTTAAAAACTTAGAAGTGAAAAGTCAAAGTTATATATTTTACATGTATTTGGATCGTCGCCGTCAGTTTAATGAGTGTGTCATGCTTAAAGCTAAAGTTCTCCGCCTCGACCTGTGAAGAAGTCAGCTGGTATTTAAATTTGAATATGTTTTAGGGACGCACGAGTTGGGAAATGTAAATACAGAAACTTGATGACTTCAAATTCAAGCGAAGCGAACATTTGGTAGGAACTTCTCACTGAAAGTGATTGATGCTATTTCAGGTAATTCAGCATTTCCACTGCTTACTGAATAATTTAAAATATAAGTAAGTGAAGAAACTGAAGTTAATAACGTCACATCGTATTCTGATTTTTCAAATCAGAAAATGATATGAAAACGTTTGTCTCATCTGGAAGCCATCCATCATTATTAATCCATCTTTAATAGTTAGTTTTTCTTTGCAGTTATTTCCACGCTATTTAAAAGTTTGCTATGTCTTGTTTTTATTGTTTGATGAAAGCTATTAAGTGAGACTTATCTGGAAGGAACTAAAATGGCCTTTTTACTACGACGGTGCAGGCAGAGATGAAAACAACCGTTTAAATTCAATAAAATTACTCAGCAAAAATCTAACAACAAAAAGATATTATTGGTATTTAAATTAGTCAATTAAAAAACCAGAATCGTACCGTATCTATTTCAAGTGACTTTCTCCATCTTAATAATTCTCTTGAAAGTAATTACTGACTTCACCGATTCGTAATATGTGTATATTACCGGCAACGGCGTGTTCTTCTTTGGCGGTTACAACAGCTATATATATATGGCTATCAATGATGTTAACTTCGGGATATTCTAGTAATTGAACTTTGAAAGAGAAAACAAAGCAAGTTTTGGCCTTTGTTGAAAGGTCGTGCTTAATGTTGTTTGTATTAATGAAGCTGGGGTGTAATCTTCCGCCTCTTATTCAGTCACAATGATATCTCTTAGTATTTTATATTACACACCTTTATCTGTTGCTGTTGTAAAATAATATCTATACCAATAATCCATGCTAATGTTATAAACGCAAAAGTTACTCTGTCTGTCCGTCTGTTACGTTTTCACACCTAAATCGCTGCAAAAATTTTGATGAATTTCTGTATAGATGTAGACGGGACCTTGCAGAAGGACATTGGCTACTTATGGTCGCAAAAAAAACTTGAAGAGGGTGAAAGATAGGCTAGTCGAAGTATTCGCAGACGAAGTCACGGGAACCAGTCAGTATTAAATAAAATTATAAATATCTTAACTCGATATTTGAATCAATCAACCAATGATTGATAAAATCGTATTACCTGATATGGCTAACTAAAACTTGTCTCCCTTTGTCACTTTGGAATTATTTTTTTTTCACGAAAAATGTATACAATTCCGAGCAAGTGTGTAAAATAATTTATCAACGATTCTTTAATACATACATTTCTTAGGAAATTTATTTATTTCATAGGTATAGTGTACAATTCCTAAATGGTACTAGTAAGTATATAAAATTAACATTGTGCCATAGAATTATTGTACATTGTACCATAGTGAAAAAAAAAAATACAGTAGACTGAAAATCAAATTATAAATAGTGCACATTTTACGTTGAAAGTGTTAAATGCATTTTTACAAACAAGAGAAATAGAATCCTAATAGGTACAGGGATTGTAAGATTCGAATAATTTCAATGTTGAATGTTGACTGTGATTGTGCAAAAAAATATAAATATCGCCGAAGAACAGCCCATAAACCGGCATTCGTTCTGCTTTTAGGAGTGTAGAACGGTCGAGCCACGCGCACCTTACGCTCCGATACAGTTCTAAGTACCAGGCTGATTAGTAATGCCGCTACAATCAAACTTATTACAGCATTTACCATGCAGCATCATAAATAGGAGTACTTTACAGTAGACTAAAAATATAATTTCTAATAAAAGCTAAATAATTACTAGTTAAATAAAAAAAGAGTAAAATCTTCTTATGATTGATCATTAATATTCTGTACTTCAACGTTACACATTTATACGTGATACCAGTTAGAATTACACAACATTTTATTTTTGAAGCACAAACATTTAAATGAACTACAATCCTTCTTGCAACGACACTTTTTGAATCCTTGTCTGAATAAGTCGATTAATATTTTCGCCAACACGCGAGCGAATGATGCAGTAGCAACACATACGCGCCCTCGCTGCGTTTACTTACCGACCGACATCACGAATTTAACACATTTCCTAGTGTTGTTTCAAGAAATGAATAGGATTTCTAAGAAATGTGTATAATAAAATTCATTTCACACATTTCCCATTGATTTCACGCATTATAAACACGTGTGTTAAACTCCAATAATCTGTCATTATGTAGAATTCTTAGGATGTCCTAGGAATTCTATATAATGACGACGGACAGAAAGATTTCTCATATATTTTGATCAATTACTCATGGATAGAATTGCCTAAGTATGATCTCTATTACCTGGCCTTTTTTCCCGTGTCGAATATTTCGAACACCGGGTGCCTAGCAGGCATGGTCTCAACCTAGACAGCAAAAGTAGTAAAGTTTAAGTTCAAAATAACTATATTGTAACAATATATTTCCCTTACAGAGGCCTTGCCGATTGCTTAAATGGCTGACTTTCGAAGCGTCATTGTAACTCCATCTGTCCATCAATATTAAATGCACTCAACAATTTCTCCTAACGGCCATCAAAAGTAATTTATTTCTTCATCAATTCGAACCAATATTCCATTAGCTACTATATTTTATAGGCAATATACAGAACACATCGTGTACATCAAACAATGGGTTCCATCATTTCATGGTGACCGCATCAGCAGGTGAGTCTACTCACCCATGAAAGTTCCGTTAATGGAGTTTCATTGAAGACTGATACGTTTTTTAATTGAGTAATAGCGGCAGAGTGAATATTTTACATCTAAGGGGTTAGGTGTAATATTTTATTTCACTGTTCAGGCTATCTTTAGGTATTTTTGTTTATTCAATTTGATATTCATTTGCTTTTAAATCAATCTTCATTCTTTGTTGTATTTTTCCTTTTTCATTTTTATTGTGTGGTTTTTATCCAGTGAGGGTATGTCAACCCCATCTTACCTTAGCCCAAAGACAAATGTACAAATGACTTAAAATTACTTATTTTTCGTTGTATTTGATTTGATGTTCACAATAAGACCAAGGATAAATATATTTATTTATTTCTGTCCACAGATGATGCAGAGCGTAAGGAACTTCACGTAAATTTTGAGTTGTCTATGTTCTGTCATAACTATTACGTTATGGCAATAGATAATGTGTAAATAGAAACAAATTATCCTTACTAATACTATAAATGCGAAAGTAACTCTGTCTGTCTGGCTGTCTGTCTGTCAAAACTACTGAACCAATTTAAAAAAAATTTGGCACACAGATAGTCTAGAGCCTGAGAAAGGACATAAGCTACTTTTTAATGCCTAAAAAGGGGTGTAAGGGGTGAAAGGTTGGGATGAAAAGTTGTATATTTAGAGCTAGAAGCTTGAAACTTATTTTTTAGGCTGTTGATTCGATATAAATACACTATTCCACGCGAACGAAGTCGCGGGCATAGCTACTCGGATACAAATGATAAAATTTGATTCATCTTTTTAATACGCACTTACACTTTTAATGGAAACAAATCTTGGGTGTATAATCGCTGAAGAGTTTTAGTTGTTGGTTGTGATTTTTAGTTGTTAGTTGTGATTTTTAGTTGTTAGTTTTAGTTGTTAGTTGTGAGTTTTAGTTGTTAGTTGTGAGTTTTAGTTGTTAGTATTGTCATCCAAATTACATACATAAACATACAAAGTTTCATTTTGATATGACAGAAGAACGTTAACAATTTTAACCTACTGCTAATTGTCGTGTCCAAATGACACTTTGTATGTATATGTAGTTTGGATGACAATACTATAATTTAGCATGTTGGACTTGATCTTATGATGGAGCCAGGAGGTGGATAGTGGAACTCTTCAATGGCTACTTACGCTTGGTAACGAAGGACTGATGATGCAGTCATGAGGTGGATAGTGGAATTACTTTTTATTTTTTAACCCTTTTCGCCATTAAATGGTGTTTAATGCTAAACAATAATTATTTAGGATGTTTTTCTCATGAAATTGGCATCCCACACTCGCATCTCAATTGTTCTAGGAAGATTTTTTTTTACTATAAGTATTTTATTGGATATTTATGTAGATACTATTTTCTCTCTTATTGTGAAAACTAGACGACGACCCTCACTCTCCGTAGCACAATGCTGAGTTGATGGTCATTTTTGGCTCATAGAGAGTTATTTATTTATACTTTTAAACTTTAAAATATTTATTATTTGCCTTTATGTAAGTACAAAATAACTAATAATATAAAAACTTGACACATCTCACACATGGCCGTCTGATCCCAAACTAGACAGAGCCTGTACTATGGTAACCAGACTGCTGATAAACATACTTATATATTTCTAAATATATACATATTATAGAAAAATAACACCCAGACACAGAACAAATGATCAAGCTCATCACACAATTATTTTTCCTGGGTGGGTATCGAACCCACGACCTCTGGCTTAGCAGTCAAGATCGCTAATCATTAGACCAACAGGCAACAGTAAATAAACGGGTATTCTTTCTTTCTCTATCTTTCTTCCTAGATAAAATAAAACCGATGCAAGTAGGTAACTTTTGATTCTGACTCACACGGACCAATTTTTTTTCATGTCTGCACAATGCACATGACACCACCCTCAGGCCAGGATTACTCTATAATTATATCCATACAAACAAACTAATAACTCTATTTATGTTGATATTACAATGTTTTAGTTAGACACGTGTCGGTGCCACTCATTTAACTACTTGATGATATGAGGGGTCGAATAATAATTATAATTACTGTAAGGGAGTTGAGATGTTGGTATTATATTTTAGGACACTAAGTATATAATGTTGAATAAGAATTACTTTTTTAGCAAAAAATAATAATGACAAAATATAGATAAATACAGAATTTCATCTGTGTTCTAAGCATGACTGAATGCGGTAGGCGTTAAAATCAATGTATAAAGTTGAAGTAAAATAAATAAGTAATTATCACATACTAGTGAGTCTCCAGCGCAATTATGGGTTTACGTTTAAGAAAAACAAGCTAAGTAAAGACAAATTCAAGCATACAAAACTATAATAACTATAGTTTAGTGAATATACATTAAAGAGACATGAACAACTTTAACATCCTAGTCAACCGCTGGGAAGAGCTTGATGAGAGAAGACCAGATTGGCGTCATGAACTACGAAAGGAAATGGCAAAACATTATGAAGTCTGGCTGAAAAATCTCAATCAGAGAAGACTTCGCAGTACTGCTGGGCCACTTCAGAACTTCCCACATGTTTGTGATCGATGCGGCAAGATATGTCGGTCTGCTATCGAGCCTTTCAGTCATCGTAGACGTTGTGGACAGCCCCCCCCCCCCCCAGCAACAACATCTTTAATATACTTTAAATGCTGCAACAATTTTCTACAAAAGATGCTGTAGCCAAGATGATTATGAGTGAATATAGTAAATAAAAAAAAAACATGCTTTAATGGCAAACCGAATTAAAAAGTAAAAAAGGCTATACTAACTTTTAAACTTTCGCGTTCAATGAAATAATTATGTATTCATGTATTCACACGGGAATTAACGCGATCACGAAAAGGTATTACATACCTCTGAATTGCCTGACGTTTCAACCAGGTTGTTGGTTAATTATATCATGGAACGCGAAAGTTTAAAAGTTAGTAAAAAATTTTAAAACTGATTTTTTGGCATAGGTATCGTGCAAATAACTGTATGAGCTTAAAAAACTATTATTTTGACATTACAAACAGTCTCTTCAATTTTATTTATTTGTATTGGTATTGATTAACTATAAATTATAGAGGCCAAGCAGAAACTGTTTTACTCGAAGTTAGTTGGTTGTTGCTTCTATAACTCCATATTCTCTATCTAATAACGACCATTCTCGCAATAGCTTACAATGTAATAGTACATTATGTTGAAAGTGTAAGCATAGGGATTCAGTGTAGAATAATGTTCCGTTATAAACTAGTGTTGACTGACGCTTATATCCCGGGATTCCATTCCGGGAAAAAGACGGGACAGTTTTGTAGCAGTAGAATATTTGTACTACAAAAGCTTTTGCGCCAGATGACTGTCATAGAACAGTCATAAGTTTATAAAACTAGCCGCCTGCAATGAATTTAATTTAAAAAAATATGTATACCACACGCCTTGCTTTGAAATTCAGCGCAATTCTTTGTTCAGCAATATCAAGCTATGTCGAGTATTCTAGAACTAAATTGATTCTACGACGAACCATAGACAGTGTAATACTGTATGTGCTGTCGTACAAAAATTCCATAGGCTTAGTTTATTTGTTTTTATATTTAATTGTAGCCTTAGGCTATATTACTCAAAGCAGTTTACAAAGCACGCTAACAAAACCTTATTTTCTTAGCAGGAGACAGTGGGTAACATTCGATCATTTTTGTGAAGTGAAAACTTCTTTAGGCACTTTGAGCACTTTTGGTATGGGGTAGTATATTTATATATATATATGTATTGCAAAGACTCAGAGGGCTCTATTTGCTAGTGATGCCAATCTATAAAAGAATTCAACATTGCTCTCTGATCTGCTGTTTTGCTTTATAAAATTCTGCAACATCGTCGACAAACGACGGGAATTCTTTTTCTAATTTGGATATAACCCGAGAAAACTTTACAGTCTGCCATAATGCTTAGATAAAATAACTTTGAGCGAGTACTAAGAAAATAAAATAAAATTGTTATCTGTAATATATCGGCGAGACGCTCCGCTGGACGACTTGACAATTCGTCAACGTGAAAAAAAGGAAGTCAAAAGGAAACGCCTTTTTCGTGTCGTCTACTATACTTCTACTAGCAGATAGAGATAACACGGTGTTCTTCCCACGTATCGTCTGGCGTACTCTTCTTCACAGACCCACGGTGCACAACACCACTTACGGTAATGTATTCTCTCTTCCAAGACCCACGGTGCCGTCCACCACGTGCAAAGACTCAGAGGGTGAGTTGTTATCGAGAAGGATGGATCTAATTTCTAGGTAAGAGGAATAAAAGATTACGCGGGTGCAACTTAGGTTTTTACTGAAACCTTACAAATATTACATTCACATTAATCATTAATCACACAAAAGAATACAATGGATATATCTTGCGGTTCCGTGCATCAACACGGGATGTCTGTATTCCAAGGCTCTTCAGACGAGAGTCCCCTGTTTCATGGTTCCATTCTCTGAACTATTTCAAATACGAATTACTTCGAATCTTGAGCACGAACGCGCCAAAGAGGTTTAATCATCAATCCACGAATAAATATATATATTTATATGTATATAAATGAATAGTTTAGTTAGTTTTCTTTTCCCCATATCAAAAGTGCTTAAAGTGCCTAAAGAAGTTTTTATTTCACAAAAATGGTCGAATGTTACCCACTGTCCCCTGCTATATATAGTATGCGCAATAAGCAAATAAGGTTTTGTTAGCGTGCTTTGTAAACTGCTTTGAGTAATATAGCCTAAGGCTACAATTAAATATAAAAACAAATAAACTAAGCCTATAGAATTTTTGTACGACAGCACATACAGTATTACACTGTCTATGATGGGTTGTAGAATCAATTTAGTTCTAGAATACTCGACATAGCTTGATATTGCTGAACAAAGAATTGCGCTGAATCTCAAAGCCAGGCGTGTGGTACACATATTTTTTAAATTAAATTAATTGCAGGCGGCTAGTTTTATAAACTTATGACTGTCGCGTATGCTATCGACTCAAAGGAATAACTTTACATCGTCCGCAAATAAAAAGGCAACCTGCATGCTTGATCACTTCTGAGTTCTGATACAATTTCCTCAACAACTTCTGGAAACAAATAAAAAGTTTTTATCTTTATATACTTATGTTAGGTGGTTATTTTTCTTTTTGTAATAAAACCTCTTTACACCATATTATAGTGAGGGTTTTGAATTATATTAAATAAAAATCAGAATTTAATATATAAATAAATTAAAAAAAATATTGACATCAACGATTTAATCGGGAATCGAAAACATCTAGTATTCGCTGTGTAATCCATAATTTACAGTGCAACAATATAAATATACATCCATTCAAATCCCGTCCTGCGAGAGTTAACCGTACTGAAATCCCGGACTGGTTCCGGGACGTTTCTCATACCTATCCTAAATAACAGACGTCACGCGAGTCAATATATCACTGCTGTTAATACTGTCTATAGCTCGGTTCTTAGTAATGACAAATGATACAGCACTTATTTCCAACATTTTGCGGGAAACCCTCAAACAATTCAAATCATGTTTCGAATGGTTTTGGATGGTCTTATTTTGTTACAAGGGTTCTCAGCCACGCATCCATCAGCATGGTACGAATGGGGTTTTAGGAAGGGGTTTCGAGTTTAGGAGGGGGTTGGATGGGTTTTTAGAGAAGTGCGAGGTTTCACCTGGAGATTTCTGTTTGTGCCCGTATCATAGCTGAAGGCTGCGGATACAGACACGTAACGGAGAGCAACCGAATAGGAATGACTTCCAGATTTGCATTGGGGATCTTAGCTGACCTGCATCATTTACTATATGACAGCTAAGAAGGGTTTAACGCGTTTATATGACAATAATAATATATAAATATGTTTGTTAATCAATAAATATGTTTTATTCCTGGAAAGCTAGCCTAGAACCATTTTTTGATTTTGAAGAACCTACTTTGGAGTTTTTTGTACTGTTTTGTTGTTTATTTTTTATTTCTAGCTAATTAAAAAAAAAAATTGAGTGGTGGAGAGTCAAGTGTTATGTTAATTTTCTATGTTGCCTAGCAGCTCTGTGATTTTCTTTTCCATTTTAGAACAATATTAATTTATGTCACATTGTCCTCACATTAAATTGCGCTTATAAGCAATGTAACAAATAACTTTGTAAAAAAAAAACTTTGGAAAAGAGTGTCCTTGGAGTTTCTTGCCTGTTCTTCTCCATAGGATCTACGTTTTGGAACAGGCAACTAGCTTCACCACCGACTTATACTGATTGACTCCTCCTGACAATTCAAAAATACCTACAATGGGTTTACTTGAAATAAATAATTTTGATTTGATTTATTTAAGAATTACAAAACCATTGAAAATTAAATAAAACTAAAATTCGCCAATGAAAAGTAGTAAGTAGGTATTAAAAAGAAACTAACTGGAAAGTGGAAACACGATGGCACGTAAAAACTTACACTCAAATACGATTGGCGAAATTCTATTGCATAAGTTTAGTAAGAGTAATAGAAATTAAAACGTGTTGATCCAATTTTACTACTTACTTACTACTAATTTTACATGATAAAATTTTTATTTATTGAACATAGTTCTCATGTTCTTATTACTATATTGTACAGTGACATCTATATGAATATATTGATACTATTTCATGCTTAGAAGTTGTAAATGTATAGTGATGTAGATAGTTCATAATCATAAATACAGATGGTGTTGTTCAAATTAAATTTAGGTAGACATCTTGTTTGATATTCAGCTTCTGTAGTTGAATCCCGTAACAAAACCTCTCTTCTCGTTACATGTTAGGTTACTTCTCAGAAGGTAAAAAAGAAGTATCTAATTCATTTAGTCTAATCCTTTGGATCACTGGTTCGCTTAAGATTATGAATATGAAAAGCAAAACATGTACAACAATCTCAACAGATAACATAATATATGTTCTTATTCCATAAATACCTACCCTGAACGATGTGGCTACCTTTAAGGAATTACATCTACATTTAGCCCTCCAATAAGCTAATTTTACTGGTCTAAGAATCTATTTGAAAGCTAATGCTATTAGACCTTTTATTTCTTGTAACCTGTCATAATATATATATTCTTTTCTAAACGTTTTTGTCACAGGGCGGCTCGTTTTTGTCCAAGGTGTCTACGTAAACTTAATTCGAACAATGCCATCTGTATTTATGATTATGAACCATCTACATCATTGTACATTTACAACTTATAACGTTAAACCAGTACCTATTAATGTAAATGAAATATACCTATAAAAATTTTAACAGGCTCCTAAACTTAAATGGTTTTTTGAATTTTCAAAGCTGCTCTCACTACTTTTAGTAGTTTAGAAAATAATAGCGCATTTTGCAATTAAGGCTAAAAAAAATAACATGACCGTTAATCATTTCAAAAGTTTAAAACTGATCCATACTGAAATTTATAGCACTTTTTAGTTTCATCACAAGCTACAATTTCAGAAAGTTTCAGACTTCTACGTACGTGCCTTTCAAAGTTATGAAATGTTTAAAAAAACGCTCTTTTTTAACTTTGACCTTCCTTTGCTGTTAAACAAATTTAGTGACTTTGAACAGATGCCATTTTATAAGTAATTTAATGGAGAATGAAAATACTTTGCTCACATATGACAAAAAATGTACTGGATACTATACGAGGATATATACTAATACGAGATATCACAAGAAATGTAAAAAAAGACTTTTTTTTCATTAAATTGTTAAAAAAAGAAATGACGCCCAGTTGTCCAGACTGCGGGTATTAAAATTCTTAATCAGCGCATTTTTTTACTATTTATCCAAAAATGAAAATGCGTGGTAATACAAAATTTAGGTATTTTAGTTCCTTGACTGGGCTAAGTAAGTTCACCTGCTCCACTAGAAACATCCAGACCAACGCTATCAAGGCAGGTACCAACAATTTGAAAAAAATCAAAATGATTGTAATAATTAAAATACAAATTGGTAGATACATTATGAAGACTTTATTCATAGACAATACATATAAATTAAATCTGAGTACTTAATTATAATACATAACCGTACCTTTAAAATTAAGTAAGAGATAAGCAACATCGTATTTTATGGCAGTGCAGACTTAAGACAAATTGTATAAAGAAACTTAAATTGAAACATTACTCTAAGAGATTTCGAAGAATTATTAAATTGACTCAATAAGCACAGAACACTTTATAAGAATCTTGGACATTAAGTCGAAAGCATCTTGACAAAGATAAACAACATTGTTTTCAATTGCCAACTTTTTTTATAACCACTTTATCGATCAGACTTAAAATTCACTTGTAGTACATGAAAGCAATAACGTAATAGAAAACCCAAACTCAATGTTTATAGCTCCAGTATTACCTCAAGATAAGTTTTTGAAAAATAAAAATAGTCTTGGGTATGGTGGTATAGCTACAAAAGTTGTAAATTTTTTGGCAAATAAAAATTTTTATTCGTATAATATAGGCTTAAGTCTTAGGCACATTGTAAACCTAAGCATTAACACCGGTCTATTGTATGTAGTTCAAGAGAACAGGTTTCAAATTCAAAGCACAGAAACGCTGTATCCGAGCGATGTGCAATTTAAAACAAACAAATAGTTGTAAACCAATGTTTACCAAGTCCCTAATATACTAATAACCCTTTCGTAATTATTGTATATTGGATTTCTACAATTTAGCCATATTTGTAAAAGCCAATAAACTTTTTCACTACAGTGCAAGAAAAATTAGGAAAGAACCTGTGGAAAGCCAATACAGAAACCAACTACGTATTGGTTCCTATAACACAGCGTTGCTAAGGAAAAGTGTAATCCGTAATGGTCCTATTATATGTAATAAATTGCCTGATGTTTTAAAAAATCATATAAAGGGAAATTTCAAAGACAAATTAAAGGCTTCTTGACAAATGTTAATACTCATTTAGTGATTTTTTAATAGACAAAAGCTTTTACTGAAACAATTTTTAATCTAACACATAAATTTGCATCTTTTTACAAAACGGTGTGAAAGACATCATTCTATATATTGATGGAAATAACAAACACATGAAATTTGGTTTATTTATTAAAACCCCTTAGACTAAGTAGAATCCCAAATGTCACAAATACAACTCAAACGATCATTGAGATATTAACATCTTAAAATCAGTGTTTTTATGACTGACTGACATATAGACGTAAAACCTAACCCACTTCCAGATGACCTAGAAAGTTGAAATTTGGCGTCCAGCTGGATAATTGTATATATACAAAGGAAAAAATCTGAAAACAGTGTTTTTTTATGATATAAAATTTTTTGAAACAATCAATTTTTATTAACACTTTTAGTCTGTGGGCCGTGGAACATTTTTTTTAATTATTACCTACAAACTAAAATTTAGCCGACCTATTCGTATTACTGAGTCGGACAAGTTTTTGCACGTGGCAAGTCTGAGATAGGCAGCATTTTTACTCCCCAGCCCTACAAGCATGTCGATTTAACGATAGTATGTTTTTTTATTAAATACCAATAAATTTTCATTCTAATTACAAGATAATAACGGTAAATTGAAGAAATAATGCTTTTCGGACAAAATGGCCGCCACCGTTCCAGCGCCCGACCCGCGCAACTTGTCGAATTTTCATGGGTAGGTTTTTTTATTACTTACGAGCTAATACTTGGTGAATCATCTCGTTTGTATATTGTAAGTCGTCAGGTACAAGTGTCCGACAAAAATTATGCATCTTGTACCGAGTCCAACGCGGTGAACATGTCGATTTTCGGGTAGTTATTTTATTTATTACCTCTTGTCCGCCACTTACAGCATATGTGAGAAAATACATTTTATATTGTATAGAAAAAGTAATATAATAAACTTCTTAAATCTGAACACTCGATTTTTATACTCAGATTGGGTAACTTACGATAAATTGAAGCTCAAGATTTGACTTCTGTTTACATACTATTTATACTATTGCAGGATATAAGCTTCTTTCTAAAAGTAATCTAGAATGTAGACCTTAACAGAGAGCAATAATCTCTGGACTTTCAGTATGACATCAATAATATTATTTGAGATTCATAAATAAGGATAAATTTACCACAACGGTAGACAGAACCTGGAATAAAAAAGAAAAAGACTGAATTAATCTTATTAATTTAGACATGGTTAGTTTCCACCACTAACAATTCTTTGGGTAGCGTGGAAGCAACGCTAAGCTAAATAAGGAATTTCTCACAGCGTTCGTTGTGGACAGCCTAGTCATTCACAAACAAAACTCAAGTACCATTTACTAAGCGAACGCTCTGCATCGAATACTGATCTATGTTTGGTCCGTTTCCGTTGCTAAGGTCTCTGCGGTATTTGATTGACAGATGTGTGTATGACATAAATACAATAAATAGTACGAGAGCCCGTGACCAAAATTTTTGCCTCATTCCCATCAATTTACGACCAAAACAGTATAAAATCGATAGATTTGGTTATTCTGATTTCAAAATACCTAATTTCAGATTTTTTTCGCGAAACGTCTGACCTGACCGCATTTCCAAATATATTTAAATACTTTTACCGAACGATTTCATTGCATATGTCTGGTGGACATGTATGGTCTTGGTAGTAGGCCATCGTACTAAAATCGTGTGGTGATTTCTGTGTGCTCAATAAAAATCGGTGTAGTTTGAATATTTTATATGGATGCAGAGGGAAAAAATATTTATAAAAAGAGGGAAGAATAACTAACTTTTAAACTTTCGCGTTCCATGATATAATTATGTATTTAAACGGGAGAGCTGGATCATTTTCAGGAGGTTCTCAAAAGTAACGGATATCAGGTGAATGGAACACGGAAGCAACCGACAATGAGGCGCAAGCATCCGGAAGTGAACAGACAACTAGCCTACATGCCATATGTCTAAAGCGTAACGGATTAGATCGGCTCCGTGTTAAAGAAATACTCCATTCCGAGAGTGTACACACCAGGCATAAAGGTTCAAAACATCGTGGGCACACCAAAGGATGTCTTGCCCTTACAAACTCCAGGTGTCTACAAAATAAACTGCAGCTGCGGTAGTTCTTACATAGGCCAAACAAAGCGGACTATTGCTGAAAGGGTCAAAGAACATATCGCTGCTGTGAAGAACCGACAGATTAGCTATTCAGCGAGTGCAGAACATGCACTTAAAACTGGCACCAATCACTGAATTGAGTTTCATCGTACGCACGCCCTCTCCACAGAACGTCACTTTTACTCAAGAGTTGTACGTGAAGCGATTGAAATTTAAAAAACACAAAACTTTCAATCAGGAAGATGGTTTAAAATTATCTACAGCGTGGAATCCAGTGATAGAAAACATGCCACCTCGCTTTAATGCGCAGTCGGGTGAACACCAGAATAGGGATACATCGGTTTGCTTACAGAATAGGGACACTGTTAGTATAGTATGTGACGGTACATGGCAAAACCAAAATACCAAAAATGTGCTGGTGGATGAAAAACCTTCTACCTCACGGTCTCGATGACAGAGGTCGTGCACCGCTGAGCCAGTCAGCCTGTGACCACGGCCAGTGCAACCTGATCGAAACGTCAGGCAATTCAGAGGTATGTAATACCTTTTTGTGATCGCGTTAATTCCCGTTTAAGTACATAATTATAGGGAAGAATTTGTTAGAATATTGAAAAAGACTTCATCCAATACAAAAATAAAATCTTAAGGTCACAAGTAATTGACAAAAAGTCGGCATTAGAAAGCTTCTTTTATTTATTTATTTAGATTTAAATTAATAAAAGGTGCGAAAACAAAAAGTACAGTATTCTTCCTCACCGTAACAAAAAGAGTTTGAAAATCTCGAATTACTATTCTCGTAATTATTGTCCACTGTTCAATCAAAAGTATAAAATAAAACAGCAAAGTTCGTCAACTGTACCTCCCACCGACGCTATGCTTTGCGTAAAATAGCTGTCGAGCTACTTTACATAAGGGGTCCTTTTAATAACGCTTAGCATTGTCAATCGCTCAAATATTGTTTAAGAATTGAAATTACCGACCATGTGTCCGGGCTCACTGTGAGATCTCATATCACTGCTTGTGAATACGGGTGCTATTGACGTGGAAAATGACTAATAATATTTTATTAGGACAAGATCATTTTTCTAAAGATGAATACAAAAGAAATCTGTAGGATAACCTAGTAATAGTACTCACCGCAGCCAAAAGTGGCCTATCTAACGTCATGAGGCGCATTGGAGAAAAGCTTACTGGGTTTAGAAGAATATGTCTTCTAAACTTTTTGAGCTCGTTGTTAATCGCTGAACCTCTAGCAGAATAGCGCAACATCTGATGGATCAGTTTCTTGGTCAGCTTCAACTAGAGAATGTTAACTTTCTATTTATTTGTTTCTTTTTTCATTATGATGAACTAGCCTTTAAATGCGGTCACACTCGCGTTAAATATATTTTTCTTTCCTTGCGGGACAGTTGGGGTTAGGTATATAGTTAAGGCTTTAACGTACAGACAGAGTTATTGGCGCATTGATAATATAAGCATTACTTAGAATGCATATTTTAATTAAGAATGCCATTTTGTGCAAACATTTATTAAATAGGAATTTAGGCTTTAATAAATAGATATGAAATTCTTGGCGGATACTTAATACCGATGAAGTAAAATCATATGTCAGATACATATGTACATACCTGAAAATGACTTAGGTGACAGGGTTCTGAAGCCATCACAAGCATCATTATGCAATATGCACCAAACATAAATTCGGACACAGTTTTTACGGTGACCACCTTTTCTCCACTTTGAACTGCAAAATTAAAGAACAATCAGGTGCGGGTTAGAGTTAAACTAAGTTAGATCCGAGACATTTTTGTTGAAACATACGAGTATACCTTATACGGTATACATATAACATAGCACGCAGAACAGATGTCTGATGGAGCTGAACAGTGCTAGAATCGAGATCACGGACCGGAAAGCGCAGCATAGAATGTCCATCAACAAAGTGGACAGAAGACCTTGGAAAAATCGCTGGTCGACGGTGGATGGAGGTTGCTTCTAAACGGTTTTCTTGGAAGTCAATGAGTAAGGCCTTTGTCTAACAGTCATTTTATGGCTAAAATGATGATGATTATGTTATAACTGATATATATTTTCTAAGGAAGCATAACATAGTGTATAATTTTAACTTACATAACACAGTTACTATGAAATACGGCAAAGGGACTAAATAGGTGACGATGTACAATAACAATGCTACTAACGAAACCCCATTGCTTTCATTTAACTGTCTTATTACGCTGCATACTGAACAGTAGATATCTGTCAATTGATTTACCATTTCAGCATCTACTGATAAACCTGCAATGCCAAAAAAAAAAAAATGTTATGAACACTTTTCTGTTTTACTCGAACGTAACAAAGTTTAACCCAGTTCTTTTTTGGAGGAAACATCGGAGAAGAAATACATCTTGTGAATCTTCTATGGTTATGGAATTGTAATATAGAATATACTTCCATTACCACTATTTGTCATTAAAAATATTCTTTCGTGACTGATGGATTTTATTGATTTGTGAGATATTTTACTAAACTTAACTGTGCTACTTGGAAATAAATAATAAAAAAAATTGACATAAACAGCATTCTAAAACATGTAATATAGAGACTACTTATGTAAAAGAGATTTTGAGAAAGTGTATCAAAGATGATCAATATCATAAAGACACAGATATAAAATAGGTGCTTGCCTGTTTGCACCTCGACTGATGTTGATTGTATACAGTTAGTGTTACTGTGAGGTATTGGATAACGCATATTGATTCTTATTTCTTCATTGACTACTATATACTTAGAATTTAGAGGTGGTGATGTTGTTGATGCTGTAAAATAAATGATTTTATTATAAATACACCAGGTCTAAGAAATCCTTTAAAAGGTACTCTAAGGTACATATATCATTCAGTAGTTTGTTTAATTTGGGAATCCTTCACGCTACGCACGACAAATTAATCGTTAGTAAACTTATCTATATAGAGAAAAGGAAATGCGATACGTTGATAAGCGCATCTTTGGAAAATGGATGGACGGATTGGTGTATATCTTATAATTAATTATAAGTAATATTCCAAATGGTTAAAGGGAAAAAAACCAAAAGTTACCCATAAAATAATAAATTCTGAAAATTTAAATATTGACAATGACAACAAGAGTTGTTTTGGGCAGTATGTAAAAAGGTAGTTTGCTTAGTTTGTAAGTTTCTTTAGGATTGCCAAGAAGAAGGAAAAAGAAGTAAAAATGAAAACCAGACTTACAATCGAGGCATATTTCCTTCAGTAGCTTCTGTAAGGCGTTATTTAATTGTTTCTGAATCAACACTAACCGTATTACAACCACGCCGAATTGTATCGGTAATAATTGTAGATACAGTTGAATTACAATCGGGCCGATGAATGAGTATATTGATATTGACACTGAAAGAATACTGGTTCGTCAATGTTGAATGAAACATTACGACCGAGAACGTACTTTTTATTTTTAAATACCCGTCCAAACCTATGACACGGTAATACTATCCATACAGTAATGTGTCTTCATAGAAACCGTCGGATCGCGAGAATTGCCTTCACGCCTTGCGTTCGGTTGAAACTCAGCACGCAAACAGTTCGCGATTGTTCCGCAGTGACGAACAAACGGTGTGATCGTTTTTTAAACAGTAAGCGTGCGATTTGTGTATTTCATTGAAATAAATACAAATACTTAAGTATTTAATATGGCAATTAGAAATTATAGAGTATATTGTGCTGTTTTTGGTTGCTTGAATTCTTCAAAAATGCACCCAGAGATAACATTTTTTGAATATTTATTTAATATAAAAAACTAGTGGGTAGTTCCTAGGTTAAGCTATCTATTTACTTATGTATTTAGCTACATACATATAATTATTGAATTAGACGAAATATCATTATGAAATGATTATGAAAGTAATAGTGGGGAGAGGAGGAAGGGGGAAAAGTGGGAGGAGGGGGGAAGTGGGGGGGAAGAGTGGGAAAAGGGGTAGAGGGGGAAGAGTGGGTAGAGGGGGGGGAAGTGGTGGGAAAGAGTGGGAAGAGGGGTAGAGTGGGAAGAGGGGTGAAGAGTAGGAAGAGGGGGAAGGGGGAATAGGAGGCGGGGGGAAAGAGTGGAAGAGGGTTTGAGGGGGAAGAGTGGGAAGAGGGGGGGTAGAGAGGGAGGGGAAGTGGGGGGAAGAGGGGAAGGACGGGAATAAGGGAGAGGGAAGGGTTAAGGCCTCCGGTAACCTCACTCACGCGGCGAAATGCAATGCAACCAGTTTTTCTGTGAGGCCGTGGTATCGAGCGGAGTCGAGCTGGCCTATACGTGCCGAAGCATGGCTGTCTCACGTTTTAATTTACTTATTTTTAATTTACTTTATAAATAAGATTTTGTAGTAGCTAGTTAGAAGTTTTGATTGCTTTAGGTAGCGCATACGCGATGATATGGTTTGATACTAAGTAACGTTTGCAGCGGTTCAACATCGGATGGGTGACCAAAAAAAATGTTTTTGATTTGCTCTGTGCTGTAGGTAATGGGGTCGTTAATTTTACGGAAGGTTACTCGTCAGCTATTTCTTGCATTTTGATTGAGTAGGTTGGTGTTGAAGTTTGTAAGGATTAGAGTTTGGTAACCTTCGGTGACAGCAGTTTATTTTAACACCCAGAATAAAGGGAAATCTATTTATATTTATAAAAAATAATTATAATATTTACAATCACAAAACTAGAAAGAAACTCAAGTAGGTAGATGAAATTATGGGCAGCCCTATCATCGTCGTCGTCGTCGTCTGTCGTGTTTACGTACCGTCCGGCTGTAGATAATTATATCAAGTAAAGAAAGGGATCTGTAACGTCAGTAGCAGGTCCAACTATACTACTGCCACATCCCGTTAATCAACTTCGCTAATGGGTAAGGCAACGGACTAGTGAAGCGCACAACGATCGTTGGGCCGACATACCGGGCTGTAGGCAGTCTAAACTGGTGCTGACGGAGATCTCACCACGTTTAACTTGCAGACTGCTCAGTCTTAACCAACTCGACATCAGAATAGTTTTAGAAACCATTACGGGCCACTTAGCCCTAAACCGGCTCCTATTCACCATCAGTGCGACAGACAGTCCTCTATGCAGAGGATGTCTCAACGCGGTAAAAACGGCCGCCCACGTTATCCTGGAGTGCGAGGGAGTTGTCACACAATGGGCAAGTATTCTCGCAGGCGCGAGATTGCTCCTAGGAGCCTGCGAACGCCCCAGGAGGCTTCTGTGCTTCTGGAAGGAGCTAAGCTGGCTCAACCAGTCAGCCTATCTCAACGCATAATAGACCGTCTATGAGTCTTAATGTGGAAACAGAGCCTTATATCAATACCAATATTCTGTAATATGCTGTGTGGCTTTTAAGTCTTTTTTGCTTGGTAATAATGGTCTCTCTAAATAGCAAATTCGCCTCTTATTAATGAAATCAGCGGCTCATCAAAAATAAATAATCAACCACATCCTTAGATCCTGTCGTGAAAAAACTTGAATGTGAATCAGAACTAATAACACAATATCCTAAAGTTTTATTTAACAATTTATAGAGCCGTTTTAGTTTTACAAGCGACGGGAGGTCTGGTAGACCACCATGATTTTTATAAAAGTTTTAGTGTTAATATTATAAGTTTAAAAACTTTATAAATAAATTAGTAAAAAATGTGACATGCTAATAAACCAAAATTACTGTAGTTTGATATAAGATTTAAAAACTGGTACTATTTAACTATCTCACATTGAATCAGTAAACACCACTCATTAAATACAGCTAGCTAATCTTTATGCTATTACAATAATCACAGAATTAATAATTACAACAAAATTACCCTCAGGGTATATTGTTATCTTTCAATGACATCTAAAGCTGTAACATAGTGAATCTAGAAAACGTTGGTACTTTTACTAAAATTTCCTTTCAAAATGTTTTCAAATAAAGGAATAAAAATAATATTAAAGAAGTAGAAAAAAATTAAAACTTATTTAAAATTGAGATGTAAACCTATATAGTATACCTTCAAACTT